>JBBPCS010000672.1:5012406-5048180 GCA_037974645.1 Hollardia meadi
CATATATATATATACATACATATATATATACATATATACATATATATACATATATATACATACATATATATATATATATACATACATATATATACATACATATATATACATACATATATATACATATAGATATCTATATATAGATATAGATATATATTCTTAGTATGTTCTTTATAAGACTAGCAATTCTTAGAGAAATATCAGTATGCTTTAAAGGCCTAAAGACAGATCAGAAGTAAATCACGAGAACATTACAATAAAACTCAGCATCAAATTCAAACAGCAGCAATATTTCGAAATCCATTTATTACATAAACTTGTTTTCAAATATTGAATATAAAAAAATTGTATAAATTGTATCATTTGATGAAATTAATTTCATCAATTCAGACAGTACTAGATGAACAATTGTTCCCAAACCTCTCACAGCATTTAGATATTCTACAGATGAACAGTTGATTTTGCAAAATGTGTTGATAAAACTAATACTGTATTTACATTAACTGCCAATTGTAGAAGAGGGCACATTTGTATTGTGGGAGTAATGGCAACACAAGACATCAACAAATACATATTTTCAAATCTCACAATCAAAGTACTGTAAATGGGCAACATCCAGCAGAACAGCTCTCTATAAAAATAAATGATGATTAAGTCAACACCGTACAGTATTTCAGATTTTTAACTTTCATATTTTAAAACCTCTACATAACCGTTCCCTCCTGCCTAAATATCACTTCCATCTTCCACTGTGCAGTGGAAATGGCGAAAGATCACACTGCATTCTTGGTGGCACTTTCTCTTGAGTTTACCACCACCTTCTGTTCATTAAGAGGCAATCTTACAAAAACCCCACTTCAGTTTTCAGATTAATGCAACAGTGCTTAAGGGGAAGTCAACAAGGGCTTGTGAAACCACTAATTCAACATCCTGCTGCTGTAGTCAGTGGCACTAGATGAAATGGAATGAAAACCAGCATCTATAAGACATAGTCAAACAACAGATTAACGTCAGTCTTCAAAGTTCTAAATTCTCAAACTCTTCTTGGACAAGTTCTGCCTGAGTCAGTCAAAATATTCAGCAGGGGCCAGCTGCTTCATATCTGAAGATCTTTGGAAAAAGTCTTTAAGCATTTATTATATCTATAAAGTAGGAAAACACAGCAAAACAAATAGATGCTGTTTAAAAAAATAAACCCATATATGTTCAGAGACAGAGAATCACCAAAGTTTTGAGATTTTTCCAGCAACTCCGGCATTTCTGGTGTAAACAATGTCCTCTGGTGTTGTTGTTGTCTGGCCCCTTCTTCTAAATTTTCCAGAAGGTTTTCTTCCTGTAGAGCACGTAGGAGATGAATACCCAACAAGAGGTAGCCACAAGGTTCTGGGTCAGGTGCTCAGTGTGGGATTGGCTGTTGGCCATTCGCCAACGGAAGGGGAAGTACTCCTCAAACACTTCATGGCCCACGTACACAAGGATGGAGTTCATACCTGGAATCACGCGCACAAGCAAGAGTGAAGCAAAGGCCACAATGATATGAGAGATTTTCACACTAATAGTTCAACTCTAACATACTGTAGGGCTGCAACTAATGTTTATCTTCAATATCAATTAATCTGCCTATTATTTTCGTATTTAATCAATTAATCGTCCAGTCTAGAAAATGTCAGAAAATTGTGAAAAATGCTTATTGCAATTTCCCAAAAAGCAAAGTGATGTCCAGTCAAAAGTCCAAAACCCAAAGACTCAATCACAAAAAAAACCCAGCATCTTAAGCAACTTAACACTTAAGAAGCTGGAAACAGCAAAATGTTTGACATTTTTGCTTGAACAATAACTAAAATAATTAAACTACTATCAAAATATATGGCAACGGATTTTCTTTCGATTGACTATTCGAATAGTCAACTAATCGTAGGAGCATTACTTTAAAAAGGAATTTAAAATTGGCAAATTTAGTAGATACAATTTCTCTGTATTCTAGATCATGCCACATGTTGGACAGTTCAGTGATTGTGTAGACTTAATCATCATACACGTTCTAATAAGTTAATCTCCACAAATACCTGACCTCTATATCCATAACAAACTCAATGAAAATACTGTACTTGTCTGAGAAGTAGTTGTCAAGTAGTACTTGTCTTGCTCACCAGGGTAGTAGAAAGGTGCTCCGGACCACCACTTCTTCACATCCACTGTGTAGTAGATCAGCACTAGCAGCACATATGCAAAACAGGCCAGCGTTGTCACATAGGACAGAGACCTTAAAGTGAAATGAATGTGCACATGCAACATTATTAAAGACATTCTCCTGCACATATTTATCAAGGATATGTCTGAAGTCTAACTTCACAAAGCTACTTCCATAAAAGACACAACGATAATGATTTAAAGCCCATTATTCACAGTGGCTTGTGCTAAAGGTTAACAACTTCTGACTCTGCAGATGATCTCATGGGCCAACATGGCCTTGAGCTCAAAATTTTAAGGTAGTTACACTCTTGGGCTGCAATTTCTATTGAAATATTTGTGTGTTCAATATTTAGGACTAGAAAGGTATGTGTAAAACCTGGACAGTCCTGGAATTTTGTGACTTATACAACATGAATGATAAGTTGGGCAGGGATCTCAGATATATATATTTTTTACATATTTAAAAACAAAGTAAGGAAAGAAGGGACTACAAAACCTTTTGTCCACCAAGCTGTAATATTGTCACTGGGCCACCAACATTTAAAATATATTAGGCACCAAAAAAAGTGTCATACAGCAGAACAAATAATAGTATAAGGGCCATAATAAAGTACTAAAGCACTTAAGCAGTGAAAGAAAATGCATAAAACAGGCATATGAATGCAAAAACATCAGATAGGGCGGGTACGCAACCATAAAAAACTAGGAAGATCTCATTAAATTTTTTAACTGTCTATTCCAGGCAGCAACTTCCCCAAACAAGAAATTGCTAAACAAATATTCTTCCATCTCAAAATGCAAAAAAAAATAAAAAAAATAAGAAGAAACTTTACCATAGGTTCTTGTTGACAGGAATGAAGCCCTGGTCTGTGGAACACTTGGTCAGAACTGCTGATATGACGCCCTGCGTGTCACAAGAGACTTTATTATTCACTCAGGAACGCAAAAGCGTGAATAAATGTGTGAAGAAAAACTCCCAAACATTAAGACAGAGATCCTATTTAGCAAAACAGTGACTCATTTAAAATACTTAGGCTAAAAATAAATGTGCGCACCCACTGTAGAAGCATGAGATGTGATACAACAAGTTAATGAACTTACCAATGAGAAGCTCCAAATAAGAAACCTTGATATTATACTTCTATGAAGATCTCTGTAGTGTAAGATTATTTTTCCTGCCTGGGGACATTCAAAAATATAATTAAGACATTAAAATTCTATGACTTTTGTTTGTTCTATGTTATTATTACAAATCAAAGAGAGAAGCAGACGAATGCACATTACAACCTGTAATCCAAGAAAAGCCATGAGGATAGAGTTGATGCTGCCAAGAACTCCCTCTGGATCATACGGCATACGAGTTCCATAAATGACCTGAAGTTAAACAGAAGTGGATTTTTGTAAATATACTTCAGCTCTGACACAGTTTACCCTTGCATCACCTGTTATATTCGCATGGTTGGGGTTCAGACAGACACCTAACATGGAAGCTTAACATCCCAAGTTATAAAAAAAGACTAAAGATGACTACTCTTGGTATGTTTTGAGTTGTTTAGCTGGTGACAAACCCGTGAGGAGGGATTCTGGTAGATGTGGTTTTCTCCAAGCAGCCATCGGTCAATTAAACCAGCCGCTCCGCCGGTGCAGTTAGCATACAGGCCCATGTCCCCGATCCCACCTGGGCCCAGATAGCCTCTGTTCAGAGGAGAGGGGTGACAACAGCTTTATCAATCAATGTAGGGATACAGGGTATCAGGAGCGAGGTTAAGGTTTGAAAACACACACGAAAATTAGGGTGGAATTTGAAGGGATTTTATTACATTGCCACGCAATTAGAGTGCAGACCTCCGCCAAGGCTAAACATATTTCAATGACGGAAAATGTTTAAAAATGTTAAACCTGCAACTAAACCTGGGTCCAAATCACAAACATATTGATAGACACTAGTAAAGCATATCGTGATAATCAGACTGAGACACATACAAAAGACTTAAGAGACAAATTCTTCTCAGAAGTGGACAAAACCTTGTTGCCTGCTTAGGATCCCTTAGAGACACACAAACATGGCCCCATTTGACTCACGTTGGGCAATCTGGTACAGGAAGAAGGAAAGTGAGGCAGAGCCAGATGGTTTCGAAGAGAAGCACACAGACCCAGGCCGGCCAGTACAGCAAGATGTCAATGCCAGGAGACCACCAAGTATCCTGGAAAACATATACACTCCTCAATCGTTCCCTTTGCTCTCCTCCACAATACATTTTGCGTAATACATTTATCATCAATAGGTAAACAGGGGATTACTGCCAGAACATTAGAATTAATTCTATTCACTGAAGACATGCCAATTTTATTTTAGGGAACTACTGTGCCAGTTAAACATTTAATAGAAAGTTCAAGAATGAGGTGTTGGCTGACCGTTGTATAGACGTCAAGATGACCTCTCGCCACCAACAGATCCAGGCAGGCTACGACCAGGTATGACCAGGCCAGGCGCTGCAACACACCTGGGATCCGCAGGTTGTCCCAAGACACTGCGGAGTGGGTGGGGTGGAGTGTGAGCACACAGGCAGACAGTATCAAACAGTATCAAATAAAATGACCTATTAATCATCAAAATGGTTTGAGATATAGTCAGCAAGAAGTGTGCTTATTCTCACATGGTCCCTGGCAGTAGTTTGGGTTGATGATGAAGACACCGATGACGAAGAGCTGCAGGCTTCTCCACACAACTTTCCCCAGCAGTGAGTAGCGGGTGGAGCCTGCACGGAGCATGGAATTGATTGACAGGGCGATGGATGTCCCCATTATGAACACGAACCTGGTGGAGGAGGGAAACACAAAGGTGGGAGCCACTGAGACAAAAAGGAGGTGAAAATGAGTTAAGGTTATACACTTCCTGACTTAAAGCTTTACTGAAGGAATTAGGGCACTGATAAGGTTTGTTATTTTGTTTTTTTTATTCCATTTTCTTTTTAGAGATGGGTCAAATCCAACTGCCAGGAAGAAAGTTCAAACATTTATTGCCTTTATAAACATTAATGTATTTTAATGTGTGAGTATATATAAAGGGTATTCAAATAAGTGTCCACAGTTTACATGTGGGGTCAATTAGTCTGCAATACTATTATATACCAGGGAAGAAAACTGCAATTGAGCTTACCAGGGGAAGACTAAATCTGCGACAGTAAGGCCTGTAAAGAGATAAATGGGAAACTTCAAAATCAACTACATGTTACAAAGACCTGTCAATAATGACTAATTTGTGACACAACAGTAAAACTTTAAACTAGTACTAGGTGAGGCTCACCATTCCAGCTTTCGTGTCTAAAGAACCAGTATCGCCCCCCTCCGTAGTTCACAAACACCATAATGACTAAGGAGATGCTGACAGGAAATAGAGAAAATGCATCATTACTGAAAGGCACTGAGCACTGCAGGCAAGATATTAAACAATTAATATTAAACAAAAACAAGTTACATGGACATATTTGTTTCAAGTGATGCATCAAAGTTAATAATAATAAAAAAAGTTATTATTATCAGTAAGGGCTCATTATTTAGTGGCAATTCCAGTATCAGAAATGTCGCACTGCAGTGAGAATCACAAAATACAGGGGGTGGGGGGGGTACTTACCCTCTGAATGTGTCCAGAGATCGCAGCCTCTTGCTGGGGCTGGGAAGTGGAGGGAGGATGTTGTCAGTAACTGGTGCCACTGTCCTGCCAGGGGAGCCCAGTTCCTGAATGATGAAAAGTTAACATCAACATTGCTCAGTTGGAAGTGTAGGCACTTCAGCACACAGAGTTACAAAAACATGGTTCATACAATTCCCCTGCATTTTAAAACTCTCCACCGGAACCAATTCTTTTAGAGTTAAAATACAAATCTAACCTAATAAATTACGATATTTCATTACTTATTTTACTGTCGTTACACTACCATTTTGGCTAAATAATGGCCTATACTTTGTGGCTGGAAAAATTTCCCTCTACTCAAACACTCACAGAGTTGATGAGCCTCTCTGTGTCCATAGCGCCGCCCATTCGAAAGAGGATGGCCTTCACAACATCAAGCCTGGACAAGGCGCAATCAACCAGTTTAGAAGTAATTCTATAATATACACATGCTCATAGTTCACAAAATCATCAGAAGATAAGAACAAAACAGGATTTATTTTTTTTTACCCTAAAATTGTTTTTCCAATGGCAGACAACAAGGCCAGTCCAGTAAAGATAAGAAAAGCTACCAAGATCGCTGTGTGGAGAGAGTGGCACATTATCCAAATGTAGCATGTACTTTGTACAGCATTGTAAGGATGTACAGCATGTCCATGTCATACAAGCTTATGAACACATTTACTGTATGTCAGTGAGACTCACGTATGTAGCTGTTGACGGGGTCTGCAAGAGTCACTACGGAGCAGTTGACTACTGAAGAGTCGTTTAGGTTTTTCACCCACAGAGAGTAGTTCCCATGCTCCCCAAAGTGGAATGGAACCCTGGAAATTAAAAATGATATTCTAACGAGACAGCAAACCATTCATACTAAGTGATGTTTTTTAAATAACAAGGTAGCTAGTTGACACATCACACTCAACTTGATAAAATGTGAAAGAAATTCTGCCGTATGTCAAACATATGTAAATTATGCCCGACTGAAATGTTGAATTTTACAGTGTGTTTTTTGTAAAAGTGTCTTAATAATAACAGAATAATAGTGATAGAATTTCAAGCCCATTCAAAATATTTGTTTAGGTACATACAAAACATTTATACAGCATACATTTTTAAAGGTTCCCAGTTCCGGTGTATGTGACAAGCATCCATGTTCACTGACTTACGTGCAGAGCTCCAGGTTGACAGGAGTGCTGTTGAGCTGTAGTGTAATTTCATGCTGTGTGCTCACTACAAAATCTCGTGAACTGGGCTGGCCAGGACTGGGGCCTGCAGTTACCACCCCTAGCTGCTGGTACAAACACTAGCACACAAGGATCCACATCAGAACATCATCCGAAAAAAAACAAACAGATTCAACTGGAAGAAGGCTGTTTGGTGGGCGTGAGCCTACCTGGTAGCAGTGCTCTGACATCCAGGACACCACCACCTCTGTGTCCAGCTCATTGTGGACTGTGAGAAATGCCTCATCCATCCTCAGGACTGTGTGCTTGTGATGAGGGAGGTCAGCTGGAGTAAGAAATGGTAGACGTGCAGATCTGATGATAGCTTTTAGCAAATCAATTTGCTGAAAATATGCAGAAAAGATGCTACAGCCTACAGTGTAACTTGACCACACCCAACTGTGAAGCCACTGATCACTAAACATACGTTATGAACATTATTCATACAATCAGAAACCCATAACACTATGTTTGCTACTGGACTTGTTAGAATAACTAATTACTAATAATTACACCAGCTACATGTTGAGAACCATATTGTACATGCAAGAGAAATCATACCGTGAAGGCTTTGCTTTTTAAAAACCTACAGCTGTGCAAATAGCTTTTAACTTACCTCAAGCCTACTATGGTCAACTGCTATCGTTATGGACAGACAACCTATTCCATACCAAAGTGTGTGGTAGTTATATGAGCAGAGTAAAGAAAAACAACAGCCAAATAGAACAGCAAGCTACAGCCATTCAGCTAACGTTGACGTTCCTGCCTGCTGGGGGGGACAGCATGTGAGAGAGCTGAAGTTATGGCGGCTGAGCCACGGTCACATGCTGAATTAATCCGTAAACTACCCCCAGGAGGGAAGTTCAAACGTCTAGGGCTTATTCTTGGACTGTCAACTGTTCAGTTGGTGCTGCAATCCGTTTGTCTACAGTTTTCCCCGACCTAATAGATTTTATGACTTGATAATCAAATACTTCGACAACATATCTATCGTGGTGAATCCTCGTTTGGTGAGAGCCGTCGCCATTTGCTGCAAGGCGATTTTAACCCGCAGAGAAGTGAGAGTGATGTAAAATTGTGCTAGGTAGTTAGCCGTGGCTAACCTAGCTACGACGCACTAGCCTGTTATTACTTTCCACTTTTCTAACAGTCCTGGGTACTTACAGGTAGATAATGCTGTCAGTGGTACCACGTAAACGGCTACAAGCAAAACAATGGCAGCAAGGGAAAACATATCAAAGTCCTCAGACTGTGTCATTCCTTTCTGCCTTGCCTCCCCCCCCACTACTGCTGCAGATGTGTCTTTTGACTTTTTCATTGGTTTACTTCGTGTCGTTCTTGCCATAACAATTCCGACCCTTCCTTGTTTTGACGGTGTAGGGGGAGCGATAAGGGACAAAGTAGAATGTTAACGCTACCTGTTCGTTGTCCGTCCTCGATAGGATGTCTTTGGACCAGTCCCAATACAAACTAAGGCTTCCATAACAGGCTGGCCCAGTTTGTGTAGTGGACATTTACCTATCTGTGTTTACGTTTACATATTGTGTTTGATATTATAAATAGTCAGTTTATATTGAATGTGACCAATTCATAATGTATGGAGTGCTGACACAATGTATGTTGGTAATGTAACGTATATTCATTCAAATAACTAACTGATGTAAATTAGCTAGTTCAAATTTGTGTTTAAAAGTGTCTCTTCTTGATTCTTTTTTAGACTATAACATTTTCCAAAGCGCAGAAGTGACAATGACGGACCACAGTGGAATCATTACAGGTTGCCGAATGCCCTGCCTGAGCCTGACTGGTGTGACTGACCCACTGACGCATGCGCATATGCTGTGATTGCAGGACTGCAAATCGATTATCGAGTGAATCAACGGCGCCTCCCACCGGACTTCATCTCTAAAACAATGGCAGATAAACAAAATGTTCAGAAAAGGTAATTCGGTATTCGCTTTAGTCAGTTAAATCGCGATGCTAAAAGTTAATAGCTAATACAATGATGACTAAATAGTTATAATGAATATATCATGTAGCTAGTAGCGTAACGTTAGTAGTTTAGACGGCTTTGCAAATTGGCTAGCTAGCAACGTTAGCTAACATTTTCACCCATTTTCTCTCTTGTCCTCGCTCTCCCTTTTACTTTCCTTGCAGTGTCAAAATAGCCGCTGGAGCCGTAGTTTGCGTTGAAAGCGAAATTAGAGGAGATGTCACCATAGGTAAAATGTTTCCCTCTGGGCCACTTCCAAGTAGTTACTACTGGCTTGATAAAAACTTACCTTAAATTTACCTAAAATTGGATCAGACGCTTAACTACTTTTACGTTAAGTTCCTGATCAAAGTCTGTTTTTCCCAGGTCCTAGGACAGTAGTCCACCCAAAGGCTCGTATCATTGCAGAGGCAGGACCCATCGTGATTGGAGACGGCAATTTGATCGAGGAGCAAGCTTTAATCATTAATGGGTAATTTAAGATTCCTTGAAATCTTTGCATACTATGGTCTTTATCAGTTTTGAAACCATCACAACCTGCATCATAATAAATACAAGTTTGCTTGGTCTACCCTACAGTTACCCAGAAAACATCACGCCAGATACTGAGGTGGAACCAAAGACGATGACCATTGGCATGAACAATGTATTTGAAGTTGGCTGTGGTATCCTCTTTGACTTGCCAAACCACTCTTATCCTATAAGTCAGATTATTTCCCATTGTAACCATTTGATGAATCCTACTATCAAAAATAAATTTTGCCTTAGCTGACAACTAACAGTATCACAAGCCCTGAAAATTGGGGACAACAACGTGATTGAATCTAAAGGTGGGATGTTTGCATCTTTATTTAACTTTATATTTGTGTACCTATTTTTGCAGCCAAAGATGGAGCATTCAGATGGAACGAAGTCACTCACTGTATCAAATATGCTTTATTTTGTCGTCTAGCTGACGTTGGTAGGAATGTGATCCTCACCAGTGGCTGTATCATTGGAGCCTTCTGTCAGGTCAACACCTGTGAACTCATACCTGAGAACACGGTCATTTACGGCTCTGGATGTATGAGGCGGGTTCAGACAGAGAGACCACAGGTATGGCTGCACACAGGCTTGTGATTTGCTTTTGCTTTTTCCTAAACCAAGCCATTTCATTACGCTTTGTGCTTACAGGTGGACCATTGAAATGTTTTCTTGTTGAAACCCTGTCAGAGAGGTGTTGCTTTAACTCTGTGGTAACTGGAGGTTGTAGCTTGTGGTGACATTCTAGTAGTTTGCATAGCAATTGAACAGGATTTAGTGCGAGTGCTTCCACTTCTTCTATACTGCATCTGTATAAACAGACATTGATGTCCATTTAATACTTCTGGGCAGATAATTTCTTACTAGCTTAAAAAATTGGCACATTATCATTCTGTTAAACATAATACTGTATGTGAACATGTACTTTATGCTACCTGATTCCCATAGCAGACTTGTCCTACTAGGTTAAAAAAAAAAAATCTGTTTACGGAGTGCTTAATTGTGTGTTTTAGTAAACCTTAAGTTAGGTTTTATTTTTGGCAAAATGATTTAGATTTATTTTTTAAAGACATAATGGCAGATTGTCTCAATATGGCTACCTTAAATATGACTGTTAGGAGGTAGATAGTGTGCATAATGGTAAAACCCTGTTCTGAATGGTTGCACTTTTTGGTTATGTTTATGTAATGACAGATCTTGCCTGTCTTTGAAGCGTTACTTTAATGGTGGTGGTGTTTTGTTTTTTTAAATGTCTGAAACCTATTTTACATCAATATTAAACAGTGTTCCTTTCAACAATGAGGTGTTCAAATGCACTATAGTATGTGCAATGATGAATTATAGGTCAGACAGGCCTGGTCCTATGTTCATATGGCCCTCCACTAACTGCAGCAACACATTACCACTGCAGGTACATCTAGATGATCCAATAAGAGTTTGCACGTTACTGCCTACATCTGCGTGCAAGGAAGAACAGCGCGAGTCTGGGAACCACAAGCTTGACAAACTTTTCCATAATTTATGGAAACACTATTTTTGTGGTCAGTGTATTAACATGTTTGTTTTGTCATCTTTACAGCCCCAGACTCTTCAACTCGACTTTCTGATGAAGATTTTGCCTAACTACCATCATTTGAAGAAAACTGTAAAAGCAGGCCACAATGCTAGCTAAAATGTCACTTTATACTATCTATGTCAAATTGTAAATGGCTAGCAAACACTTATTTAAATGGATCTTGCTAGAAAGAAGCATGAATGTATTTAATTATTTAGTATGAACCTTGCTTCATCAATACTTTATCAGTACTTTTTCTTCACTTACTGATAAATATTTTCTACTCTAACCTCTACAGCTGGTGAAGCATTTCATTTTATCCTGCTGTGCTGATGTAATGTTTTCTATGATTAATAATTAAACTTATAGTATGTAATTTCTGCCACTAGGGGTCTCTTAATCAAAATAACAAGTTTGTTGACATTGTGAAGTAGCATGGGATCATGGGAGTTGTTGCCTTTGTCAAATAGAACACAAAGCAAAAGGCAATGAATAATCATCACGAGTGAGCAACACAGACAATAGAATGACTAGCTAGCTAGTTCTCCAACCTACTTCCTCACTCTGACGTTTAGTGTTTCCCTGGAAGTTAAAGCAACTAGGAGTAAAGGGGATATGATGCCGCTGACGGGACCAAAAAGAACCACACCCTTAACTTGAATAAAATTACAGATTTCTCTGGTTTCGAACATTGTTTGAAATCTGTGGGTTAATGCAAGTACACAACTCAACCAAATATAAAGCATTGGTCTCGTTTTTAGATATTTCAAAGCAGAAATGTTACATATGCCTTTGAATAACATCAAAAAGCTGATGGTGTGCACCATGTACTAATTTATGATCACAGTGGTTAAAGGTAATTTAATCTCCAAGTTGAAAATAATATAGTGATAATACATAATTAGTAAATGTTTTATGTAACTATTTGAATGTTATATTAAACATTAGCATTTAAAATGGTACTAAGTCAACTAATTGATAAAATTGTCATTACAGTGCATGTAAATCAAGTAACAAGGCAGCATCCTGTAGCAGTGTCATTTATTAAAATAAGTTCAAAAAGTATTTTAAACCGCTATGCCGTGGTGTGGAAAGGGAAAGGATTTAAATATTTTGAAATTCCACGCAAAGTAAAGTCCCAAGATGTTTCATGCTGGACAAGAGACCTCTATGATGCACCACACAACACAAGTCTGTCCTCTGCAATTCCTGTTCCTTCACATAAAACCTTCCACACTTCGTTGCATTACGCTAAATAAAATGAAGAAAAAATGTATTCACACCCTTCAACCTCATTTACATTTTAACAGGAAGGTTGCAGTGCCATTCGGTGTCCTATAATGGTCTCTGCGCTGTTTTCCTCCAATGTCCTTCAGTTATCACTGATCAATAAACAAACTTGAAAGGATTCCACAACACAGTTGCTATTTACTCCATGTAATACAAGACCACTGAGAGGAGTGCAAAGAAAGGAAAAGAAGCTATTTTGTTTGACATGAAATAGTCTTTGTGTGGCAGTGTGGCCATGTCTGCATCTCCAGCCATTTCTTATTTACAGATTCTACATCTGAAACAGTGAGCCAAAGGATTTCATTTCTTCACAGGAACACCATCTGAATAATCCTCCAGGACACCTGCCAAATGGTTGTTGTGGGTCTTGAAGTGTCTCCTCCTCTGCCCACCTTGCTTTTTCCTCTTTTGAACGGGTAACTGCAGGGAGTACAGAAA
The DNA here is from genome assembly GCA_037974645.1 of Hollardia meadi. Lineage (NCBI taxonomy): Eukaryota > Metazoa > Chordata > Actinopteri > Tetraodontiformes > Triacanthodidae > Hollardia > Hollardia meadi. The sequence goes on from JBBPCS010000672.1 coordinate 5,025,294, forward strand.
CAATTGGTACAGATGAAGATGCTTGATTAACAAAGTACACATTTTAAAGCCTGTATTTCTAGTGAAATAAATTAGGGCAAGTATATTTTAATTTGGGGAGTCAGAATGAAAAATCAAGCAGATGGGAAAGCAGGGGACACAGACCACTTTCTTTGGTCCTGTTTCTTGCATAGAGGAAATGCCTTGTTTCTTAAGGTACTCGTCAATCTTCTCCTCATCCATGGAATCAACTGGAACGCTCCTCCACAGTTTCTGGAATTCTGCAAATGAAAGACTGGTCAAACAGCTGGACACAATTATGTCCTAAACTGAATCAACACTGTTCAAATCAGAAAAAAACAATATATTTATGCTTATTTGATCTTTCTTCTGAAACTTATTCTTCAGAGCATAATAATCAATCTAAGACTGTCATATTTTAATTAATTATTGATCAGGGTCAGAGTATGTTAATAAACGTTGGTTAAAATGATAAAAGTCAGTATTGAGGGATTGCTTCTCCTGTTGAATGTGAGACATTGATGTATGTCCTCAGCCAACATTAGGCAGCAGTGAGTTATTAATTATTTTCATATTTCATTATTTTACTGCACATTTATTATGATGCTCAGCACCCAGCCAAACTTTTCCAGACTTTAGCTGGTTTCCCAGTCATAATTACAACTTGGATGTTGACGTGAACAATACAGTATTTACAAGTCGGAATCTCCTTTGTCCTACAACACAGGGTTGCAAGACAAAATGCAAGTTGTACATCTACGCTACACAAGAAAAGATTTTTGTTCTATGGTGGATTGCTGGATCAACAGTTCCAACAGAGCTATTTAATTAATCAAAAAGGATACTAGTTTTTATCCATTAGAGGCTTAAGAGCCAGGGTTTGGATTTGTATGTTTACAAGACGGCCAAGACAGAGACAGGTGGAGAAAGGGAGAGAGCCGTATCACAGTTGATGAAGCTGACTGATGCTCACCTTCATCCACCATAAACTGGCAGTGTTTGTCATTGTAGAACAGGATCTTCTTCTTATCTGGTCTTGTCACAAAGATGATCTGATCCCCCAAAGCCTGTGAACAAATGAGATCTCATGCCTCTGTGAATATTCTTTAGTCACCACAGTGTTCAATCAACATACAAAGGTTGGAGACATACTGTAAGTGTATGTCCCCTCTATTGATCAGCATAATATACAGTATTCATTAGGCATTTTTTGCAATGGCAAAGCATATATTTATCGTGTGTGACCTTGATGGCCTTGGCTGAGTTTGGAAGCCCCTCCTCTACATCGTCAAGCAGCACTCCTCCCAAGCCCAGCTGGTCGTGTTTGTCCAGCAGCCTCAGTAAGGCTTTCTTGTCCTTCAGGTTGTACTTGGGCTTGAAGCCATACGTCCCATCCCGGACATCAATTTTCGGATTGTTGACCAAGGCCTAGGATTGACAGAGGGGGAAGGAGAAGATGTCAGGTTTTAAGCCTCTAGTTAAGTAATTACCCAACTAGGAGATGTGCATATGTATTCATACAATTTTGTGATGTAAGTATATATATATATATATTTGTGTGTATATTTATCTCTTTAAAAATAAAGAGGACAAATAGTGTTCACCTTCCAAAAAATACACACATTTATAGCTACAGAAGCCCCAATTTTTTTCTTCAGTTTTCTACTATTAACAAGAGTATCCTTAACAATGTTGTATGATATGTGTTACCACCATCATCGCTCATCTTTTATTCAGTGGCTTCCTTTGGCTGCAACATACAGGTTGTACAGACAGCTTTGAGGGAAAATAAGTTTGTAGGGGAAATAGTGTAGGACAAGGACACGTGTATGATAAACAATAGGTAATATAGTATTTAAGAAGTACAAGCACACCTCATTCATGAGCCACTGTTTCTGTTTCATGCTGATGTCAAGCAGTTTGGTCTCATCCAGAATCTCATCAAGGGTCAGGAAGTGTGTATCACCATTCTGATGCCTTGTCTGAGATTTAAGGACAGAAAAGCACATAGATTTACATAAAGAAGACCCCACATACAGTGTCAAGAAATACAAGTAATTCTTAGCCCCACACCTCTGACAGTGTTTAAGCCAGATGTCTACAGTGATTTTGTGCCTTACATCCAACTGTCAGGATATTTTTCACGGTTTAAAGCTCTCTGTATTCAACAGATGGCACAAAAAAAAGAAGCACACATTAAAAGAAAATCTGTCAACTTGAGTGTGAGTTCTGCAGCGAGGGATGAGTCAGACAGCTAGTTTGACAGGGCCTGGCTGCCTTTCTGCAGAGCCACAGCATGACAAACAAGCTGTTAACAAACCAAAAGAAAGACTGGGCAACAAATGTTACACAGCGGTCGCAACCGACTCACTGGGCTGACATAACAGACGAGTCAAGCTTTTAAAGAGCTTTGATGTACTGTATATGACGACAAGCCCAAAATCTAGCAATTAACTGGATGCTGTTGTGACAGCTGACGTCAACATGGAGAGAAATAAAATCCATGAGACTGAAACGCACCTTTTTCTAAAATGATGCTCATTTGCATAAGTTTGCAAAAAGTTGAAAGACGAATACAATGACATTGAATGGCCAGAGGGCAGAGACGCACCTTCATATAATTGACTATTTTGGCTAGGCAGCCAAACTTGTACCCAGAGCTCGCCTTGATGTTAAAGTTGCCATTACTAGACTCTGTGGAGACAAAGAGAAAGGGCAGTTTAGCCAAAAGGTTTAAATGTCACATTACTTATTGTAAACAGTAACACCAGTGAACTATATGGACAGACAGAAGCCATAGCACCAGGTCAATAATCTCTATTGAATTAGTCTTAAATTTTAAATTGCATGCATTATCTAACATTTTTGATATGGGCAACAAATCTCACAAAAACCAACATTGCCTTCAATGCTTTCCAACCTCCTATACCCATCTGTGGCACTCAGGCTCAAGCCCCATTTTGTTCCTTCTGCAGATGTAATTCTTTGAAAAATGGGTCACAATCGAATGGTTTCATTTTTTTTAATGCTTGGTCATTTTCTAAAACAGTGGGGCACTGTAGTTTTGAAACAAACTTTATTTATGGCCAGGTCAGTGTGAGTAGGATGAAGTCACCCAATGCAACAATGTGGCTCATTGATGGGTTCTTTAATAATTTTTGGACATGGCGCTCAAAACATATTTGCTGGATCAATTTATTCTTAGTTGTGTTTATTGTTGACAGTAAAAAAAAAAAAAAAAAGTAGAATATCTCCAGCATTATCTTTTAATTTAACAAAAATATCCTTAAAAAAAAAATTGTCGGAGGTATATGAGAGTAATTGGATAAGAACGACTTGAAGTCTGGCCAGCTGGTCCTATTCTCTGTTGGAGTCCAATAATGCAACCCCCCCCCCCCAGACTGTCTGAGGTCTGGAATCAGCACTCGCCAATCGAAGCTGAAAACAGACACCAATTCATGAATGATTCATGGTGTGGGCGGGAGCTTCTGTTGCCAGCAGCTTCACGGTGGGCAGAACACTGGAATTGTGACAGGCCGGTTAACGAATGGTGCAGAGGCAGGGCTAAAAAGAAAAGAGCAAATGATGGAGAGGAGCCTGTGCCACTCAGCAGAGACATGAAGAGCTGCAAGGAGTGGCGGAGGGAACGGGCGAGTGCGCGAGCGTGTGCACGAGTGAAAGCGGGGAGTGCATGCGAGCGCTGAGGAGGAAAACAGGTCGAGAAGGGAACACGGAGGAGGGAGAGAGTGGAAGACGGAGCAATAGGTAGAGCCCCAGAAAGAGGAGAGTGCATCTGTTTGTCTTGCATCTTCTAAAAACTGAGCCAGACACACAGGTGAGTCGGCACATTTTTCAGAACAGCATCAGCAGAATAGTGTGTGCATGTTTTGGTATTAAAATCCACAGTATCAATTTAAGCTACAGGCTGTAGGCTGTTCCTGGTCTCACTGTGTAGCTATGACGGGGTTTTTTTTAGAGTAAAGAAGCATTTACAGGCTAAATGATACATTTTTAAATGCGGCGGATGTATTTATAAAGCCAATTCCTCCTGCATAGAAAAACCCAGAGTGCACATCGCCATATGTAGCCACCATGTACGTAAGTAAAAATGTAATTTATACTATAACAATAACTGAGCAAAGATCTTTAGATGGCACCTGTAACATTTAGGCCAAGACTGGGCAAAGACTAAACGAACTAAACAAACATGGATCGATTTGTCTGCATTTTTCTAGCTATAATACCAAGCATCAGAAAATGTTTTTGTGGGGGGTTTTCTATCTCTGCATATGTACATTGCGTCTATGTCTGTGTATGACTCGGTGCAAACTCCAGCTCTCAAAACAAAATCAATGAAGGACTGACAGCTGTGAGGAGCCAGCCAGGGGCATTAGAGTGCGTTTGGTCCGTGTGTGTGTGTGTGTCTGTGTGTGTGTGTGCGTGCGTGTGTGTGTGTTTCATGAGAGGCAGCCACTGAGGAGCCACAGACGTTATCTGGTCCAACAACACCTTTAAGAGCCTGGCTGGGGTGGGGCTCATTTAGGGTATAATAGCAGATGCTGTAGGGAGCCAATCTGTCCTAATGTGTGTGATTGCTCCGACAAAAGAAAGGAGAGAGAGCATGGGGTGGGAGGCAATATTAGTCGAGACAAATTAGTAAAAGAGGTTGTTGTCATGGCAATGACTTGAAGTGAAGTTGTTATTATGAACTGGGTCTGTGATAAGAGGATGCCAAAGAGGGAATTTCATTCACCACATTCTGTACACACTGTAAACAGATATGCTTCAGCCTGCTGCCACAAACCAATTACCAGCTCACAGTAAATGTAGTTAACTGTGTGTGTGACCCCAACCAGTCATTATTATGTTCCTGCCTTACCTAACCCAATTTAAACCATATTGTGGAAATATTTTGTCACAGGAAAGGTGAAATATGGCAATTCTTATCTTGAACTATGCACACAGGCCAATTATACTTCACAACCAATTGATTCATTTCAACTTCAAAGCACTGTACTTGAAATTCAAAGAACTTTGTGACTGGAAAATAAATGCAGTGATACGAAAACCCCCACAAAAATAGACTTGGTCACCTGCACTTTTCAGGACAGTATCTGTTACTAATGTTTGATGAATGTTTGATGATTGCCATCGAAACAAAAGGCAAACTTAACTTCATGTTAAACAGATTAAAAACACGCACACACACACAGCTATTCTTTCCTTTACCTATTTCCGCAAGTGCACTAAAATACACTCAGTTCTTACTAAGATGGCATAAATATAACCAACATACATGAAAGCTTCTGTTTCTACACAAAAACTCAAGTTACCAAGTTACAGTTATAAGAACTAAAGAAACACAAAAACTGTAACCTTACAGCCTCGTGTGAAGAGAAGCACTTACGCCCCTCTTTCTGTGGTTCACTTAAGTAATCTGGGTCAGCTTCCTTGGTCTCAGTATGTCATATGAAAATGTCTGTGTGCGCATGTACAGTATGTGCATATACGTGTTTAGAGTGTGTGTGGGTAGAGATACTGGAACACTGTTCCCTAAAGATTTAAAATGGTAAGCTTTGGTTAAAAATGTCAAAGGACAGCTGAAGAGAGAGAAATTCATTGAACTAGACTCAAATTCCATAACTGACATCTTGGTCAGCTACTACGGCCGAGGAGTTGCAAAACAAACATAAATGCCAGATTTCACTGCACAGCTATCCTTTTCTACCAGGCTCTTAAGTCTATTTTTTGCTCTGAGCAGATGGTCTCATTAGGGTTGGTGCTGCTTTGCAATATAAACCTTTGTTCTAATAACATATTGCCTTCTCATTTAACTAAAAATCCATCTTGTAGGCCAGGGTTTATTTTGTATACAAACTAATATTGCAGTTTTGCATTTTGAAACATGATATCCTCTGTGGCTAATAATGATGTCATACTCTAATGCTTTCACTACAACAAATTACCTAAGAGAATCCCTTATTGTTGGAGGAGAGGCAATGGCTTTTCTATTCTGTTTGTGGTCTCAAGTGATACTGTAGCTGTGCAAACGTGAAAATGATCTGTGAAGATTATTTCTTTAAAAATATTTTAAAATTCTGGCACTACAGAAGCCAGTTTAGATTAAAAATATAACACTTTCAAAAGTCTGAATCCTAAATAGTATGTTCTAAAGGCCGATTCTTCTACTAGTTTCATTTTTAATCTTTCTCTCTCCATGGTAACAAGTATTTTACAACCATCGCTCTCTAATTTGGTCTCCCTACTGCTCTCAGCACCTCACAGTAAAATCCAGAACCAAACACTCTCACGGCCGTTAACAATCTGTCTTTCTCCCTGTTTTCATTGCTTCAAACTAGAAATCATGGCCAACATCACCACCACTATACACCCAAGTAATCTCCCATGGCACCCAGAGGCAGTCCCTCTCTCCCACGTCTCCTTGCAGGTCCAAGAGGTCTACCCTTTCCATGACGGCTGGAATGTGGCCTGCTTCATCATCCTTCTGCTCTTCATCCTCACCGTCCTGTCACTTGCTGCCTTGGCCGTGCTCTATGAGCTACTGGACTGTGGGTGCTGTGCCAAAGGCAAGACACATCAGCAGCTGCAGACGGAGGGGCCGGCAAGCTGCGGCAAGCTCATGACTAGCATTTGCAAGGAGCCAGAATCCCACACTGAGGTGGTATAGGCGGCAGCAAGGATGCAGATCAGAAAGAGCGGGAATTCGGGTTTCACTGTTGAACTGGGCAACACCACAGCATTGACCCCAATGCCCCTAAAAAAGAACTAAAGCTGCTCAATAGTGGTTCCATTGCTCACAGCTAAAAGGATGCGGAGGGAAGAGACAAGATAAGGTAACAGGATATTGTAAAAAAGAAAGGGGGCAGTTTTCCACCGATTTGGAGTGAGTCTAATTAACTTTTGATTTCATTTAGTAAATTATCTACAATCACTACCACGTATTACCCAGGGCACACCCTGAAAGCCATGTTTTACATGAAAAAATACTATCAAAAGAAAGAGCACTCAAATAGTCTAGTAATAATAGTACTTGAAATAGTACTAAAAGTGTGGCTGAAGAAACATGTTAACATAAGAAAAACACTAATCACAGCCAATATCGTCTGGTTTAAAAAAGTATTATTGTGCGATAACACCTGCCCTATTAGTACTGCACATACTTGAGAACTGCTGGGTGCAACTGAGCCTCTATGAGACGTGGTAACTATGTTGGATACAGACAGCAAATGCTGTTCAAATCGAAGGACTTGAATATCCTGGTTCCCTACAGGAAAAATAAATGATCAAGCTTGGCTGGGCAGCATTGTTGCTTTGGATAAAGTCTGTGTTTATCTGTTCTTTAGTAAATTGTATGCCAGTGTTGTCAACATGTTTAGGATTCCAACATTATCCCTTGACGAGTGACAATTGATTGCTGCACAGTGTAATTTAATTTTTTTTTTAATGTATATTTATCATGTCATATTAAGCCAATGTATGATTTCATATGCCTTACCACAAATTGCCTAATAAATTGTCACTGAATTATGTACCATGATTATGTTTTCTATGTTTTTTCTGCTAAAAGAACAGACAAATAAAAGGAACACTTAAGACTATTAAAAGGTTATACAGCACTTAGCATGATCATTTGTGGTGACACTGGGGTGTGCCTACCGTGCTATGCTAGTGCTTCTCTAGTAGGCATAGATCAGGTCATATGCAGTTTATCTTGGCCAAAAATATGACAGTCATAAGAACTAATACTAGTTTGGACATTTATCAAACAAGCACAGTTTCTATTTATGTACTAGAGAGTGTGTGTGTGTGTGTGTGTTGAACACAGTGGCGATCACACAGCAGCTTTCAAATTATCCCTTAAATGCATACAACGGGTTATGGGACTATATTACACCTAGTCTAATTCATTTCTTTCTTTCAATTAAATTCTCAACTCACTGGTATTCATTAAACGTTTTGTTTTTAACAATGGTTTGGTGTCAAAAGGGGCTATTTTTCCAAATGTTTTCCTCTAATAAGGTTACAGGGATGTCAGAGATCCAGGGTATGAAAGAGTGTTTAAAAAAATGTTTATTGGCTGTATGCTGGATGCAAGTGATGGCGGGTAATGTTGTGTTTCTCTTGTTGGCCTCATAATGACTTTGTTGTCTCACTATTACTAGGAATAAATACAAACACACTGATGATAAAGTTTGTTGATATTAGGTTAGTGACATGATGGATGGTGCAACACCTGGATGTCAGGTTTAGTGCAGAGCAGCATTTTCTTTGATATTGGAGGGTTTTGATGACTGGGGATGAATATGTAACTGTGATTATTGATAAGGAGGACTTTATTTTTGTTCCATGTATAAATTAAATAATTTAAAGCAGAACTGGAACAAGAGAATGAAGAAGCTAGCTCAGATTACATAAGTAGTGGTCCCAAGACAAGGTAGGACTGATGATGGATCCTTACTTAGTTTCCTCAACTGCCCCAACCTTATTTCTACAACAACCAAGTAGTTTTCCTGGCCAAATTTCCAACTTTGGAAGCCAGGAGTGCTCACAAGCATTGTACTTTCCTGGAAGAGCTTGGCCTTCAGCTGTTGCAGCTGTGGCTGAAGAAAAGGGAAGAGGTGCCACGACTTTTAAAGGCTGAAAGATGCTCAGTCTTTGTTTAACCCAGAAACAGAAACTGAGGAGCTCCCACAAAAACAATGAAGATGACACACATATTCCATCCACGCACAGTGCGCACAAACATGTTCCAATGACTACAAGCAAGTATCTGATTTGGGATTACTGTGCTGATTCGGATTTGGTACATGTCAGTCTATGAGACGTTACAGTAGCCTATTTGTAAGATAGTACAGTATAAACATGAAATATAGCACAATATGCTGAAATATATGAAAAACACATTGCCTGACATCTATAAATGATTTTAAAAATTGTATTAATGGCAAAAATATAGTTTTGTTTTGTTTGTTATAGTTAATAATTCATTCCGAAAAGTTTACAGGCAATGCGATTTTAATATACGGCTTTATCTGTTACAGAAGTGCTGGATCCCAACAGACCCAAGGTATGTAGGAATGTTTGAAAAAATGTATTTAAGGGATAAAATAATGACCAACTTCTCATCAGAATATGCTGGTAAATGAATGACAAATAATACAATTTATGGCAGCACCATTATTGTATTATCCTGCCTTAAAGGCAGCTTATGACATTAAATATTGAATATTATTTAATATCTTAAAATCCACTGTTTACATAAAAAACTGTAAAACATCCTTTCAAAAGAGTGGTAGTTTTGTGATATATAATCTTATTTTTCAAACTGTTCTCTGATTATGAAATCATCATGAAAATGTTGACTGGTGCAGCCCAACTGATACTTCCAAGTATAGTCCTAATGGGCAGTAGAGTCAAGTGTTATAATGGTATGGTAATGGAAGAAGCCATTCACACCAACAGTAAAACATGTTAGGAATCATTTTCAAAAGGTCTTCTTCACTTACCGGCACTGAGTTTGGACCCTGAGGAGCTCTCCTTGTCAACTCTGGGCTTCTTCTTCTTGTGTGATCCAGAGTCTGAGCTAGTCTGTCTCTTCTCTACAGCTGGAGTGGACAGAGCCCTTTTCTTGAACAGCTCCCTCTCCCTCAGTAGAGCTGGATCCATCCTGACTGACAGGGCACACAATACACAAAAAACAGCAACAATAAGAATAAGCAACAACTGAATAAGACAAAATAAAAGCTCCCTTTGTTCTGGGACGTTTGTGTGATTAGCTAACTTTTTAAATGCTCTGTCTGAGATGGTGTCTCTGTCCACACAGAGCCAAACTGTTAAGACAGATATTTCATATAAACCAAACGATCATACCAGATTATAACAGTATGGAAACATTTGAAACAGTGTCGCCATAGCTGGATTAAACTGATTAGGGGATCTGGGGTAAAAATGTGCTGCCGAGACCCAAGTGACACCCTCCCCTCCACCCTCTGTTGCCTCAAAGTTCCCATCAGGTAAAGGAGACACAACAGACTACAGACACATTTACTTTAGAATATCCACAATCTGAGTACAATACTAAAATAATAAAGCCCTGAATCTTGACAAAAGGTTCCTCTGCAAGACACAACCCTCTGACAATCAATCAACCTAACATTAGGCCCTTGACGGGGCCCCAGAGGTCAGGGGCTCCAGGGTAAATGCCTGCTTTGCCTGGTAATCTATCCTTGAGTTGAACCAGTATAAAACTGAAATCTCCTTTTGTATCCCTCGATGACAAGTGATTCCAGCAAACAGTAACGTTAGCTGCAGCTAACTTGTAAGACACGTAAATATTGTCTGAACATGAATAATCATCCCTCTTGCTCGAAGATAAAATGGCGAAAGGAAAAAGCCCCCAAAACATATCAGCTAACGTTAAATTAGCATTAACATTATCTAGTTCGTTTGCCAGGCGGGTTAACGTTACAAGTAACTAACTATGCTATAGTTAACCGTAGCAGTGGCATTGTTCTCAGTTAGCCTGGCGTTGTTGCTGGACTGTGATAATGTACACCCGCAAAATAGCAATTGCTAATGTTATCTACCTCATCTACAGTTGCTAACTACTGTCGATATCGATGGTTAGCGTTAGCTTGCCGGGCCGATCTGTTCAACGTTATCCTTGCGATAAATACCTGACACTTTGTTCCTGTTATCAGAGAAAGTGACAGGATAGTCCAAGAGGGTCTAATTTCGGAGGATATCGAACGAATATGCTTCCCTCGGCAAATCACCGCTTTAACTTGTTGCTTCAAAGATGATATTAGTTAATGTTAGCTGAGTAACTTCACATAAAAATCTTTCTTTTTTTTCTCATGCTGTACTTCCTTTCTTGTTCGAGTTGTCGGATATCGACAGCTAATCCTTGGGCGACGTCATGACGTTGCCCAAGGATTAGTCGTTGGGCGACGTAAGGAAAGTGCTTCATCTCGTACTGCCTCACGTCACAACGATGGTCACAACCCTTGAATCAGCAGATGTTTTTACATTTTCTTATAATAATAATGAGCCCTAACCCCCAGTGACATGTTAAGGAAGACATGTACAAACTCAAAGCAGCAAGCTCCATAGAAGCAGTCATATTTTGGAACCAAGTGGCCTACAGGTTGTGTAGTTCCCACTCAAGGAGGCTAATTCTTACAAAGAGTCTAAACAAGTAAATGCAAAGATGCTCATTAGAAACTTGACTGAGAATATCTGTACTTGTCTTCTTCAGATGCAGAATTACGGGTTAATTAGTGGGAATATTGTTGGTTTGTAGCATTTGACATAATGCTCTCTGACTCTACAATAGCTGTGCTAATAGCCTAATAACCCTTATCTGTTTTTACACAATTAAATGTAGGCCTATTAATCAGTAAAGCTGACTGAAGAGTATTTTTCAGAATTCCTGGCCTTTTGGACGTTCTCATTTCTTCACCACGTTACATCACTGTCATGAGGTAAGGTTTTACTTTGTCTTCCGTGGGAATATTAGGATTTTCCCCAAAAGTCAAAATGAACACATTTAAAAGAAAACTTTTCATTTGTTTTTAGGAAATGCAGGATACCTGGATCTTTTTCCTTTAGTATATTTTTGAGCGTAGTCCTTCAGAATACATTTCCTCAGTGGTAAGGCTGGCTCTAGTTCTTTAATCACACCTTAAAGTAGCCTATCTACAAACCTTCAGAAATGCTGTTTATCTCTAGAAAGTAAACGGCACAATGGCTCCACGTAGTGGTGCTTTTATGCTACCACCTCACACACCCTCTGTTCATGCAACCGCCTCACTGAGGACTTTTAAGGGTAAGTTTGGAGAGGCTTATTCTGAATGTGAAGTTGATAATTAACAGATCTTCCAAGTTCAGTGTGAACTGCACCTTCATTTCAGGGACACGAGAGAGGAAAACATGCGACAGACGGACATACTGTCAGAAACAAGGGAAACAAACTGAAAAAAATTAGACTGTGCTGATGTGTCTGTTACTAGTGCCCTGCTTTCATGTAGCCTGGTCAGTAATATTCCTACATAGGCTATAGCAGGTGAAACTATTCACATTCAAGTCCAAGATTCAAGTTTATGTTCAGGTTTGTTTATTTCTTGTTTCAAGTGGAAAAAATATAGTTAAAGCGACATGTCAAAGGTCTAAAACTGCAAAACATCAGACAAAACAAAAGCAGCACGACTAAAAGAAAACATCTAAAGCTCAGCAAAACTTGCGTGCAATAAAAGACCTGCATTTCTTTCATTTGAAGTACAAAGCATCTGCAATTTGTGTGGAAAGTTGCAGATTGCAGTGATGACACCTCTGCCACCCACTGTGTTAGAACAGATGCTGTGGCTTTGTAGCTTTTAAGAGGTTAAGACGAGTACAACCCTGATTCCAAAAAGGTTGGGATGCTGGGTAAAACATAAATAAAACGCAATGAGAATGAGAATTTGATAATCCTTTATAACATCAACTGAAATTGAGGTCGGCAACACTTTTCAAACAGGGGCAAACGAAAGATTGGGAAAGTTGTGGAATGCTCCAAAAACATCTTTTTGGAGCATTCCACAGGTAAACAGGTTCAAATGGTAACAGGTGATAGTATCATGATTGTGTGTGAAAGGGGCCTCCTCTTGTATAGGATATAAAGGATTTTACTGCATGGGCTCGGGAACGTTTTGGAAAACTGTTGTCGATAAAAATAATTTGCAAATGATTTCCATTCTGTTTTTTTTATACGTTTTTTACGCAGCATCCCGAATTGTTTGGAATCAGGGTTGCATGTAGAGGTAAACCCCCACAGGAGTTTAGATGTGAGGCCCTTATAGCACTTTGAAGCCTACCTGTGTCCTATCTTTTCAAAGAATATTCCCACTCCCTACAGGAATTAACGATTATTATGCGCCTGTACTGCAACTTTGGCCGTGGCTGAGGCTACATAATCTATTCAGCACATTGATCAATAAATATGCCTTAGCCTTACTTGTCACTATTCACTGCATTCAAAGATGTTCTACATACTGTAGGAGGACTGGTGAAAGTTTAAAAGGGCAACAATGACAATGTCCTCACTACAGAGATGGTGGCTATAAAACTGAGTACATCAGTTCATCCAGCTGAAGTTTGACTTTGCCGACAGAAGATGGAAGGCGACACCACCACTGAGTACACTCATGTGAGAGAAGGCCACAGCATAACCAGGCCACTAAAGCAAATAAGCACTCAGGAGCAGCAGAGTGTGGAATATAAGATACAGAGCTGCACCACGGTATTCAGCTGAAACTGTAAGACGGGAATGGAGGGCATTTCCCCCCAAATTAGCGCTCATTCCTGCACATGCATAAACTTTCACGCTTGGATTAATTGGCACGGGATTGAACATAATAGATGCTCCCTTGTTTCATTCAAGAATTATATGCAGTGCTTGTGCTTCTTACATATTAGCTTAAAGGATAATATCACAGCTTTCTTTTTTGGTGTGATTGGTTTGAACATACTGTAAGAGCGTTTTCTTTGTGAATTCATTTGCTTTGTGAGGTGGGTCGCATCAAACCTTTGTTCCATTCTAATTTTTCTGAGTTGGTGGGTGGTCTGTCACGTTTGGTAGGCTGTCACATTCTAAACCCTGAAAACACACAAAACCTTCGCTAGTCTGCTTCATCTGTATGGCCGTGAGAATACAGAAATGTAGAAATCTCTCTTGTGAAACTGAATGACCTCATCGCTTGTAGTAAAAAGCTACTTGAAAAAAAATGACCTCCGGGGCCTTTAAAGAAAGACACGAAGGACACTTTTACAAATATAGGCAATTCAATACAATCATTGTAATATGACTTGCACAGCTTTTCAGTTCAGCGATCTGCAGATTTATGTGAGCCTGTTTATAAAGTGTGTGATTCATTTCAATTCAGCCATTCACACACCACGCACACATGCTCAGTGAACTGGTTTTTACAACCGCAGTGAGAGAAAATGCCCCGAATGGAAGTGTGCTTTCCTTTGTGTGCTGTCTCGTTATCCACCATGCATTTGTTATGAGGATGTTAGCATGTAAAGTAAGCAGCTCTCTGATCAGCTACTCCACAGGGACATGAAAATTTCAACATTAACATCATATGTGAATATTTGTGTGCATTAATTGGCCTTCCGGTGTTTGTGTGTGTCTGGGTGAGTGGACACGAAGCCCCTGATTGGATTATCCAAAAAATGTATGCAAGAAATATTGCAGAACACTCTTTATGTGCAGGTGCAGGTACAGAACACGAAAACAGGCGTCCGTTCGTTCAACTTTCAGATGCTCAAGTGCATCAAAGAACGAATTAGCATCTCCAAAACTCGTAATTAATGATTCAGCAGGCCATTCAAAGAAGTCAGCCCACATGAATGATTAAATATGTGCAAACCTAATTTAGGGCCTAATCCATAATGAATGAATTATACTGTTTAGAAACAGCAGACAGAGAGTGGAAGAGAGAGGGAGAAGAGTTAGACATCAGTAAATAGTGAGACTTGGGAAGTGACAAATGGCTCAACCTCGCCATCACTTCAACTGCAGTCACATTCAAGCCATAACTATCTGGGTAAGTCCAATGTACAACGTATAACCATGGCCAGTTACATCGATTGTGATTCATATTCAGTGTCACCATGTTCTCTATATTAACCTATAGGCGTTTACCGTTTTGTCGTTTTTCATAGTTAAGACTGTGCGAGATGCTCATTTACTGGCAAGTCTGCGTACATGTACAAGTGAGGGACGAGAGGAAGCTTGTGTGTTATGTAGTGCAGTAACATAGGGAGAAAGAGAGAGAGATTCAGCACTGTAATCTAGAGGTGAGGAGTAATATCAAAGAGAAGAGATGAGTGAAATCCTCGAGCCGCAGCCAACCAGTGCAAATCCCTGTGGAGGAGAAAATCTCAAAGTGACAGCTTTCAATTACAACAGCACGAGGAAGTGTGCGTGCGTGCGTGTGTGTGTGTGTGTACTACCTGTCAGCACTTATGGGCTTCACTGACAGGTCGATGTCACAGCTGCTGAATTGGAAGCACCTCATGATGCACACAAAAGAAAGTCCCTGGACACACACACACGGCCTCTTTTGTTCTCTTTTTCTTTCTCTAGTTTTCACATCTGGGTCGGGCGGCTGCCTAAAGCCTAAAACCAAAGAAAGAGGAGACAAATACAGAACACTAAGTATTGCAGATAGTGTGTAGATGTAAGTAGTCTGTACCCATGTGTTTGAGAGCATGTCATGGATACAGATTTTGTGTTGCAGCCTTGGCTTCAAGGAAGCAAATGCTACTAGTGGACATTTTAATTTCATTTGTTAGTTTGTAGGGACACTACAAGTATGTTAAAAGGAAAATAGAAAAGAAACAAGCATAGGGCATCTAGTTTAGATTAATTTGAAGCAGTCCCTGTCCATGGTTAGGCTTCCTAAGTTGTGCATATCTTAAAAAAAACACACAAACATATCATTCCAAACAAGCAATCCTTTGGGGGAAAAAAAGTGCAACTTTGGGTGTAATGACATAATTTTGTGAATCAACTCGACAGCTACAGTAACCACAAGGTGGCAGTAGAACAACATTATTTTCTGCTGCAGCCTGCTGGGTGACTCATCCGAACCACAGGAGCTGCAGCCTCTCAGACAGACAGAGAAGATTAAAAAAAGCCAAACCTTCTGTATTGACCCCCCCAGTCTCAAGGCTGTAGCTCATCTGCTAACCTTTCAGAGTGAAAAGCACAGTGTGGCTGCAGAGGCATCCAGATCTCCTCGTTAAACGTAAATAGAGAAGATCACGGCACAGAGCATTTCGAAACAGAGGAGACGTAGAGGTCTGACACGCTGTTACGCTTTAACCAGGCCAGCAGTCTGTGGCTTTGTTCAGACAATTTCTGTGCGTGCCCTCTCTTCAAACCTTGCATCAAAGAAATCAATGATCTGATTTTGACTGACTGGCGAGAAGTGCTCCGGTCAAGCCAGGCAATCCTCTGCTTAATCTGACCATTTCGAAGAGGAAGAGATGCCTCTGAAGGATTTTGAACAGGCTCACTTGCTGTGAGGTGGCTGGTGAGGCATTGTTATGTAAGGCAGTACAAACACTCAAGGATGGGGCAAAGTTTTGTTGCAGAGGCAGTTTTTGAACTATTCTGTACTCTGTAGCAGAAATAATTTCCCGGAATGAGTCTTATGAATGCCTTGTGAATGTGAGATGACAAACTTCATTAATACATTATTCTGCTGTTTATGTAACTGCAGAAAGGGGATTTTCATGAATATAAAGCAAGGGTTAAAGGCTCTCCAGTCCTGTACCATAGTTTTCCTCTGAAACACACACATATGTCTACATTATTATACCTGCTAGGACCTTCAATGATATATTCTTTGCCCTGGGCTTCATTCCCTAATGTCAACTTTCATCAGTAAATGCCAAACAATAACTCTTAACCGATCCATGCGTGTGCACATACACATCTGTGTGTGCTCCTACCAAGTGCATGTGTATGTGTTAGTGTGCTCTGTGGTTGTGTGGATGGCACCTGAGCACTATGAGACAGCCAGGTGAAACGAGTGTGTGCTGTCCAAACCCTGCAGGAGCAAGCTAATCCTGGTTTCTGATGTTAATCTGCGTATTGAGCTTCTGTATGGGGGGGCCATGCTGACACCTGATGGTGTGGAGGTCAAAGCTGTGTGTGTGCGTGTGCGTGATGCTCCACTTGCCCTTTCCAAATGTCACAGAAGGGCCAACTTCTGAGGAGCGGGCCCATAATGTGGGCCCACACATGTGTGTCTATGTGTGTGTGTGTGTGTGTGTCAAGATAATCTCCACTATTAAGATTTTCAAACGCATCATTTCGACTGATGTTTTGCATGCGCGTGTGCAGACAAGAAAGTGTGTGCACGTTTGTGCGCACACTCTCAGCATGTAACTCTCTTCTGTATCCCATTCTCTATTCCCTTATTGCATCTTTAATAATCATCGTCCACAGTAAAGTGCAGTTCACAAAACAAAGTCTTCAAAACAACATACCACAAAGTGGATTATTTTAATATATTTTCCCAAGTGTTGATTTATATTCATGATCAACTCTCCTAAAGTTAAAAATACGTGTGACTTTATGAAGTGGATGGAGGCCCACTTTTTCTACTCTACTCTACTCTCGTGTTTCACTAACTATATTTTCCAAGGATTTGTGGGGCAGAAGTGACCCTGCTACAAAATATTTAGTTAAAAACACTGTGAAATTCAACATGAACAATCCAAAGCCTGGCTTTACTTCATGAATCCCCATTTCTCTTTTCACTCAAATTTATTCCTTACCCATGTGACTAATGTGGGTGAAAACAAAAACAAAACGCTTCATGGTGCTGGATCCAGGCGAGCATTGTCCGCCTACAGTCTGTCACCAGTCGGTCTTAATCAATTCCTTACGGTATAAAAAAACAATTAGCAGAAGCACAGTGTTTCGGAGAGAACTGTTGACCATCATTGGCAAAGAGAAACAGAAAACGTATGTGTCAAGCGTCGCTTTGTGATGCTAATGTTTGTTTTATCAGGGGGACTTTTCAGCAGCACATCATTTTTGCCAGCTGGGAGTGTGCAAAACATAAGACAATGAACTACCGCAATCAGGCGGTGTTTGATATATCGCTTCTCTGCTCTTTTCACTGCTTATGCCTCATTTTCTCTTTCTTCTCTTGCCTTTTTGGTTAGCTTCTACATTTGAGAGAGAGAGAGTTGTTTGTGTAACAAACACTGATTCGGCTGTCCAAAATGACAGGTATAATACAAGATTAATTTTCCCTTAAGCACTCGCACTAAAGCACAATTTTCACAACATTCTAGACAGAATAATAGACTGACATGAGTTGCAATACAAATCAAACTATATGTTTCATAATGAGAAGCACCTGAGGTGCATTTATCAGCTTTCATTTGCAGCAAAACATTCTGAAAAACAATTTAAATGCGTCAAATGCTTCTATATTCCATTAGTAGATCCTGATAAAAATGTGCATATTTACTGCTTTTAGAGTCAGACTCTGCGGGTGACGAGGAGTGGTGGTGGAACTAATGGCAGGGGGTTGCACAAATAAAGCCAAAGTGCAGTTTATATAACAGCCTATGACAATCATAACACGCCAGGTTGCTTTACTCATAGACAGAACCCATAATGATGGTGTTTGAATTCTTACAAACTGCAAAATACAGTCATTATTAGAGCAACAACAACTCCCAACACTGTGCAACGGCCGCATTACTATGAAAGGCACCACAACTTTTAGGTTTACCACGTGGATACAATTACTTCATAGTGATTAGTGGCTCTAATGGCTTATAGCCTGTTTATATGTTAAAAGCAAAACAACTTTAAAGAAATACTACATTAGATCTCTCACTTGTATTCCCTCAAGATACAACATCAAATACTTGTCAGACCTACTAACACATATTGTTTTCTGCTAAAATATCCAATATTGTGATGCAACATATCTTGTGAATTGACCATTTATGGCTTTGGTTCTGTTTATGGTTCTGTTTAATAACAACTTTATTTATATAGCACAAGATAAAGAGTGCAGTAAATAAATAAATAAATCCAAAATCTAAAGTATAAAAGAATTTAAAGTAATGTAGCCACTGGAATTAGGTTTCACACAGGACATAATCACTTCTGGGGGTCTTAAATTTTATTGTTATTCACATTTTAAGTCCTTTTATAGAACAGCTCCTGTGCTTTGACAGTTTGTAACACAAACATTATTTAAAAGAAGAAAACAACAAAAAGAAAATAAGACTATGGACAGGAAACATAAAATAAAAATTGTTAAATACATATTTAACAACCATAAACCTACCATAAACTGGGAACAAAGGACACTTAGATTCCTACAAGTTTCAACTAAACCCATGTGGAATGTCCCTGAGATTGCACAACTCAATACATTGTTGTTAATCTTCAAACAGACTTAACAAACCTGTACCATTTCTTTTGTAACAAAATACAAGCACAGTGAGGCTTTAAGCATGCGAACATTGCCATGCAGTGGAGAACCCAAAAATTCCTGGACGTTAATTCCAATAGTGCCTAAATCGAGCAGAGTTTGCGGGAATTCCACAGCTGAGTGGCCCAAACAGCAAAGGCCTGGTTATCTTTAGTGATAAGTTGAGAGTTTGGATTAGCAGTGCACTGCCAGAGGATCTCAAATAGTGATCAGGCTTATAAGGAATTAGCAGCTCACTGGTAAAGGCAGGAGCCGGGCCATTCAAGGGTTTAAATCAGTTCTAAGACTCACACATAACCAACGAAAGGCAACAGGGATTGGTATGATATGGTTGCTCCTAAAGGCCTGATGGCAGCATTTAAGTTCCAGTCTTAAGATATTGGATATTTCGGCTGCAATAGTCAAGCCTGGAGGAGATAAAAGTATTGATAACTTATTCTACATCTGCAGAAGAACGTAATGACCTGATCTTGGTCAAATGTCTCAGTTGGACAAAGCAGGACTGAGTCACTTTAGTCACCTGAGAATTCAAAGATAACCCTCAGCTGAAAAGTAGGCAATACATAGGTTATGGGAATCTTTTTTTTGACATTATTAGATAAGGCACCCAGACTAGACAAGAGATTGTTAGTGCTGCCAGTGCTGAGGCCAGAAGAGGTAATCTGATTTAGAGTATTTCAACTGCAGAAAGGTTTTGGACATCCAATCCTTAATTTCAGCGAGGAAGGACATGATACTTGGTGGTGCCAGGCTTTATCGGGACATATAGTTGCTTATCATCCTCGTAGCAATGAAAATAGATATTGTGTCAACTCTTGATTTGCCCCAGGCAAACATGTACATACAGTACCCTGATTAGAAAAGCTAATTCTTTCTTACATACTCAATTGAAAACAGTACAAATACAATATTTTAATGCATCAACTTCATTGATTTTTATACTTATTCTGATTTTGATGCTCACAACATGTTTCAAACTATTTGGGACAGGGGCAACCAAAAGACTGGGAAAGTTGGGGAAAGCTCCAAAAACACCTAACTGGAAGATTCTACAGGTAAACAGGTTAACTGGTAACAGATGATAGTATCATGATTGAGTATGAAAGGGTTCACCACTTTGTGAAACACATAATCATGATTGCAAATGACTGCATTCTGTTTTTATTTATGTTTTACTCAGCGTCCCAACTATTGTAGAATCAGGGTTGTAGTACATAAGAGGGGGCACAGAACAGACCGTTGCTGCACTCAAAAAAAACAAAGAGAGGAGCACGAGAGGAGGACTTATCTCCAAGCATAACAGAGAAGGGCCTGTGTGACACATAAGAGAAACCAATCCAGAGCTACATCACGGATTCCAAAACAGACATTGTGGTCAACTGTGTCTAAGGCTGAGATGAGGTCAAGAAGAACTAAAATAGGTTAGGGAAAGATCATGATCTTTCATGTTTTTATACAAGCCCACAGTGACTTAAACTACAACTTTGAATGTAGTGTTTACAAATCACAACAGGCAAATCCCACTCATTCTGCCTTTATCCTTTACTCAAGTGTTGCCAAAACCTAGAAACAGATGGTTTGTACACCCATTCTCCAACCCAACCACCTCCCTGTGACTCCTATGTGGCACACAAATGTAGCACTTTATTATTAGAAATCCATGCCCGTGCCTCTGAATATAATCCAGGAAGTGATTATGTTTGCCAGCCCAACCTAACTGCAAAACCAATTCATTACTATATTAACATAATTTCAAGGAGACAGGGTTTTCAGTGCGAATGAATTGGCTTGAACCTGAGTACTACAGACATGTTAGAAAAGTGGGGATGTATTGATAGATGGAAATTAAAAAAAACACATAGACAAAGACTACCCCTCTGCTTTCAATGACTCACAAAAAGAATGAGTCATCTATGGCAGTTCATTGCTTTGTTCTTTGTATGACTACATTAGGAGTGCTGCTAATTACCCGTTAATAAAATGAGTAAAATAGGACATTTTGACTAAAGCCAGTCATATCTCCTCATGTATTTCTATATTGGGCCAACTCACTCATGTTTTTGTATGTGTTCTAGGGTGGATCATTGTGTTGTGGGAACCATGTATGCAAGTGTATCTGTGTGTTTATGTCTCTGTGTTTGTGTGCTTAATATATTCAGGAATTCCCCTGATATCTGCTGGTACATTAGGCCTACTTTCCCAGCCTCTCTTATAATCTCCTCCCCTTTCACAAGTGTTTCCCAGACCAAAATGGAAAACCAATTGAATAATGAAGTACAATCTGATACAATGCTTCACATATTTTTCCTCTTATCATTTCCAGCAATACGGCAAACAGGGTAGCTGAGGCTTTTTTTTATTTTTTAGGTTGGACATTGATATTTGCAGGCTATTCTGTTTAGAAATGAGAAAAAAGATGACCTATCTATTCCCATTCTGCTTACTTCAATTATATTTAAGATGTATAGTGTATAGTGTACCAAGAGCACAAAAAGAGAATAACATGTAGACCTATCCAAAAAAAATCATATTCAAGCTCACATTTGGAATCAACAACCTCTTGTTAATTGTGTGATCTGATTTTTTGTCATATTTTTTTGTGATTACAAATAGTCATAGATTGCTTATTTTCCTTTTAAAGCATTGACATACATAAAGATGGACGACACGTCTCCACTACCTCCCACTGTAATAAAAAAAAAAAAAGCCGAAATTTGATATGAGCGCTGCCATCTTGCGCTGGTGATGATGTCATTTGGAGCCAGAGTCTGCAGATCAGGCGGTGAAGCCACGGTATCGAGTTCCTGCCCATAAACCGGCCTGCTAAATTGCAAGCAGGGCTCATCTTTCAATTATGACATTTCACCCCCTTTTTATAGCATCAAATAACTAATTAAAACCAAACTTAAAAAAAAAAAAAGAATGAACACTTGGATATACATTAGAGTGATAAGAACAAACTAAAGTGACAGAAACCATCTTTGAGAAAATTCTAATTTGAATTTTTAATTTGTCTCATGTCCCATTTGCTAACATGGAGGGGGCGGAGCCACCGTGGGGCAATCTAGATGTTTTGCCTTTCTTTTTATGGGGAGCTTATCCATCTTTACAGTCAATGTTTTTAAGCTGCAAGCTGTAAACACAACAGCTGATATTATCACCGTATGAAGTTGTTCTGGCATGTTAGCAACACTAGCATTCTTTTGGAGTCATGCTTCTGTCTAACTGATAATTGTGAGTCCAATATTCACTCTCCATTTAGCTGTTTCCACCACCCACTGAGAAGAAATATCTGTCTCCTTGGCTTGCTAGATGCTCCGCTGTGTTTACCAACTTGTCGCTAACTTTGTCTGCATGTCATTTATTTGGTGGCAGGCAGGTAGGTGTACAATGGTATTATCAAAAATTTCTTGCTGCTGGAAAGATAAAAAAGGTAGTTTGTGGGCTGGAAGCCTTAAAAAAACAGCAACGATGAAAAGCTCCACAGATTCTGAAGTGAAATTCAGATTTGGGTGATAATTATGAGTGGCATCATTAACATTATATAGTCATTGATCCATTTTAACTTAACAAGAGTCTACAGCCAAGCTAGCTGCTCACAATAACAATGCTAACATGCTGAAGTTGTTCACCATCTTAATGCCGTGAGGACTTTAATTGGGACAATTGTTGCATAGTGAAGACAATCATCTAAAGCTGATGATCTGGCCTCGGAGGCTGAACGTGGAGGCTCAAGCTCTCTTCCATTTTGGGTGAGATTTAATAGCTGATTGATTGATTGATTGATACTTTTATTGTCAGAACAAGTCTGAAATTTGTCTTGCGTCATAGCAGCTCCATTTGC
>JBBPCS010000672.1:5048280-5066990 GCA_037974645.1 Hollardia meadi
TGTGTGTGTGTGTGTGTGTGTGTGTGTGTGTGTGTGTGTGTGTGTGTGTGTGTGTGTGTGTGTGTGTGTGTGCTTGTAGGGATGCGGAACTCCAGCTTGCCTCTGCAATCAAGAGAGCGAGGGAAACGCATACACAACAGTGATGGAGCACAGAAATACAAAGCAAACACAAATATACAGCCACCAATCAAAAAGGGACAAACTCACAAGCACAGTGTCCAGTAACCTCTTGGTGGGAATGAGTCTGTGCCAACGCAGACTGGGGATGGAAAGGGGATTACAGTGGAATGGCCTATTCTTCTCTCCACAGCAGACAGCGAGGCAGCCAGTCGGCTAGCTGAGATGAGCTCTATTCACCATTCCTATCTCGTAGCTGCAGCCCTGCAGGCTCATCCATCTCCATTTCCCGCTCCCTGTCATGGCGTCTGCAGCACGAGCTCAGTCTTAATCAATCTAATTACCAACTGCAAAAAGGACCCCAGACCCATCTACCTGTCTGCTAAACCTTCCAGACCCTCTCAGTGCCTTTGTTCTAAGCATCCCCCCCGCCCTGCAAGAGCTTGATTAAAAAGCACCCTGATTATTTGATGGTTTACTGTGAAAATGAGAGGGAAAAGATGGGAAATGACCTGGGGAATGCTTTTCACAAATAAGAGATTTTGTTTTTTTAGTCACTTGGAAAATTGAAATTCATATGATTTTGTTGTTTAATTATCTTTACATTCTTGTAAAATGTAAATGTCAAAATGCACGTTAGATTCACATGTACTTAAATTAAGTTGTATTTTACATTGTTTTAGTTTCTTTGGTGGTCATTTTACCATTTGTTGCTAAATTGGGTTGTTGGCTTTATGTAATGATGTCAGTTTTCAGGAAAATTTCAACAAATGTATGAAATATATTTGGAGAAAAAAAACAAACAATTAATCAAATTAATTGTTATATTAAACAAAATATTCACACTGATTTAAAAGTCCTTGTGAAATATACAGTAAGGAAATAAACTTGCATGTACTTGCCTACAACTTCCTGATTGTTTCAAAGGAATCAAATCACTCCTTCTAGGCCTTTATAATAAAAAGTGTGACCAAGTGAAGAGAGAAAATTAGTCTGTGATTTCTCTCCCTCTCTCTCTTACCCCTCTGACAATGGTAAGCTAATTAAACTCCTGGCATTTCATATTCATGACTAATTAGCTAAACGAGATGGCAGCTCTGAAGTGGGCTGCTCTTAATTAAGCCGGAGAATGTGAGTTACACCTTGGTGCAGAGGTGTCTGTATATGTACTGTACGTATATTGTGTGTGTATGCCTGTGTGCTAGCATCGAGACAATAATTGTCTTGTCTCGTGCCCTGGCATTTTCCAAGAAGCCGACCCCTCTCTAAGTGGAGGCAGAGGGTAATGGTCATTTAATACTACCTGTATAGACTGTACAGTACACACTCTTCGTGTTGTTCCATAGTGTCTGCAGTCCGATTTAGTGCTTCCAATCATCACAGTGTTATAATAGAGTAGCTTATTTTACACAACAGCTTAAGGAATGTGATGGTGCAAACTGTAGCAATTACAGTTGTTGCTCTACGATAGCATTGTGAAACACCTTTTTGGAGCAAAAAACAATGAACACATTAGTTAAAAAAGGGATTAAAAAGTCTATATGGTCTAATAAAACAAAAAACAATTAAATTATCCTTTTAATGCAGCACCTTAAAATTAAATTCCCTACAGATCACAGTGGTATCTTTGTTTTTTTTCTGAATTACTTTTGCTTTCCACCGTTTTTGCATTTGCCCCCGGGTGATGAGCCAGTTGTTGAAAGAGTTGTGTCACTGATGATAACCATAGCAATCAAAAAATACTGCAAGAGAACACATATCTAAATGCAGGTGGATCGGAAATGTATTGCAAGATAATGTGGTTCAGAAAAATTCCCACTGTGGCATAGTGGGGGTTCCTTAGAACACCTACAATGAGCAGAACACTCAACGTTTGGTACGTTTGGTTAGGGCACTTTTAGTTGCTACAACATGGCATTGACTGCATCTTTACTGGTGTTAGGATAAAATAGTGATTTCTCTGTCTGTATTTGCTCATAATGCAAAACAGCTTACCATTATTAACCAACTTATTCACTTAATGCAGCCTTATTTATGTGATGATCATCATGAAATTGTTTCATAAGTAATGACTGACGCCATTGTCGGCGTTTGGTACTGTACGTTTAATCTTGAGAACTACAAACATCAGCTTAGTGTTTTAGGAGGCCTAAATGACATTAAACATTGAGTGTTTCTTTACCACTCCATCACAAAATGTTTTAGTGACAAAGCAACATTGCCATGACAGTGTTAAAATATAACATTAAAAGGGTGCTGCATGTCTTTCCCTCTCTCTATTCCCCTTTTTACTGTTGGTATCTTTTTTTCTGTGGCATCATGTTAGTTTTCCAACAAGAGCGTGAGCAAAATCTCTGCTAGAGATTAGACACCAGTATTGATGAGGAAGAGGTCAGTAAAATAATCACTGAAATTACCAAAAGTTAACATAACATGTAACATATTTGCTTGTTGGCAGAGAGTTAGATGAGAAGATCAATACAACTCTCGTATCTGTCCCTTGAATATGAAAGCTACATCCAGCAGGCAGCCAATTAGCTTAGCTTAGCACAAAGACGAGAACAATGGGGAAACAACTAGGCTACATTAGTCTGACTCCATCGTATGTGATGGAAAAAGTGAATTTTCTATTTTACATGCATTATGCATTATGTAACTTCCTCCTATCTTGGTTGGTTGCCTGGCTACTGCTCAGTAAAATAGTCAGGCACATAACATCTGGCAAAACTGCAAATTGTCTTACGTTTTTAAAAATCGTTTTTTGCCCCACATTTTAAATCAAGCATTGCGTTAGTTCTGGCAGGCCACAGAAGTCAAGCTCAGCTCACAATCGCAGCTAAATCAGCTGATCTGAAGCCAGCCCACGTCAGCTGATGGCTCACCTGATTCTCTTCTATGCATTCAATTGGCAAGTCTCATATAGGGCGCGCTATTCAAGCTCCTTTGACCTGCCTCCTCTTCCTGCTTCCTCTGCAAGCCGCTTGGCAACCCACCTCCACCCCAGCTCATCCTTTTTATGTTGTGTCTGACTTAATCAACGTCATTTGTTTCATTGATGCCTGCTCTGTTCTGTACCAGGGGGGTATTTGCTGCTCAGTTCCCTGCCTCAGGCTTTCCATGTAGACACATGGAAGGGCAGGGAGGTGTGCTTTCCCTGCTTTAGGCTTTCCACGTAGGCACGTGAAAAGGCAGGGAGCTCCCAGAACAGAGCCATACCGCCAAATATAACTTAATGCAAATGGGAATCTAAGTTTCTTTGACTATTGTGGTCCTGACAGAACTATTCTTTTAATGTTGTGGGACATACTCGCAGGGTCGAAAGCCTCTAGTTTGTCAGCTCCATAACTGGATAAACACCTCCCTCAGACTTCAGGCTGCTCCACACACAACACAGCTGACATCAAACATCAGCTCCCATTCAATCATATTATGTCTTTTAGGTTGACTGTCCCTGACACACACACACCTACACACATATTAAGGACTACAGTTTTGTTTCCTACTGTTCAGATGAGAGAGAGATCATACATTTCAGCAGCTTGGATAAAATAAGATTCAAAACAAGTTTTTTTTTTCCTTACCAAGTGTGTACTCCTTTGTACAATTATTTGTGTGTGTGTTTCGTTTGGGAGATCTTTACTCTGTGGTGTAAGAACCAGAGATCTAGAGGAAGGGAGAAAAAAAGGGTAAGAGAGAGGTGAATAAAGGATAAGGAGAGAAAGGACAGGTGTGTATAACTTTTCTTTCCCCTGTTCGGATTCTCGTAATCTCAGCCAGAAAATCCTCTTTTATTCTTTACAAGATTCCCAAATCCTGGATAAATCCACAGCAAGACATTAGTGCACTGCAAACCACTCTCTGACTTTATAGAGATTTGCATCCTTGAAAGCTCTCAAAGCCCGACTACTTTCATGTGGTCCTCTCGGAGTGATGCGGAACTACACTGCTGTGAAAATGGCCCGAGCCCATTAGCTATCCGTGCATCAGAGCTACGATGAAATGATGCGGGTACCTTGAGGTGGTTTTGTTTTGCATACTTTACCTATAATTAATTACAAATCAAGCATTCTTTAAATTACGGGAGACCAATTTTTCAAAGCATATCATGATGTTTAAGATTGATTTTTAATGCTATGATGCCGTTTCTGAAAATTCTCATGAAAGTTATTTGAACATTTAGATGGGGTTTTTTGGCCTCGACGCTGGTGATTGCTGTGGCCGGAGGCATCATGTTTTTTGGTTAAGTTTGGTTTTTTGGGTTTGTACGTCTGTCCATCCCATTCTGGTGAACGCAATATCTCAGGAATGCCACGAGGGAATTTCTTCAAATTTGGCACAAACTCAAAGACTCAAAGGTGAATTGATTAGAATTTTGTGCTCAAAGGTCAAGGTCACCGCGACCTTATAAAATACAGTTTTAGCCATAACTCTAGAGTTTACACTCTAATTGTGACAAAATTTCACACAAATATCTAACAGGATAAAAATGATGAAGTGAAAACATTTTATATCCATAAGGTCAGAGGTCAACTTCACTTCAACATCATAATGCTCTGTAAAAACACTTTTCTGGCCATTATTCAACACCATAACTAGAAACAGAAGGGGGGATTGTGACCAGATACTGAATTGGTGACACTAATCTTGGGTGCCCGCCTTAAAACTGTGCTGATTGTACTGATCTTCTGTGCTGTTGGGTTGAAGATGTGTGTGAAGCATCCAGATTTCAGATTTGTCGCTTCTTCATCAGAATCAGCTTTATTGGCACGTGAACACATACAACGAATTGGACTCAATGAACTTACACATTAATAGACATACAGCATAGTCCACCACAAGCTTTTTGGTTTTGCTGTAATTGTCCTTGCACCAAGTTTTCCATTAGATATAAACTGGAACTTGACTGCTGTGCACAGCATTCAACCATGAAGCATAATTCTAGTTTTTTAATGTTATCACAGTGTGAAGACACAGACAGCTGAAAACAGGGACTGTTAACTGTTGCAATGAAACCATTCCTTTAAAAGTTGGCTGCTAAACAGCAACATTTTAAGGCAGGAAACTATTGAATTTACATGACCCTTTTCACAATGACAACATTTCCTTATTCTATGGCTTATGGGTTTTTATTTCTTGAACACACAGCTTATAAGTGGAATGCTATTGAGCTCCTGGCTCATGCAGATAAAAGAGCATCATGGAATACACAAGAAAATCGTTGGTATGAATCTTCTCTCTTTATCCATTTTGTCTGTTTTGTCTGAGTGTGATCAGTAATAAATAAATGGAAGAAGACTTGGCAGTTGACTGAACTCACTCATACAGCTTTGTTAGTACTTAATTAAGATGAATTTAACATATACATTGTTTCTCTCTTGCTACCTTTGTCATGTCCTCTGAAAACTGTAAAACTATTTAATTGCACATTGTCAGAAAAAGTCTAATTACCGGTAAGCAGCATGCTTTTAGCCACAGGGAATAGGATATAGGCTTCCATCCACTGAATAAAGGACACACAGCTCTATTCCTTTCATTCTTTGTATCACAGTATCTCTGCATCAATTCCACCAATATTTAAAGTATAGTGCGTCCTCTTGTCTCACTTTGAACCAATGTGGCCTACTTAATGAATGAAACCATCCAGGGCCCTCTGTAATGAATGGAACCTGAGCAGGAGAGCTGTAAATAGTCAAAATGATAAAACCACTCACTTCCTTCCTTAATAAAGCAGTCTCATTTCAGTTGGAGTCTTACAAGGACAGCGTTTCCCCTTCTCCCTGCCTTTTATGTCATTAGCATGCCTGTAAAAGCCTTATGGAGAAGAAAAAAGAAAAAAAAACATGACTGCGTTTCTCAACTGTGATGTTATTGATGGAAAGGAGTTGGGTGTTTTCAGTAGCTGACACTGTTGAGATGTGTTCGAGACTCGATCACAGGAAGAAAACAGGCAAATAGGTGTAAATATGCACAACATGTCTTCGAGTCATAGCAGATAAATCTAATTTCATGTGGGTGTATAATTTTATTACAGCACGAAACTAGACTACTTGTGGTGTGAATGTGTGTATACAGTATGTGTGTGCCTCTGCACATGTTGGTGTTTGAGTGAAGGATACCATCTGTCAAATGCTATTGGCTGCTGAGGCTGGCAGGCTCTAATCCACTTGTTTCTGCAGTGTGCAGATTAGCACCAGGTTAATGGATAGGCTGCCAATGTAGCGCATTGCACACACACACGCACGCACACGCAGATTCAAACCACAAACATTCCAGCACTTGTTACACTAATTTCACAGGTGAAATCTTCCACCTGCATTTTAGATACCATCCCAACCAAGTTTTTAAAAGAGGTATTCCCCACTGTTGCTCCTTTTATTTTATTGATTATTAACAGCTCTCTGTCCTCTGGCATCTTTCCATGCAGTCATTCAACCAATATTGAATATTTATCTAAGGTGCTGGAGAAAATCGTTTCTACCCAATTAATCTCTTTTATGAACAATAATATTTTAAGCACTTTTCAATCAGGTTTTAAAGCTGGCCACAGTCCCGAGACAGCCCTTGTGTAGGTCCTCAATGATCTTCTTTTAACTGCTGATAATGGTAACTGCTCTATCCTTGTGCTTTTAGATTTAAGTGCAGCTTTTGACACGGTTGATCACTCTGTTCTTTTGCACCGTCTCAAAAACTGGATGGGTTTAAAGAGAAGAGCTCTACAAGAACTTAGCTCTTCAATAGAACTTTTTTCTGTTGTTATATATTGTTCATTTTAACAGTGAGGTGCCTCAAGGCTCCATTATTGGGCCACTCTTATTTTCAATATACATGCTCCCGCTCAGTCAAATCGTTCAAAATCATGGTGGCTACATCTTTACTGTCATTCAACCCTCTTCTTTAAACTTTCTTTTATAGAAAAGCTTTTATCTAATAGTTAAACTGGTTTTTACAACCCAGGACAATCAAGGTCTTATAAAAGATGTGGTTTTATAGAGAAGGACACCTTGAACATCCTGGAGGAGACAAACAACCCACCAATATTGACAAGGTAAGAAATCAAATCAGAAAATTTGAAAAATTTGAAAAAGAAGGTAAAAGAGTTGGGGTGCACATAGGGACATGTGTGTGTAGCAACTATTACTACGACAGTATTATTCCAGTATTGTGTGTGCGTGTGTGTTAGCATAAGAGGAAGCAAGGCCAGAGATAAACGCACATCCTTAGTTGCTTTAGATATTGTACAGAATATTTCATTTCATCAGAATCAGATTTCACATTTTTCCTCTTTCATTCCTGCTCTTTCAGTCCCCATCAGCTCACAATCGCAGCTAAATCAGCTGATCTGAAGCCAGCCCACGTCAGCTGATGGCTCACCTGATTCTCTTCTATGCATTCAATTGGCAAGTCTCATATAGGGCGCACTATTTAAGCTCCTTTGACCTGCCTCCACTTCCTGCTTCCTCTGCAAGCCGCTTGGCAACCCACCTCCACCCCAGGTCCTCCTTTTTATGTTGTGTCTGACTTAATCAACGTCATTTCTGTTTCATTGATGCCTGCTCTGTACTGTACCAGGGGGGTATTTGCTGCTCAGTTCCCTGCCTCAGATTCCCATTCCTTATCTTTCTAGAAGCACACGACATAAATCCCATGGAGAGACGAATGCAGAATGTCCTGTAAAAAAAAAAATCATCCTTTGGCAACGTGTGAACACTTGTCCATTCAAAGATGCAGATTTTTTTGGAAATGCTTTCCTACCCTGTATTTGTGTATGACTCTAGACAGCCAACTTACTATAGTTCTTTTTTCTATGTATATTTTCCTGACTTTCATGCAATGGCACCCCTCAACGGGGGGCCCACTGCCACCCTGATACAATTGCTGGCCCCTTCATTGCACCCCCCTCGCAAGTTTCAAAGATAGACAGACTTTTCCTAGCATTATGTAACCATTAGGGGGCATTTCATTCTTTGTGGAGTTTACACGTAACTTAAAAACATGTAAAATATGGGCAATTTAAAGCTTCCTCCAAAAATATAGGGGGCAGCATATCACCAGAGTAACCATTGTTAGCAGTGGAGCTAGTGGCCCTACAGCTAACTGATGTCTGCCCGGATCATGACCTCCGATCACAGTCAGCAGCGGGACTCAACTTGACCGGGCTCTGGGCTTCATTTACAGCGGCTCCGAGTTTTATTTTGTTGAAACAGGTCTAAGAATGTTGACTTATTAGAATAAACTCTAAGAGAGCTTGTGGTGCTGGTCCATGCTGTTTTTTTCCAGCGGGGAAATGGAACATACCATTTGAAAATGCCAACAATAAAGCATAAATCTTGCTTCTGTCTTGCTTAGTATGTAAGCTAAGCAGCTAAACATGGTTATGTTAGAATGAAACACGTCTGGTTTCTAGTATAGATGATACAGACCTAACCAACTCTATAATTTGCTGTTTTTTCCTTAGTCTTCTTCATGGATCATCGACGGGTCAGGATGCAAAATTTTTGTCTGCCACATGCAGTTTTGTCTTTTAACGTTATACACCACAGATATTTAAAACTGCTTTTTACAAGGTTCTTTAATTTAAAAATAGATTTTAAATAGGTTGAAACATTTTAAATGTAACTAGCTGCAGCTGATAAAATATTCCAGTAGCAGTTGACATTTTAACTGGGAAAATCAACACTCACTGGCTAGAAATAACCCAGTGTTTTAAAAAATAAAACTATGCAACAGTTGACATTGTAAATGGAAATTGGAATCCAGGGAGTCACTGGTACATGCCGCGGCTACAGGACCTATTATGCAGTAAATTTTTTAAATTAAAGCGTCTATGGTGTTTCTGTCACATATGCAAACTCTGACATATACTCATTCCCTTCCCTCTTATTGTGTGCACAACATCGGGTATCTAAATATATCTCTCCTGATATGACAGTCATCGATCAATAGCAAGCTCTCCTCCCACCTCTCACAGAGGAATGCACCAACACAGAAATGCTTTTGTTGTCGACAGTATTGTAGGTGGAAACCTCACAGCTGCATGCGGAAACTAAGACCAAGAAGCAACACACAACAGGCCTAACAATATTGAATATATCAGAGCGGAGACAGGAACAAAGTGGAGACTGAGGTGCCGTGGAGACGACGTGAAGGCGGAGGATCAGTGGAGCAGCGCAGAGTGAATTTACAGAGGGACTTTGTGCCAACGCTTCTTCTCTAATAAAGAGCACGCTCTCCCTCTGCCTCTCACTGCAGGCTTAGAGAGGCTGGCTTTATTGGTTCATATCTGACTGACTGACTGCTGCAGCCACAGGCGGAGTGTGTGTATGTGTGCATGTCAGCATTAGCACAATATTAAACCCCACACTATATCAAACCTTTCATACAACTTCACGGAGTGGGAGCAAAACCCCAGAGGACAAATGTGCACACGGCAATAAAGCAGTTTACTTTTTCAGTTAATCTTATGGTATCTTTGACATAATAAGGGCCAAGGAGGTGAAACTGGCTTAAAGGTTTGGGCTTTGAGGAACATCTCTTTCAGTATCCCAGTTGACTTCCTGCTGTGAGATTTGTTTAATGAGGCGGGTATTGGTGGCTTTGTGAGGGGTTTATCAAGATAGTCAACTTGCGTGCTATGATTGACAACCAATGGGGAAATGAAAGGAAACATGCCTCTACCTGTGCGGTGCTGTTTGTGATGCGTTTGTCCTCAGTGTCTCTGTAAACACCTGACGGCAGCTCCATAACCTGGTTGACAAAAAGATGGACAACCAACAAAGATTTGATGCTTAAACTCCGGGGCATTACCTGGTCTCATTTTCACCCTGTGTTTCTATTTGTTCCTGCTTCTCTTACTCTAAACTGTGTTTTCCATCATGCCCCCTGTCACACTTTATTCTTTTTAACACCGAACTACTTTTTCCAATTACTTACACACGAGCAGAGAGAGTGGCCGTCTTTGTGTAGTTGAAGTTAAGTGTGTGTGTCGTGTTTGTGTCCGTCCAAGCATCCGCACCTCCCTCCCCTGCATGTATCACCGCTGAAAGTGATGTGCAACCATGAGGAAAATTAATTTCTTATTGCGTGAACCTCCTCTCTAATCTGCTTTCCACCTCCCTTGTCCAGTAACAGCTTCCATATTTGCGACATGTACTTTCAACGCACACCTTTCCTCTGTAGTCAATTTGTCAACAACCTCTCCTTTTTATCCTGCTCTGGCTTGCACCATTTCTATCCTTTACCTCCATTACTATTCACCTGCAGTCTCACCTGGCTGCATACATCAAACTGGCTTTAAGACCCTCTTTTCCTGAGAGCCGGCTGGCTTTATTCGCCCCATCTCTGATAAAGAAAATTTGCAGGCTGTCAGGAGACTTGAGCAGGAAAGTCAAACACCAATCTGGCAAGCGTGTCCTTTCCACAGGAGCACATTTAAGATTTTCCCCAGGCACATACACGCTGATTGGATCTTTTGGTGTGCGGTAAGTCATGCATGCAGATGATATTCAACAAACACAACCACACACATAAACGACAGATGGGCTCACCATTGACAAACTGGGACTTGCTGCATTGGGCGCTACAATCTTTCTTTCTACAATTACTTTTACATGAAATAATAAAGCTTTCTCAATTAGACCAGTTAATTTTTTTTATCACCGTGACCCTGGCTTGGATTTGTGGCTAAGGCTAAGGCACAAAACTGAAACTATTTTTTATGTGTATGTGTGTGCTGTAAAAATGCCTCACTGTTGAATTCCGTTGAAACTGCTGTGACTAAGCTGACTCCTTTCCACCTTATTTGGCAAACTATAAACCTTTTACAGCTTTAAGTCTAGAGGCTGTCAGTTTTAATACTCTAAAGTACATGTTGAGTGGAGTATCAATTTGAAATGGGCTTTCACTTGGACTACACATCCTGCATTAGTGACAAACGTGCGACCGAAATTAAACATATTTCAGAGTGAGACTAGACACGATGAACACAGCAGGGGTTGAGCAGCGTATTGATCTGGAGTCCTCTTGAGGACAAGCCAGTGCAGGGACTATCCATTGACTTCATTATGGGAAATACTGAGTTTCTCAATTCACTTACACCAATCAGCCACAACATTAAAACCACTGACGGTTAAAGTGAATAACATTGACCATCTCGCTACAGTGCAATATTCAGCTGGGAAACCCTGGATCCTGGCATTCATGTGGATGCCACTTAACACAAACCATCCGCCCAAACACCCATGTAGATCAAGCACACCCCCCATGGCACCGGCAAATCTTGATGACATTGGTCCCCCAGCAGGACAAAGTGTGCTGCCACACAACAAAAACTGCTCAGGAACAGCCTGAGGAACGTGACAAAGAGCTTAAAGTGTCCACCTGGCCTCAAAATGCCCCAGATCCAAATCTGATTGAGCTACATGGGACATGCCGATCCATGGATGCCATCTGGGAGTGCTGTTGGCATGAGGGGATTTATTTTGTCTGAAACAATGTTTGGGAGGGTCACAGAACATCCACATGAATACCAGGACCCAGGGTTTTCCACAAGAACATTGCACTGTAGCCATGATCAATGTCATTCACTTCATCTGTCAGTGGTAGGCATCCTAATCAGACGCCCGAACCACCTCAGCTGGCTCCTTTCAAGGGCAGCTCCCTCTTCACCACAAGTATCTCGGGGTCTTGTTCACTCAGCAGCCAGTATGTCATATTTGCATTGCCATGTAATGTATTGAAACCTGCACATACACTGCATGCCCATCCCAAAGTAACTATTGGTATGTCATCGCTCCAGGTGTTTATAACAGCTAAAACAGCTTTTGTATGTGTAGTTCAGGGAGGTCACCATGATACTAGACCTCAATGCTTTGGATTAAAGTGTCCACACACGCCAAGTCGAGGGCAGCAGAAGAGACAAAGACCAAATATTCACAAAGCCTAAAGATTCCAGACAGGCAGGCATTACATATATTCTACGTATAAGCATGCACAGTTATACATTTGCATACTTGCTCACATTCATTTCCATAACAGCAGCATAATCGTTGGTTTAATTGCTCTCCGACTCCAACTAGTTTAATTACTCACAGTAATTAGCCAGGAGCTACCAACGATGCTCTCCTCTCTGTCTCAGCTCCCTCTTCCTGTCTGGATCTCAAGTGTTTTTCAGCAGTGTGTGTCAAGCAGTGTGCCAGTGTTGTATAGAGCAGCCCACTCCTGCATTCTTTAAATTATGACCAGTGACTGGCATCTCTCAGATCGCTTCAAGTGTTTATTCCCAAAAAGGTGTCCCTTTAAACCCGATTCACCTTTTAGTAAATCCTCTCCCCTCATAAACCACGCAGCCGTGATTTTTGTTTTCAGATCCAATGTTTTTTTTCCGACCAAACCTGCATCACATCGATCCAAGCAATTCCTCCCTCTCTGTTCAGTCGGCTAATTGAATTTGCAGCTGACTTTTAATTAAGAGCCGAGCTGATTTGCATAAAGTCAGTTCATTCGCATATGGTCGGCAGCCTCACCACCACCCACCCCGCCTATGTCTGAGTGCCTGGCACAGAGCCAAACGCAGGGGTGGAAACTGACATCGGAGCGAGAGATAGAAGGCGGGAGGAAGGGACGAATGGAGGAGAAGAGGAGTCTGCCAACAAAGGAGAAGAGAAACAGCAGATGGGGAAAGGAGGAGACAAATGGGGGCAAACAAAAACTCATGCCATGATGGGGGAGTGAGGTAAACATGCACATACACAAAAAACAAATGCATGCACACTCACACAAGGCATCACACTGGCACAAATATCTCTACAGATTTTGCAATCAAGTTAGCTAATTATTAAATCAAAGAGGAAAAAATGGTGCGATGCATGCTAAACTCTTATAATCATGTTACAAACAGGTGTTAATTGCTGGAGCGTTGGCTCTATGCAGATGAGCTGGGTGGACTCGATTACAAGATGTGGCGATGAGGTGCAATGCAACACATTTGTCAACTAACACCTGGAGCAGCTTCACGCTGCAGTTCATACTGTATATTTACAACAGACAAAGATCAGCTTCTAGTTTAGAATTAGATATGCCAATTTATTTACAAGCCCCCCTCCCCCCCCCTCCCCCTCCCCCTCCCCCTCCTCCTCCTCCAGACATACTGATACACTACTATAACCACCTCTTGCATATTCATGCAGTCACATTAACCAGGATGAATATTTGTCAAAATGCTTCGTGTTCAAAGAGCTTGCTCTGTTCTGATGTCCCATCCATCACACTCTGCCTGCTCGGACCAATAAGCATGTCCCCATAAATATCCATCCCATAATTTCTGGGTGTGTGTCTTTCTTTCTAGCAATACTATGTTAAGCGTGGACAACATTCATGAATCTGCAGTGCTATCTGGCAGCAGAGAGGCATTAAAACAGCTGGCACGGAGCAATCTGGAGGAGCCTGGAAACAAGTCGATATACTCGGAGTTTAAAAGCGTATGCATTCAAGCAGACATATTTTATCCTGATATACAACTACACCACTACATTTGCTCGAACACAAACACAGCCTGTAAGAAAACAGTGCTGATTAGCCCGACTTCATTAGTATCCACAAAGAATGCAGCTCATTAATGAAAGCCATTAAGGCAGGCGGTGAAGCGCTGGGTGGCTGCCAACAGGACGACTGCTGGGTGAGGGGGGGTGTCTCAACTTACAAGTTGAGGGTACAGGTTTGCTAAAAGGTCAGGGGCCGTGGGGGTTGCAGGCGTGTGCCATCTTAATACTGTGGAAGGTGGGAGATGGCAGACGCCATTTTGGAGCTTGCTCTGCAAGGGGAAAATGGGAATTAATAACTGCAAACATGGAAGCCATAGCGGCTGATTTGCGATGGACACCGTTAGGTCACATGACATTATGAACTTTGTTGCAACAGTTCGACCTCAGATCAGCAACTGGCTCCTTTAGTTTCACAAACCAACACCAACAGGCAAAAGAGCTTTCAGCTTGGTCTTGTTGTTCCAAGTATGAGATGAAACCACCATCCCTTTGTTTTGCATCTCGATACTGATATTTAACAAAGATACTTGTGAACCAAAAAAAAAAAACATACTAAAGCTGTGTGAGCTAACTTTGTTACTTTTCTCAGCAGTGATTGAAAGTGTGAAATCACTGATGAAAGTCAAAAAGAAAAATGTTGGAAGAAAAACACCTCCAGTTTGGACTCGGTAGTTGTATATTTCTATGAAGTCAAGCTTGATTTTCATGTTAATGAAATTAACCCATAATAACTGTAGCCGTTTTTACTTGGCATCAGTTTGTCTACATTGTGCGGCTTCAGTAGCCTACCTCAGGACACCGACGCCTGCACATCCTCACACTGATCTTCTCCCATCTCTCTTACTAAGGAAGAAAACACTGACTTGTGCATTCAAGTAATTAGTGCTAATCGGCCATGCACTTACCTAGCAGGCAGCCATATTGATTTCAGAGACTAATCAAGGAAAAGCTTAATGACACAGCGATTAAAGTGCTCCAGTGTACGAATTACACCTGCGATTAAATGCTACGAGGATCCAGTGTGGCAGAAAATGATCTAAAGTGTGGTTTTCTGCAGTCTA
The DNA here is from genome assembly GCA_037974645.1 of Hollardia meadi. Classification (NCBI taxonomy): domain Eukaryota; kingdom Metazoa; phylum Chordata; class Actinopteri; order Tetraodontiformes; family Triacanthodidae; genus Hollardia; species Hollardia meadi. The sequence goes on from JBBPCS010000672.1 coordinate 5,062,997, forward strand.
TACAGTACGAGGATATGAGCTGATGAATTCACGCAGTCTTGTTGATCATCTCAAGTTCGTCTCTAGGCTGGGTCTATAAATCTATTGATGGGGGAAACTGTGGTTTTAAGGATAAAATTTCAATAATGCCAAAAAGTTTAAATTTTTTTTAAAGAAATCTGAGAAATTACATACTTACAACTTTAATCTTTATTTCTTTAAAATAAGATTAAGGAAAATTTGTTAATAATACAAGTACAAAAAAAGCATCAGAACACGGAGGAATATACAGGACAGAGCATGACAGTGACACTATATGGTTCAAACAGATAAATATCTTCTGTATATTATAGGAAATAGAAGAAAAGGTGGGCTGGTCAATGGAAGAATAGAATTCTTTTCTAGATAAACGAGGGAAAATGTTTTGAAAAATGCCTAAATGTAGCTCAACTTGGCACCAACAAACTTTCTGTCTTTCCAGTTTCAGCCAACATGCAAGCAAACATTCTCAATAAATAAGGCACTGTGATGGGCCCAAAAGCAGGAAAAGTATGTGTGAGTCTGTGTGTGTGTGTGTGTGTGTGTGTGTGTGAATAATCCAAATAAGTGGACCAAAACTAATTGAAATTGATGTAATTTCACATTTTATATCGTGCATAAATACTTATTCATCTTAAATCACTCAAGATATTTCTATTAAAAGACAATGACATTTATTACTGGGAATTTAAGAAGACATCAAGGACCTGACATCCACATTTAACATGACACAAACATTTAACTATGAAAGCAAAACACAGCCTGTGACAATAAAAGATAATCTCATACATATGGTGTGCTATTTGATAACCAGTTTTTTGTTTTACTATGCAGAGAGAGCTGAATGATGCTGCATCACACAGACAGACTAGCATGACTGTATGTGTGTCACATGTTGGCAAAGCGCTGCCCAGCACTCTTCCATCATGCTTGTCAATGACAGACTATGTAGTGATCAACTGCAATAATGAATATCATCACTTCCCACATATGTTGACACAGCTGGTTGCAGAAAAGACAAAAAAACAACAACAAAAAAACAAAACAGTGCTTCTGTTACGGCATGAATTCTTAAAAGCACTGCTAAAAAAAAACCCCATCAAACTTGAACAAAAGTAAAATTGGACGAGATTAAAATGTTAATGATTAAGGCAATTCTGACACTGACAAATATTAAGCGTCAGTCCGTTCTGTTTGGCACCACAAGTAAAAACCAGAGAGGTTGACTTTAAGATCTGGAAGCAGGTAAAACTCAAGCTGCAGCACATCACAAAGAATCAAACTTCTCTTCACTCTCAGCGATAGTGAGAGGATAGTGTTTGTTAATGAGGCAACAAACTGACATGAATAGTCCATTCGGCCGCCGAAAGTCACTGAAAATAAAGTCCCTCAGGCTTTTAAGTTTCTATCCCACCTGCGAGATGGCGATGGATGGAGTAAGGGGCTGAGTGGTGGAGAGAGTGTCAATGAGGGTCAAAGTCTTATAGCAAATGAATTACACCTAGTTCAGGTTAACTACAGTGGGGCAGGGGCCGTCTACATCTCATGGGCGGCAAGATGATGTTCTGGGATACCATTGGCATGAGCCACCGCCGTGTTATTCTCATTCAGGCACCTCACGCGATACATTTCATAGTGGATGCTGCTGGTAATGTCCTTAATGTTCTGCATATGGGTCCTGAAAGAAACACACATAAACACTCCTATAAAAAAAACAGCAGAAGGCAGGCAAACTTTAACACTTTACACTATCCAAAGTCACCTTGGCTCAAAAGTAGGTTAAGCTGATTGTTCTGTAAGCAACATACAGAAGCGCGACTGCACATACACTGAGAATGGACTTAATTAAATTTGGAAATTAAAAATATTTACATATTAATTCAGATACTGGATCCTTTAATGGCGTAGAGGAAATAGATGTAGTTTGTAAAGAATTTTTAACTGGGTAATTAAAACTTTTTTTCAAATGGGAAAAACATGCAAATTCAAATTTGAAGCAGAAAATTTTATGTCATAAAACATGTTTTGAGGGGAATCTTCAAACACTCACTAACACAGTGGTATAAGACTACATGAAGGAATTCAAGACAGACACAAACTGATAGACAAAATAGACAAAACTCCCTCACCTGATGAGGAGATCCCGTAAATAGGCAAACTCACAGTGGGCTATGTTCTCAACTGAAGGAGAGAGAAGTTACGAGTTGTCAGAAATAATTAAAAAGTGAGTTAAAACAGGCGACAGTAGGTGTGACCAAAAGACAGAAAATAAGGCAGCTCCAAGTTATGTTTTGTTGCTATAAAGTTTCCCAAACAGTCCACTAGGTGGAGTCAGTAAACTTAGTGCGATGCCCCTGCAGACAGTATGTCATCTCAAAACAGATGCTCTCAACTAATGTAGAACTCTATCTACATCGAGTCCTTCTGAAGAGACTCTGCTCAGAGAAATCCTGCCAGACGTGTGTGTCTGCAGAGCACACTGCAGGAAATTAAACTTCTTTAATGAGACACTTGATATTTAAATATTGAAATCCTGCAGTAGTAGACTGCACTAGTACAATAATGGCCAGTCGAGAACGCTAAATAAAGCTCTCCACGGTGTATTCTGTGGATACAAAAGGTGATGTGTGGGGTGGGGGAACCAAGTAAACAAACCAGGCCTCTTCAGACAGACTGTGTCTGCTAGAGGCCCGAGCCAGCTGCATGGCACACGACACCAGTCTGAAAACTGAATGGAGCATTGTTTTATTGACTGACGGACTCAGTGAGGTCTTAAACCATCTCCCTTTTGTCTTTTCTTCTCAACAAAACCACTTCCAGGTTAGTTATGTCACTTATGTGCATACTGACAGATTCTACCCTGAAGCATCTCCACAGACAAATTCAAATAGGACAAAAAAATAAATAAAGAAAAAGGGATTGAAATAGAAGGAAAGAGGGGGTGAGAGATTTGTACCTTCAATAGTTCCCCACTTTGTTTTCCTCCCCAGCAGCCTCCTGCCATTGACCTGGTACTCCTGATCGCTGCCCACCACAGCGAATGGGATCATCTCCTGCTCACAGGTTAAATAAAGGTCAACAGACAGGTTAGTTAGAAATATTTCAAGTTAAGTACATTAAAAATGACTATATGGATTAAGTATGACCGCGCTCTGGGCATGTCTGAGCATAAATGAGCATAGAGGGTCACAACTCCTGCCATATGTACGGTATATCTGTTAGGGCACTTTAGGACTAGTGCTTTGACATGATCCCCTCACCCTGATCTTCTCATTGATCATTCTGTCCTCGGCATCCTCGTCAAATTCTTTCTGAGGGTACACGTCTATCCCGTTGGCTCGCAGCTCTTCCCTGATCTGGTGAGAGCACATTCAAACGTAAAGAGAAACAAAGTTTTAACCCACCACAGTTTTGAAAGGATATAAACTAAGGCCTTTAATTGCAGGAGTAATTAGGCAGACGTGCTTGATGCAGTCTTGAGAGACATCAAACAAATGTACCTAAATCTGCACAGTGTACTGATTAAAGTGGTATTAATGCTAATCTGCCTTCTAATCTACTCCAAAAGTTTGGGCTTAGTCATTAATTGCCCTCTGTGTGCAAACAAAACAGAAAACCTCACAAGATGGATATACATAAACCTGTGAACACACCAGGTCTGCCATTCACATATACTGTACAAAAACATATGCACAAAGACACACACACACAAAAAAACCAGGGGGAGTTGAGCCCACTCATTGGTAATGAGAGATGGGGAAATCCTGAGATCCTTGAAGACACTGCCAATAAAAACATACAAATGAATGTCTGCAGCCTTATTAACTGTGGAGAGGAAGTGTGAAAATTAAGGGTGAAGAGTGAGAAAGAAAGAGAGATGCTGTTGAGGTCTTCCTTCTACCATCATATCTTAAAGAGCTCATAGTACCCTATTACCCAACAAGATCTCTACGCTCTCAGGATGCAGGGCTACTTG
>JBBPCS010000672.1:5092748-5117194 GCA_037974645.1 Hollardia meadi
GTGTGTGTGTGTGTGTGTGTGTGTGTGTGTGTGTGTGTGTGTGTGTGTGTGTGTGTGTGTGTGTGTGTGTGGATTATCCACCCTGATAATTTTGCTCATCACAGCACCTGTTGGCTGGTGTAGAACTGTGGTAGATTATCTCTTACAGTGTCATACAGTATTTTTGTACCTCAGGTTCTAACACACCTTATCATTTGGTGTTTCCTGTTACAAGTTATGACAGGTACAGAAACAGCTACAGTTGCACAAACAGGAGTTTTCTGAACTCGATAAAGTGGAAAAAGGAGACATAGCATGTGACATTATGGTGCAGAGGTTCTTGGCGTCTTGCTGTATGTTGCTTTTCTTGTAAGAGGGGTCTCAATTTCCGTTTGTGCGCTACCACTCACCTCAAAGCACAGTTTCCATTCCTCGCTGGACTTTTTACAAGTCGCTCTAAGTGGTCCCCACCTATGCACACTCACACAAACTGCTTCACTTTACCCTAACACTTACCACACATACAGGCGTAAACACACATTTCACACTTAAATGCTTTGGCCGATCTTTGCTGCTTGGTGAAGGAAAAAAAAAAGTCAGAGCTTGTGACCACAGACGCAAGCTCGCAAGTAAACATTCTCCTGTCTTACATGCGGCTACAAGATGAGATTTGTTTTGTTTCTTTCTGTGTGACATTTTAACGTTGGCTCATACAGAGTGTCTCTCAGGCCCTGAGTTTAGATGTGACTTGTCCTGACTTATATTGTTTGAACTGTTCCTTGATTTACAATGTTTGAAGATGCAGTGTTTGCATTAGTGAACACATGCACTCGGCTCGACTTGGCACTGGTAATAAATTATTGTACTGTTTTTCAAAAAAGTTGTTTCTCCTTGTGTGGTTCAACATCGACTGGGTTTTGTTGAGGGAAAAAAGATTTGATTTCATTAGTTATAATAAAAGAATAGTGTGACAGTCTTTATAGGATTGGCTTGGACAAACCACAGTGACTGACTGGGGTCTGAAGTATTTTGAACATGTTGCAAAATAATTATGAAAGCAGTAGAAGTTTTGTTGCCAAGACCCATTTTTCAGTCTTCCATATAATTCCAGTGCTACTGCTAATCAATAATCAAAGTCTAAAGTCGAAGCTCAGAGAAAGTGATTTTGGTTGGTTGAGTGGTGGTTAAAAGTTGGTGTTTTGCTATTCAGAATGATTTAAGTTATTTGTACATATAAAATTATACATACAGTATATATATAATATATTCAATATACACTTGAAATGTGAAATGACTAGAGATTATTTCATTCCCCCTTTTTGTTTTGTTTTTTGTGTTGTGTCTAATCAATATGTGAAGTGGTGAAATTGATTTTCACCAATATAGTTCACCATCCTAAAGAAAAAAGTAAATCAAGAAGTTCATGATTTCAGACTGCTACTGATCCCACAAATGTATCGCTTTAGTTATGTAGACGGCATATTGGAGTTTTTATTGTTACAATACACAGTGCATGTCTTTTATGGCATTCAAATGAACCGTGCCTTTATTAATACAATAAATCATCTGCAAAAATGAGAAATGACTGAAATGAAAGGAGACATATTTACATTCAAAATACAAGGTCACATGTCAGGGTGCAGTCCAGTTTTGATTTTTGCCACTGAAAGAACAGACATTTGTGCTGAGTTTTGTTAAGTATTTTCATACAATGTGCCAAACTGTGCACTTGATCCCGTGTTCTACCCTTTTGAGTACCTTTTTGCCTTAACTGTCTGTCACTGACATACACTCTGTCATGCACCAGGCCTGAGGAGATGTCACAGTACGTTTGAGAAAATGCTGAGTAGCTACATTTCTGCACATGCATCACTTGCACCTCAGTGGTGCACAGACGGGGTTTCGGGTTGGCCGCTTGCAGGCTGACATCTTTTAGCGCCTGAGTGTTCCACGCATGTCTTCATAAACATCATTGGTGGTGACGCGCCTTGGTATCACTGTGCTGCGCAAAGCCTTGGTCTGGCAACAGATACAGATATGGTTGTCAACATGTTACATGTAGGGCTATTATACAATAATTCATAGGATTATTATTCAATTTATTTTTGTTTTCTCTCTTTGCAAAATGACAACTTGTATAGACAATTTTAAGTAATGTTACTGAAACACTATTGGTTCATGATGAAAAACGTAGATATGATGGTGATGAAAATGATATGTATCTAGAGGCCTATATTAATTATTATAGGACTGTTGTATTAGACAGAATTAGAGTTTTAGCTAGATGCACCTAATTAACTGACTACTGACTGTGTATATATTGTACATATACATATGCGTCATTCATTTTACTGCATATATACAGCAACCATTTTTGTTTTTTTCACAGCATAAGTGAAAAAAAATCTCAAACTAAAAGAATAAACTCCATAAATGACTGTGTGTTTGTCAGACTGTTGTACTGTACTGTTGAGCATAACAGGAAAATGGAAATAACCCACGAGATTCCATCAGGGCTTGTGAGTCATAGCAAAATACAATCGAATAAAGAAATGCACACACACACACACACACACACACACACACACACACACACACAAACGCATGGGTACCTTGAGGATGATCCATGTGATGATGACAAGCAGCACAGCAGCGGAGATCACAACAGGCACCAGGACCAGCTTTTTATTTACTGGGTCACACTGGTTCTCCATATCTGTTGGGAACGCACAGTGCGTTTATCTGAGACTCAAGCTGTAAAAGGTTCCCGTATTATCTGTTCTTGTCTGTGCCACTGAGATTTGTTGGGGTGACATGTCCAATTTCCTCATTCATTTTTGTTTTGGAGAAATTTACCAGTGGAAATATATAGTTTCTGTACCAGTCTTCTGGTGTGAACTGAATGTGAAACTCTTTCATTTCATTTGCATTGTGACTAGAAAGCAAGGACATAATTTAGTATGTGTCTGACTTTGCAGCATGAGAAATCCCTGGCGTTGAGCCCTGGACCGAATACCAATAAAATAATAAATAAAAAACGTGATGCTTGTAATAATAGTTACATCAGTAGCCTACTATTACAACGCATTGTTGTGCTTCTCTATGCTTGTTGAATAAATTGGATAAAGTTGTTAAATTGACACTCAGAAGAAAATTCTCTCCCGTGGAAGGAGGATGAAGTTGAATTGTAAGAACTCAAGATTTTGTGAGATGATACAGAAATGATTATGGCTCACCTGTCACCACCAGGAGCACGGACCCGGTGCCTTGCTTTTCTATGACTTTGGCCCTCCCGTCAAACTTTGAGTATAAGCACCAGTACGGCCCTGTGTCGTCAGAGGTCAGGTTCTTGATGAGGATGTCCACGCTGCCGAAGACTCCATTTAACTGAAGTCTGCCCTTGAATTCTTTGGCAATATTGAGATTACTGTCTGAGTTGTTCTCTTTGACCAAAATATGGTCCTCATTGAGACCTTTCTTCAAAGTCAGAAACTCTTGGTCTGCCTCAGGAGTTCTGCACTGGATGGTGACGACTCCACCAAGATCTCTCCATACCACACCACCGCTCTCTACGTAGATAGACACAAAAGAGTTTCATTTCGCTCTACAGCTTTATGAATTCATCTTGACATACATTAATTACTGCAACACACATTTGCTTCATTGTTAGGCTTTACACATGTAATAAGTCTTACCTGGGCCACTCAGGGCTGTGCAGGAGAGACAAAGGACGGATATGAGCTGTAACCAAACAGCAGACATGCTGCTACATGCAAGGTTCACTTCAATTCTAACCCTTCACTAGGAAACGCGTATGTGTTTTCACCCACCACACGATTACTAACAGCAACACGTGACCAACATCAAGGTGTGTGATGTGGGTTCACAACGTAATCTGACAGTCTGAGCTCAGATACAAAGTAAAGTAACAACTTTTCTCTGAGGTTAACCCACTTCAGCCAATAGTGAATATGAACACTGGACTGCTTTTTTTTAAATCATCACTTGATTTGTTTTGCGAGTTTGTACAGTGCATCTGCAGCGTTGGCAATGGGTGGGTGCTCTGCAGTGCCTGTTAGTGGCAGAAGGACAAACAGGTCTGAAGATGAACAGATTTTATTTGAAGCTCAGGTTGTGTATTGAAAATATATTGTATTATACACTCATATACTGACAGCAGTGGTGTCAATGCCAGCCAATGACATGTTTCATATATAGGAGACCATTTGCTGGCTCAGTATACAATATAACTAGGCATGACATGAAACGATACTGGACTTTAAAGTGTTGGTTAAATTATACATAGACAGACAGAGACAAAAAACTAGATTTAATAAAGTTTTATTAATTCAGTGACAGTAATATACATTTTCACATGAAATCTAAATCCTGAAGAGGAAGTGCTACAAAAATGTTTTTGCTTACACCCCAGGACTCTTGACCACAAGGCTACCAACAACATCACAGGGCCCTCGTGTGTGGGTCAGCATAACGTGAAATCCAGACAGTTTATGTAGCATACATTACAGAGTGAGATTGGCAGCTCTAATCTGCATTAGTCACTACAATAACAATATTTTAACATAACATTGAACATCTTATCACCTTGACAAAAAACAGATCAAGAAACTTTTCAAAAACAATTGTGTCTCACATACTGCAAGTCATACTAAAGTGAAGTTGAACACTAGACTGTTCAGACACAAGGAAAGACGTCAGCATGGGCTGATATGTTTTTCAGAGTCTGCACTGCAGGGGTAGGGTGACACTGAAAGTAGGTCAAAAGCTTAGTTTTAACAGAGGGTGGAAGTGTTTTGCAGTGTTTGCATTGCCCTCTAGTGGCAAAAGAGCAACCATGTCTGAGTGTTTAGTTAGAAGAAGTTGGCCTATGTGTAGTTCCGTGCTAAAAAAGAACAATTATTATACAGGAAAGATAGGTGATAACCTTCCCAGCCACTATATCAACATTTAATAAATGTTTTGTTTTGTTTTTTTGTCTTTTTACAACACAAGATTGTATAATAAAACACAAGTTTATAGCTCCCTATGCTACACACAAAAAGACAAAAACTAAACTAATTAATAAATAATCACAAAAATAAAGAGCCTTCCTGTCTTGGGCCGTGCACAAAGCATGCCAATTTGTGATGTTGTTTCCAGTCAGGATGCCTTCCATTGCTATTTCTATTATTCTATTGCCTTCTATCTTTCTAAATGTCCTTATATCTGCTAAAAAAAATACATTATAGTGTGTTGCAAACCATTTAAGGTTTATGTACTCATGAATGCTAAATAGGGTGGTGTTATCAATATGGGATAGAACAGGATACATGGATGTACTCATATAGAGACATAGGCAGAGAAAGAAGATCACATCTTCAGGTAAGACATTAAACCATACTCAGTGATATGGAGATATATTTAAAGGGTTGGTTCAATTAAAAAAACAAACAAAAAAAATCTCTCTAACCCTCATGCTGGGTTTTACTTGATGGAAATTTGTTTTTTGTGTTCAAAGCATTCAACAGGAACATGTTGAGGAATTACTTTTTCAAAATTAAACAATCAGGAATTTAAAAAAAACAAACATGATCGATCTTACAGTTAAGTGTGTTGGAGTGTAAAAGAGGTCCCCCCTCTGAATCACTCTGTCCTGAGAGAATTGCAAACTCAACATCAATGACATCAATAAAGGCGTTCACAGTCTTTGGAGATAAATTTAAAAAAATCAAACCAACCCCCTGCTCTCTCTGCCTCCCTCTGGGACAAAATAAAAAGGGTCTCCGTCCATCCCTCCGCTCTCCCGCCCCCTTTATTTCCCCTCCTCCAGTCTCATCCAGTTAAGAAGATGCAATATGAGCCGGAGCAGACGCTGCAAGGAAGGCTTTTTACGCTCCCTTTGTCGCTACGGAAACGGCCCTGTCCATTTGCCAGCCAGTGCTTCCTGTTTAGGGCTTCTGGTGGGTGGGAGGCGTTGTATATTTTTGAGACTGCAAGATAATCAGGAGGCTCTGCATCTGGTCACAGAGAGGACAGGAAGACAACAACAACCGAACAGAAGGGATTCAATTGCTTACGCTTAATACAACTACAGAATTATTTTTGGTGGTGTGTTAGGGCTATGAGCAACATGTGAATTTCCTGCTACAATTCTCCCTCCTCCTCCTGCTGAGCAGAGTTGCTGAGTCCATATCGCTGAGTCAGTCCAGTATGAATGGGGGTATTGATGGACTGATTGCCATGTCGCTCGGTGATGACTCACCTCATTTCCCAATTCCTTTCCACGCTCATGCATCCTTTCCCTCTTGAGAGATCTCCCGGAAGACAACCAGGGGCCTCATCTGGACTGCACATTGCATAATGGCCCTGTCAATACACTCAAGTTGCAAATGAGCAAAGGATACTCACACATTCATCACAGACATCAGTTATATGACTCAGCATATGGCTGTGGGGGGAGGGAAATGGTAATCTCCCGTCTTTCTAGAAAGATTAGCAGGATAATCGAGGGGGGATAGAGAAGAGAGTCTGGTTTTACTGATTAGCTGTTGACCAGGACAAAAGAGCAATCTGCAGCATTGCATTTGTTTGCTACAACAACCCCAAAAAATAAACATTTTGCCAAACATACTTGCAAAGGTACATCAGAAGAAGATTGACGAAAGCACCAGAGATCTAGGCCGACTGTGTCTTAAAGTATAATAAAAAGGCACAGCACTTTCCCTGTGGGTACTGCACTCACTGAAAACAAGCCTTCATTGACTGCACTCCAACATCCTGGCATTTTTCCAGGGCAGGAAGTTCTTTTCCTGATCTTGAGTGACCTTTACATGCCTTTCATTGCAGATGAGGGCTTGAACACACCTCCGCCGTGCCACAGCACTCTTCAGGAGCTGCCCAGAGTTTTACTCCAGTTGTAGCTCAGGAGGCTGAGAGGAAAGCCACCGAAACTATCCTGATTACAACTTTGATTCAGGTCTTCCTTTTGATTGACACCCACAGTATGTGGCCGTTATGCAGCGCCATGCACAACATAGTGGGAAGACGCTGGTTAAGCTCAGGATGAAAACATGCAGAGAAATATTGGACTCAGATGCTCCGTCATTCCCTGTTATTTCTAAAGACTGTGTTATCATCGCTTAAAGATGATCTGCCCCCTGGGCCCCTTCAGCTTCACAGTAAGAGGCTTACAGAGACTCTTTAGGTCAATAATATACCGCCATTCAAATCAAAGTCATAGATGGTTAAGGCCAGATGAAATCCAACAGATCGTAGGGTCATCAGGAGGAACGTTTTAGCTATAGAAATGTTTCCTGACAGTGTTGTGTACTGTGAGCTCCTTCTTGCATTTCACACCAACAGTGAATACAGCTGAGGTTCACCATGGTTGTTAATTATGTAGAGTCACTGCTCTCTCTTTAACAGTTGAATATACACAACAAAATGACATATGCATGACTGCACCAACTGGAGGTGAACATATCTCAATGTTCCTCATGGTGCTTAAGGCAAATAAGCTCAGACTAGCATTTCCAAATAAAGCCATCTTTGAGGAGTGCCAACGGTAGTGTTTCATAAATAACATTTTGCATGAATTACTTCACCTTTTGAATCCATTGTTTGACTGACTGTTGGGGAAAATCCCAACAAAAGATTCTTGACAAAATGCAACGCCTATCTGAAATCAGAAACTGCAGGAAGACAGCCAAATATCCAGCATATGATGTCATTCGAAGTGCAGTTTTTCTTTTGGCAGAATTGGAGGCAGCTTTCGTGATTACTTTGGCTGGGCAGGGTTCCAGTCACGGAGCCCGTCTCCGCTCTCAAAGGCTGCAGTGTTCAGGCTCCACCTCACTGTACATAAATAATATTCGGCTCCATGTGTTGAGCCATTTACGCACATAAAAACTGAGAGAATCAACAGAGCCGTTATTTTATGCCTACATTTTACTTTACGTGCCTTAATCCGCATTATATTATGTCGCTTCTGAATTGCAAAGGATCAAAAGTTCCTACAATACTATAATATGACAATTACAACATAAAAGAAAAAAATTATCACCACAGGAAATTCATATCAATCTTTATTGTATTTAGAAATCCACGCATCAAATCTTTTTTATTATTTTTTTTCCTTTACCATTTACAACAGGGAAGAAGGAGGGACAAGCTAAACGTCATGCCTTTCCCAGCAGGCGCGATGCACTACAGGATGGGCTGAAATGAAAATGGGGAGGGGAGGGGTAGAGATACATAAAGTGCTTTTGTCAACAGTTTTCTTATTTTAATAGAAAAAAGGATCCAAACAAAAGGTTTGAGGGTGGAGGGAGAGGACACGGGGGTCCATGGATGTGACAGCGGGAGTGCATGTGAAGTAGGTGAAGGCTGGCAGAATGTGACAGAATGATGAGGAGGAAGAGAGTGGTGGGGGGTTTTTATCTTTAAAAAATAAAAAAGCGTTCGAATGAAAAATAGTGGTCTCAACCCAGGACGAGGCTGGACTTGCCACCAGGTGGGTTTCTTCGGTTGCCTGTGGCGGCGTTGGCACCTCCCGACGGTTCAGAGGGCTGTGGCATCTCTTTCTGCTGCGCTTGCTCCTCTTGCTCCACATCATCAGGACAATCTGCAGACGCAACAAAAAGAAAAAACGCACACGTTAATCCAGAGCATGTCACAGTAGTTGACATTTAATGAATTTGACCACTGTTTCTGGATAACATGAGGATGATGTATGATTAGGGCCAAACTGCTTACAAAATGTTGAACACAGTAAAACACCATGTATCTGGTAAAACAAACCGTGCTTCGCAGACATAAAGTGTAAGCTAACTATTGTAGAAGGCAATAAAATGTCCTCAACAGTATGGCCCTACAAGGCAGAGAGCATTGACTGTAATTCGTAAACTGTGTAACAGATGGATGGTATCTGAGGAATGTGAGGGGAAAACACAGTATCAACTAACAAAATACAACACCAGATCTTGAATTCAACTAGTCAAAAGTTGAGATGACAGTTACTGTTACCTTTTAGCAGTAGTTTGGCTGTTTGTTTGTTTTCTCTCTCTCTGCGACTGGATTAAATTACCAAATTTAAATGACCAAGATATTGGTTCATAAAATTAAAATCGATAGGTGAGGGTAAAAAGAAACTAGATTTTGCTTTAGCATAAGTTAGCTGTATTTAAATAGGTATAGCTACCTTGCTCTGTCTCTTTGATTTGGTTTTAGCCATGTTTTGTAAAAACTGCAAATTTACCGTGCAACAAGTCGGACTCTAATCTTAACGAAATTTTGACCTAATATGTGCTCACTGTATTTTGGTTTTGAAGGCTGGAGTACTTTAGTGAGGTTAGCCAGTTGTGTAATGAAATCACAGTGCTGAAGTACTGGGCTCTCGTTGTCCATTAGGGCCTGAATTACTGTAGAATTTGCAAATTCAAGGGGACTTTACGATTAAAGTGTCACAAATGAGGGCAACACTCAATTTTTTTCACAAATTTTAAAATCTTTTTTGGGGGGGCGAATGGACACTCAAATACTCTAATATCAGAACAAGTGGAGGGCTGCAGTGATAACGGTATAAATCATAGGTTTATAGGACTGGTGCCACGAATATTGGGACTGCACAGGGCGGCCTGGTTGATGTGCATCCAGAGACTCCCATATTTAAACCATTACCATTTTACTAAGGCTGTTGCACCTCTTTTTCAGGCACAGATATAAGATGTGCTGTGTTTATCAACAGACTAACAGCGCACCAGGCTGGAGTTTGTTTGTGTTGGTCAGGTGCGTTCTCTCTTCATTGCATATTCACCAAGTAAGGAGAGGAGAAATGTTGGCAGAGGACGATTATGTATTTCACTGAATTAACCAAGGTCACGCTACTTGCGACTGTTTTCCAGAGAAATTCTAGTATTGAAAAAAAAAAGCATTAAATATAGGCTCATATACAACTAAAACCTGACTATTACACAAAAAAATGAAGCAATTAGGATTTTATTAATGCAACAATATCTGATTACTGCAACACAATGTGGTTGGGAAAATGTGGTTTGCCATCAATGAGCTGTAAAATCACTACAGACTGCAACAAAACTTATATTTTGACATTTAAATGTGCATTTGGCTGCATACAACTCATCAATCATCAAAATATACATTTTGTGCATCTTTGATTTGTCATATCACTTCATCCCCTTTTTGTGTCCAGTGACTGTGTTTATAATACATATGCCAAAGTGTATATTATCAGAATTCAGTTTTTCTCTGGTGGAGTTCAACCGTGGCCTTGTTGTTTTTCAGTTACAGTTACACTGTGTTAATAAATCACTTAAAGTCCTCAATATTTTTTGATGACCATATATGCGTTAATATACACATAACACTTAAAAGTGCACACGCATTTCCATTATATTCAAAAGCAGCAGCAGCAAATAAGTGAGCTTTGATTTTTAACTCTCCGCTGAGATGTGCGGTCAAACCCTCCATTATCCGAAGAGCCAGCCACTTTCTTACAAACATGCACCTGGAGGTTAATAAAAAGCTTTTCATACTAAGTGAAGCCTGCCATCAAAGAACAGCTGCTTGACTACAGACTATAACGCCATCATGACGGAGAAAAACCACATCAAAGAGATCATATTATTTTAACTTAGAAAGGGAGATTGTGTACTGTATCTTTAAAAGAAATAGCATGCCAGCAGGATATGGGACAGGACCAATCACCAGATCGGAATTTTTAGAGGAAGGGAGAGTGGAATTACCTGATCTATTATAGTGAACCATGCAACTATTCACTGAATAATCTAAGTCATGCACTGCTGTTTAGACATGGTGAGAGTGTGAAGGAACTTTGAAGCCTCGAATTCAGGACACTTACCATCGTTTGCTTGTTCTTGGCCATTTTCAACCTACAATGAAAACATAAGACAGTTACATATCAGATATCGTCACTGAACCAAAGTGACCCTTTCATCCGTTTATGAAAATGTCTTCCTGCATCCCTTTACCTGAATCCTAACACTTTTACTTTGTGGGCCTGAGCAAACAGAGTCTGAACTTCTGTGAGAAAAAGTGCTATTTATACCACAAAGCCAAAAGAGAAAATAATGCACAGAAAAATACATCAATGGCTAATTACCAAGTAAGCTATGAGTACACCCTGCCTTTAACCTACTGGACCCTTGTGCTCTCATTTTCAGGCAGTGAAGACTGGCACTTTCCCAGAATAAAAATTAAACCTCCACAGGGATTACAAATGTCAGTGGAGAATATCTATCACACAACCTCCTGGGTTAGTTTCAAATTGATGGATAAAGTCATCCTTCCCCCAATGAATTTTCCACTGGACTGTTTAGAATTAAAGTTAATCTGGCTGACAGGCTCTGTTTTGGCAACAGCGCCTGTCAGACTCAATGAGAGGTACCTCTTGTCTCTGGTTCCAGACCAAGGCTGCCCCAGAGTTGTGGATGGTGGTCAGTTCCGGTTGTGGGTTCTTGGGGAAGAGAAGGGGCTGCTGGCACCGCCTAAGTGGGGCAGAGGGCTCCCCGCACAGGGTACCTGTGGGCATCCCACCTGAGAAGGTAAAAGACAGACGCACAAGGCAACAAACTTATTAAAAACGAAGCAGAGTGTAACATAATAGCTGTCAAGCCTATTCATTGTTTATTCTCTTTTTGGCCAGTAGATAATATTGAAGCTAGACAGGAAACAAAAGAGACAACAGGACTCAGGTTTCAAAGCAGCAGAGTCATACCATGTGGACACTAATCCAATTTGCCACAAAGCCCCCCCAGACTCCAATGTTTCTAACCCATGAACCCAACCATGCTCAAGACAAGATTACTCTTCTCAGATTTGACAAAACATCAGCTTTACGAGGGAAATGGACTGAAATAACATGAGACAAATTCACTGAGAACCAGCAGGAAACAACACCAAATCCGCTTGGGCGTTTGCTACAGACCCAGAAATGCAGTGGAACACTTCCAGGCAGACGACCTGAATGCCAAAACTCACATAACGCAGTAGCGCTTGTATTCTCCTCTAGCAGAAAGAGCATTAAAACACAGCATTTGGCCCACTGTAGGGAAGCAGGCTATGCTAACCAAAGCCACATAAGGTAACAGCCCAGCTCTAGCCTTGAGGGCCAGGGAGGGGACAGACCATCTTTGTCATGAGGGGAACAATGCTGTTGAAGAAGCAGAGGAGTGGCCATTGTTTTTAATGGAGTGGAGTGAATCAGCACTGTTGAAAACCTCTATCACTCAACAAGAGCTCCTTCATTATTGGCCGAGTCAGATCAATTCTCTGGGCAGTGAACAACAAATAGCAAATGGAAGAGGATTAAACTAGATTAATGGGCTAGACAACGATGCATTATGTTATCATCACTACAAGGCATAGCTTTCTACTTAACCTTATAAATCTCCTGGGCCCATGACATAAATATATGATAACAGTGACATCACTGGTCAACAAGCTTGGAGACAGGAACCGCAATCATGCTGCTGTTGTTGTTGTTGACACTGGCTTCCTCTCTAATTACAGAGCACTCCTGATGTGGCCAGAAGCTTGAGGGCCCATGAACAAACAAAAAACTCTGTTCTCTGAAAACTTGGGATAGGTGATCTGACAATTTTAGATCATGATCTAATTTTCAGATGAATCGTCGTGATTGTGGTATTAATGTCTTACTTGCACACTTCAGTGATTCCCACACACAGACTTTACTTGGACGGAATGCCTAGGTGTATTTGATGACCCATTTTAGCAGTTTTTCAAATCAAATCAATCATCAAATAAAGTACTTTATTGGTATCGGTGTCACTTTAAGAGGACTAGTATTGGTACAGGTATAGTAATTTTTTAAAGGATACCCAGCCCTATAGGCCCTTTTCATGCAAGAGCGGAAGTATGCAATGGCAGTGGAGTCTTACTTCTGTTTAGTTGTCAGTTGGTAAAGACAGAGGTTAAAATGATCGACTACAATGACTGATGTCGACAGAATCGCCAACATTGTTTTCATTAACCTCAAGTTCGAAACTTGAGAACGGGTAAAAAAATTTTGTCAAACAACATTTATTTGACTACGTAGTTAAATCACTTTTTTGATGTTAGGCTAACTAACTGGGCTGACAATTAATCAAGCTAACTGTTTTACCCATAGAGTCAGGGTCCAAAATCAGCACCCGACACTTGCCAAAAGCGGGTAAAAAGCTATGTTATTCATTAATTTTTCTTCACCGATTCCTTTAACTCTCAATAATTGAAGTACATTTTCTGATTATATCTTGTACAGTGTGGTATTGGTACTTTTACTTAAGTAAAGGATCTGGGTACTTTACTGCCCCCCTCTTTTTTAGCAAGGTAAACAAACATAATAATTATATGAATATAGTTGCTGCGTATTTTATTAAGTCTGTTCTTTTCTCAACATTACTCAGGCATTTTCGTGCATTCTTCACAACAATCACACAACTGTAAGAAACGCTACTTGCCACGGATAAATGCTACCAACAGAAACACTGAGCCAGCTAAATAACCAAAGCGACGAGTCGACTTAACTTCATAGTCGAATAAATATTATTTGATAAAGAATGTGTACCCTCTCAAGTTTCGAACTTGAGGTTAATGAAAACATTAGTCATTGTAGTCTTTGGCAGGTTGTGGAGAGACTTCGTGAAAACCATTGTTTACCCTCTATTGTCTTTACCAACCGACAAGTAAACGGAAGTAAGGCTCCACTGCCTTTGCGTACTTCTGCTCTGAAGTAGAATTAAAATGGTGAAATAACAAAATAACCTACTAGAATTAGATTACGGTAATGTATTCTTTCAAATATTTTCAAGACAATTTACGGTTACACTATCAGGACCTTTCAAAATTGAGAAAAAAAGTTTGCAATTTAGTTCATGATATCAATTTTTGTGGCCAGACTTCCTACAGCTACTGAAAACCCTAAAGTCCTGGCCAAAAACCTGCCTTTATGAATAACAATAACCTACTGTTAGTGGTAGCTGTGAGGATACCTTTAGGTTTATTTACTCAGGTTTTGACATATCAACTTATAAGGTTTCCGATATCACCCTTAATTAATAAAGTAGATGAAATTTAATTGATCAAACCTAAAATCAAACCTGAAAAATATCCTAGTCACTCTGGATAATCGATTGCTGCGAACAGTTCTCATTGGAAACACTTTTTATAGAGGAAATGGTCCCTATGAAAACTGTTCAGTTAGGCCGTAAACTGGACATACTCGTGACATTGTCTGAAGGCAAGTCAGGAAGTAGATATTTGAATTCTGAATGACCATAAACTACAACATAACCTCTGCTTACAATGTACTGAGACCTTTGATGATCATGAAAATCAGGCCTTTCCAGTGGCCTGAGATGCATACTACTTAAATGCAACTTCTCTACTTTAAATCCATGGTAGCATTTTCCACCTCTCCAGGTTTCCTGTAACTCTAATTTCAGAAAAAGGCTAAATGCAAAGAAGAAGGGGCTTTCTTAGTGAGCACAATGTTGCAAGAGAATATCTGCTCATAACAAGGCTGGGAGTTATACCAAGTTTGAAGCATAGATAAGTACTGCAGGACAGTATTCACAACAAAGTGCATGTTGTTCTAGAAGCCTTTCTGCTGGCATGAGACATGTCGAGACATGTAAAGAGCATATAAAAATCTGTATTCAAAAAGGATATTCACAGGACGGCACTCCAACACAAGCCAACCTATTCATCTAACCTGGGAGTTCATACACAGGCCAGAAGAAAAAATTGTATCCGTTAAAGTGGGACAACTATGAGAAAGCTCCCCTGAAATTGCCCCAAGTGAAACAATGCAAGCAGGAAAAGGCTTTACTGTCAGCAGCTGCTGGCTGTAGAGGTCAGAGGACGAAGTACATTTTACATCAAATTCTTCAATGTCCACACACCAAGAAAATTTGATACACCCTGTAAACAGTTTTCTACAAAATGGCCAGTGTGAAAACATGTGATCCTTGGATTAAGAATAACTTAACGGCCCTGAGCTAAAATGGAATCCTACTGGGCTCCTCTTTATGCACTTAATCAAATCTTTGAGCCTAAACCAAACACTGATCAGCTGGGTAAAACTTTCCATCTTTAATTACAGGCAATAAAAATAATGCATACTAAAGAGTAAAATAAGTTTAGTTAAGCTTTACCTGGCATATTATAAACATACTCTCAGGCACAATGTCAGATAATATAATATAATAATAATAATGTCAGAATACAATATTTTTTCATTCAAGCTTTTGTGGTTGTATGTTTGGCCTCGTATCTATATAAAGCCACACATTTCACCAACTGACACAATTTTAACTGACCTATTTCCATCCATTGAGGGCCAATCCTCAGCCCATTTAACAAAGCCTAGCTTCGAATTACCCTTATACCAGTACTTTTTGGCGATTACACTTGTGGGATTCTCTTTCTAACAACCTAAATGGAAAAATACTAAATAAAACTCCAGTTGCCTAGCTCAAGTTAGAAGAATTAATTCCATGGTTCTTTTTGCTTACTTAAGGCTTCTGGCAGTTCTGTCTAGTTTTGCAAGATTGCCCTTACGTAAGTGCTTATACACCCTCCCTGGTACAAAACTCGAATTACTGTTAATGTTACCTTATAAATCTAACCCTTATTGTTTTCATTCCTTTGGCTCTGATATTGTCACATGGAAAATTAACTAAAATAAGGTATAATGATGTTAAATTGAGTTACTGGGTGGATTGTTCCTCCGATGAGCATGAGGGTCGTCAGGTTCTGCAAAGATGCTGGAGGCCATCTTGCTCTTGCGCTGAGGGGTCGTGTTCTCATCTGTGCCGAGGCTGAAGCTGGATTCCCCACCTGGCGGTCGTAATACCCTAAAGAGTAACGAATGACAGATTAAAATGTCAATTGATTGACATCCTGTTACCAAAGTCCCACTGCCCACTCTTTAGGCCAAACTAGAACACATGGCCTATGTGTCACATGACAGTGATCAGCTGCATAATGAAAAAAAAAAATCAATAGTCAAATATAAACAGAAGGACACCTCAAGCTACAACCTTCTCAATACTCCATCCAAACAATTTTATACACATACCACAATCACATAAACACAAAGGCTACCAGTAAGGTCTCTGCTCTCTAAGCCCCGGCTGTCAGCCTGTCAGACAGACAGTCACAATCTCTGCCCGGCAGCTGACTCCAGTCACATATAATCACAGAGTTAGATGGCTAGTTACTGCCTCTCCTCAGCACAGATTCCTTTGTGGTGACACAATGGGGGTTGTATCATTTCCTGGTAGCATTGTTATTCCACTATTTGATGAGTAAATTAAATTCAACTGCCCTTTTGGGTCAATATTACACATCAGAGGTGAAAAGTCTGAGGCCCGCAGCGAATGTAGGTCACCTAATAAATAGACTGTTCTAGAATCATATAAAAGGCCTGCATGTAGACAAACGCATGACAAAGCCCACTTTACACCGACATTCCTTCCACCACAAGCTGAACAAAAGGAACACGATAATGAGAAGGAAAACGCTTTTTCCTTGCCGTGCTGAAGGACGGTCGGGGTGAACGACAAACACCGATGTGTTTGCAGAGGCCCTGCTGGACCCCTCCCTCTTTTTTTTCTAGCAAACTCTCCTAAGAGTCCCTGAAGCCACCAGCTGACACACCGAGCAGCTGTCTAAGGGCCAGGCGGGCAGATGGAGGCCAAAAAGCAACTCGAAGCATAACTACAAAAAAAGCAACTAGAGGAGGAAAATCCATGCAGCATGGACTGCACCGACGTGGATTTTCTTAATCAATTCTTGTATATTTACTAGTGTCTGTCACACTTGGCTGTGACAGTAATGCCTCAACCAGACTTCACCTCTCGGCCAGAGGATGAGCTCATGCTTTCCACACGGATTGTGATGGGGGGGGGGGGGACCTCCTAGCTGCCTGGCAGCAGACCCCACCCTAGAATGAAACTGCAAATAATATCAATGAAATGGCATTAATGTTTAGAGGCTTAGGGATAGCTTCAGGCAGGTGGAGCTAAGGCAGATATAGCTGAGCTCCAAAGCCAAAGATGGCCCGTCTGATAAGGCAGTCCATGAGGCTTTGATGGCCTACTAAGATTTTAGCCTAATTCTGCTCAAGTTGCTGCTGTACGGATCCCTTTGGTGGGCCAGCAGCAGAAATGACCAGCAGGTCATAAAAGGGGCTTTAAGGAGCAAAAGCAAAGAGCTAAGGGAAGATTTACAGGCTTAGCTAGCTCAAAGCCCCCACCCAAGCCCCCGCATCATCCACAAACAGCATGCGACTTCAAAACGCTTAATGACTGACTAAGATTTGACGTGATCACTCAAGAAAAAAGGCTAACCGTACTAATTGTCCTTAAAAACGGGTTTTATATGGCCTAAAATCTTGCCCCATTACTGAGCGAGCCATAATTTAAAGTAATTTTCTTTGCATTGTTTTCACTGCAAAAGGGCAGGAATACATCCAGACGAGACGCATCACTTACTGGAAAGCTGTGACTGCGTGCTTGGAGGATGAGTGGCCCTCTTAAGGAGTTTTTCCATCAATATTAAGAGTTTATAGATACTGTACGTTACACGTAGACATTAGCGTAGATGTATGTCCTATATCCGCAAATGGACATAATGAGTTTCTCCAAACTTCCCTTATTCCTAACAAACAATGAGCCATATGAGTCATAATGAGATATGCAGACCAATGTCTCGTCTAGGATTCTTCCTGCAAACCTTCACACATTTGGACTCTTGCTCCTCCTGAGCTGAACTTCGGTCCTTTATTAGGAAAATGGCTACAAACCAACAGATAACAGATTAACTAACTACTCATATCTTCAAATAAGGCACATCCAGAAACCGCCGCAGAATAAGAGCCCAGACTTGAACAACAAACAAAAAAGTTATTTTGTAGTCGACAACAGCCGGTCGAGTGGTAACGTTAGGTAGCATTGAATATTTCTCCCCCCAAAAATGATGAAAAACATGCCTTCGGGTTTCTGTCCTTTTCTCTACAAAGGACAGACATGCTAACCGAACTTAGTGTAGCTAAAGGCTATATGGTGCAGCAGTCACCCAATAAGATTAACTTAATTAGCAAGACGATGTGACAGTTTAGCTAAATCCAGAAAAATCCTTCGCCATGCCACCACCGAGCTAATATAAGGTAGCGGGGCTGCCTTGTGGCAAACGCAGAAAAGAGTCGTTTGCTAGCCGAGAGGCTCGCTCGCATCACACTTCTTTTGTTCCTCCATTGAAGGTTTTCAGCTTCTTTTACCTGGAACTGCTTTTAGAACCGGGGCTCATTCCTTGAAAGGTGGTGGTCGTCGTCATCTTTACTGAGTATTTCGATGTCTTGGCAGTAACAAGTAGTCAATGAGAAACTATTTTTTTTAAAAAGAAGTCCACCGCCTTCCCCGCAGAGATGCGACAGGATGTAGACTCCACCCGATACTGAAATACATAACGTAGACCAGATCCGTTGGTTCTGCGGTGCCAGCCCGCGAGACCCATCCCACCGGCGTTCGACCCGCTCTGATTGGACAGAACATCACAGAACTCCTCTCCCATTGGACAGAACCCCAGAGATCGCTTCTCTTGTTGGTGGCAGGTCTCGGCTTCGTTCGTGTCAGTGATCAGACAAGAGTCCACATCCCTGAAGGCTTTCCATGCTATTTAATCTGTTAGCATTGATCATGAATATCTGCAAAAAGTTTTAAAGGTTAAAGAAAAACGTAGGAAAACCTCGACCTACGACTGGTAAAGATTTGTGCTCTTGTCATAGCTCTACAAACATATTTTGTAATGGTTTTATTTCTGCCCGGAAGAGGGTCAAACAATCACACTGGAAAGCCAGACAAAATTAGTGAAAGTTTGGAAAAAAGACAATAGCTTTATTTTAAACAGACATCTTCATAGACAATACCATTGTTTATTTAACAGAAACATCTCTTCACGCTTCCCAAAATTCGAAGCTTGGCCTTGTTGAACGATTCATCAAAACATTTCTCTACACATCCACTACTATATAAAAATGTATAAAATCAAATGGGGTTTTTTCTGATGACAACAGAAAACAAGTGACAATCCAGCCCCATTCCTAAACTGGGTATATAGTTCACTAAGCGATAACCAGTCCCCAAACACACTGTAAGAACAGATTTGCTGGACACTGACCAAGCCTTTAGCACAAGAACATTTGATCAGTTAAGTCAGTTTTATTAATTCTCACTTGATCACCACTCCTATCTGTCTGCAACCTTAAAGTGAGGCTCTTCGAACAGGGAAGTCCTTAACATTTACCATAATACAACATGAACAATCAAGACCTGAATTCTGGAGTGATCTGGATGTGGTTTATATACAAAAACAGAAAAGTAACGAGCCAGAATGAGAATTCTATACAGCAGTAATGTGTAACAGAGAAATGACCAACTCCTTCTGCATCTGAGTTTTGTTGAAACAATAGGATGAAGTTGCAAAGAAGCAGCCGCCGTGCATCACGGGGGGGGGGGGGTTGGCTGTGTTAAGAAGGAAAATGACACGTGTGGTTGATTAAATCAGGCCTCCCGTCTGTTGTTGAAACACGTCAATTGTATCTTCATCTTCCATTTCCAACTGTTGAGAGAGAGAAAAAAATTATTTAAATATGTGGTTGAAGATGAAGTTCTACACAATCTCACAGTTCTATGTTTCACAGCCAGTCAGTCTGCATCTTGTGTATTTGCTTTATTAAGCAAAAAGAGTTAAAATGGAGATATACTGTATAAAGGGGGAGGAGGGGGGGAGCACATCTCATGTCAAGATGTTGCAGTTACATTAGCATGTGCCCAAAGGCTGACAGTATGCTTTACACAAACTCCTATTTGTTTAGCTAAGCAAAATTCAATTTGTTTACATAGGCACATTGTAGCCACGGCAATGTGGATAGACTGGTTTGTATTGCACTGCAGTAAAATGCAAGTTGTGTCTTCTTTAGCCATTCATTTCAGCAAGTGTACTGCCACCTGTATAGCATCATATTCAATACTAGTTTGAGAACATAGCAACAAAAATTTGGCTTTGTGTCGAAGCAAATTCGACAGAGCCAGGCTTTCTTTGTGGGAGCTGGCTCGACAAACCCTAAAGCCCCAGTCAGAAATGACAAAGTATCACAAACGTGTTTTTCAACTTTCTTTGTAAACCCAGGCTTATGCTCTGTGCGGGTTCCCATAAAAAGGGGTGTTTTGTGCGTCATTTGACTCTTCTTCTCCACAAAATGAACCGAACAGGTTGTTATAATGGCAAAAAGCAACATAGTTGCTGAAAGTAAAGCAAGAGAAATCTCTGCAGAAAGTTGCTGATGGTAATGTATTTATTTCACCACTAAATGCACTCTTATGCCTGTGGTTTTATTTCTAATGTGACAACTGCACATTGTAGAGCTCTTAAACGTTAAACTTGATACAGCATATTTAAGTATTATAGTGCATTTAGGTCTGACACTGTCCCATAATGAAGGGAATCTATATCTCACAGAGGAATATCATCAGGAAAAGAATTAGTTCATCCGAAACTCTGAACATAACCTCCTCCGGACCAGGTTATAAGTTCAGCATCAGTTACCATGGTGATCTAACCAGGTTAAAAAAAGAGCCACCTTTGTGACACTGAAAACCCCGGCTTTAGACTCAACATACCTCGCTAACCCATTAATCTCACTTCGTGGTATACCCCTCTGATGTTCCCCATGTCAGCATGTCCTAAAGCGACTTGTACAAAGACCTGGTGTGTGTGATCTACTGTATATAAAAGGGAATACCAAAACTCACTAATATGAGCCTTCTCATGAAA
The DNA here is from genome assembly GCA_037974645.1 of Hollardia meadi. Classification (NCBI taxonomy): domain Eukaryota; kingdom Metazoa; phylum Chordata; class Actinopteri; order Tetraodontiformes; family Triacanthodidae; genus Hollardia; species Hollardia meadi. The sequence continues at coordinate 5,113,605 of JBBPCS010000672.1, forward strand.
GGGTATAGAAAAGAATGCATGAAATAGGCCATGTAGTATATCTCGATGGCAACGCCACAAATGCACCAGCACAAGTGATGACGCATGTGGAAGCTTGTGAAGCATTGTTTAAGCCTGCTACACACCTATGTCACAACGTGCCCCATGAAGGTGGATTTTTTTAAATCACACAATTAAGCACAGTGTGTTTAAGGTATTTAACTTCAAGACTTCACACTTACCTGTGCTGGTGTGTCCGTCTCATTTATTGGCTGTCCATCGAATCTGAACCTGATTTGCCTCATTGAAAGTCCCTGCAGAGACAAACACATAAAACCTTTGTTGTAAATCAAGCCAGAACGACCGCTATTATTCCAATCCCTTTCCAAAAATTCTTAGACAGACAGTAATCAACCAGACTTTTACCAACTCCTTGAGCCAATTTCTATTGTAAAAGCCTAGAATATAAACAATATATTTACAGTATTTAAATCAAGTATGTGTTTAAGGTATGCCTGCTGAAGTTTGAAGGTCATGGAAAAATAGTTACACTGTCTCTTGCAGTGAAACATGACTAAAGGAGTAATGGAAAACACCTGGTTCTTACTGTACTTTTAAAAATGAGCTGCATAACAGACATTACCTCGTTTGTCCTGCTGGCAGTGCAAGAAATAGACGATATTGGCATAATGACAGAGTTCGCTAGCATTAGAAATTCTCTTCTTAACCTTCAAACCCTAGGATTGTTTTTCTGGCCACAGCATTAAAAGTACAACTTTAAGCACTGAACCGGAACTCATCTCAATGTTAACTCACTAGAATAAGTCAGAAGAATAAGTCAGCATTCCTGCATCCCATTATAGCAAGTAGCCTTGCGAAGGACAACTTCAGAAGTGATTGAGCTCCTAACTGCTGATGGAAAAGATGAGATTTCTTTTGTGATTAAAATGTTTAATCTCAGACAGTCCAGCAGATATGGAGGTTTGGTTTGGGGGGGATGAGAGAGATGTAAAGTCTAAAGCTGCAGCTCTTCAGGCAAGATGTGCTGTGACTGCGTAGCCCTAACTGCATTCAAGCAGGAAGAGAAGAGCCACAGAGCAGAGCTGGATCATACTCAATAAACAATAACACCTTCAAGAAAAAAATAACTAAAAAAAGCTGACTATGATGAATTAATATTCTATCATCAAATCTATGTTTTATTTTAGGTTTGAACTTTTAGCAGACTGCAGTATCTTTAGGTGGCATATATGTGTTCTCCAACATACTGAACTTGCAGTTAAATAAATATCTGCAGTCAACTAAAGTCTTCATGTCAAATAGGACTTTTAAATTCCCAAAACATAATGACTTGTTTGCTTGAGGTTAGCTTTTAGTGCTTAGCTTTTAGTGGTCTCCAAACAAGATTAGACATGTGCATACTTCAAAGTTTTTGCTTTAAACCATCAAGCAACGGCAATAATGATTTCCATATGATGTAAATGCAGCATAACACTCCGAAGCCGTCACCCCCGCCGTCTGTGCAGATGGAGACAGACTCTTCTAGTAAATGGGGAAATATTCAAGCCTACATCTCAACTATGCAAAAAAAAATATTTCACTCTGATAGGCCTTTTTTTAGGGCAGATATTTTAGCATGTCATAGCAGGAAAAGCTCATGTGTAATTAGTAACAGTAATAATGGCCGACTTAAACTCAGGTATGCCAGCTCCAGGGCCCCAGCATTGTGTATGCTGACTCACTGGGCTGGCATGGCTTACTGGGACACTTAAATGGAGGAGCATTTGTCCAAATGTTGTGCACTGCATGCAGTGAAAAAGGCCAGTTAGGAGAGAGCAGTGGTAAAAACAAATTACAAGAGGGACTGCATATATCATTTGCCCAACATAATGTTCCTAAAATCCAATAACAGAGTAGTGTATCACATGCACCTTTTCACTCATTTGAAAAGCTGTTAGGGGGCAGTTCCTATCTAAACAGTACAAGCAATGTAATCTCAAAACTATGGCTTCATTAAAGGCAAATTCAGAGAAACTTCCGGCTTCTGACTAGAATACTACATTGCTTGTTACATTTGAGATTTGGCAGTGGCAATATACTTGCCTTTAGTTTCACATCTTAATAATAAAGTAAAAAGAGACTAGAAGATAATTCACTCCTGTAATATGCTTACTTTTTCATTGTTGACATATTTCTTAAGACAGGAGCACACAGGTGTGAATATCAAAGCTACAGTAAATTCTTTGGACCATTCACTTCATTACAGATAAATCTTAACATCGCCAAGTGGCAGCATACACCAGAAGACTCAGTGGCCTCAACACGTTACAGAAAATGTAAAACGGTCTATTCAACTGTAGTTACACTACACAAGTACACGTCCACCAATAGCTCTGTGCCCCCCAGTTTGCGAACCACTAGTTTAGGATATAAACCTGTATCATCATCCTGGGTGTTCACAATAAGTCAGCGATTGTTGTTGTGCCATGCCCACCTGTCTCTCGCAGTAGGCTTTCATGAGTTTGATGAGTGGCGTGTGTCTTTTGATCTTGAACTGTACTACAGATCCATCCTGACCTGCTACCTTCAGGTTTATGTGTTCGTTGCCTTCCGTCTTGACTGCTTCCTGCGGGATAAAGCCAGAGAGAAGAAGAGAAAGTTGACATATGCATGCAGGGAACATTAGTTGGTTAGTCGATCAACAAAAATTTGGAAATAAAGATACAAAGTCTAATATCAAGCACAAATACTGTTTGTTTCCTGGTTACAGCATCAGAGATGTAAAGACCTGCAGATTTTCCTCTGCAATTTTAGACCCAGTTTTGGCTCCTGTAATACGATGGGCAACTTTCATCATTAACGTTGACATTTGCAGACTAAACTGTACTAAATGAGTAGTTGAAGGAGCCACATTGAACTGGTTAGATGAAGAGCTACAGGTAACAGGTTCTTACTTCAGGACTGGATGAACTTAACCTCTAACACTAAGGTCATTAAGGTAAGAAGGGCAGATTACACACAGTGAGACAATAGATTTGGTTTTGTTATAGAGCTGACCCAGGCAGATACCCCCCTCTTACTACCTCTGGGTGATTTATAAGCTGTTTTTGAAATGTGTTGCAAAAAATATTGAATATATTGACTTTGCATCCAGCGGGTAGGTTTTTAGTGGCATCTAGCTGTGACGTTGCAGATTGCAAGAAATTCAATAACCCTCGCCTCACCCTCCCCTTTCAAAAGTATAGGAGACACTACAGTGGCTGCTACAAACACAAAAGGCCCTCTCTAGAACCAGGGTTTGTTGGGTCCATTCTGGGCTACTGTAGACACATGGCGGAACAACATGGCAGACTCTGTGGAAGAAGACCCACTCCCTCTGTAAATATACTGTGAAGGACTCGGTCATTGTTAGGCAACAAAAAAAGAAAAAAGAAACAAAAAAAATGGTGTTCTGTCTAGGGATGCACGATATTGGATTTTTGCCGATATCCGATATGCCGATATTTTCAAACTCATTTAGGCCGATTGTCGATGCCGATACCGATATATACGCATCTTTTTTTTAAGAGAACCCCAAATCTCTACTGTACTAGAATTAACCTATTACTCTT
>JBBPCS010000672.1:5118364-5131015 GCA_037974645.1 Hollardia meadi
CCCCCCCCCCCCCCCCCCCCGCCCCCCCCTCTGAGTATTGACACTCATGCCCCATCTCTTTTGCCTAATGTCACTCTCTTAGCTCCTTCTGTACTCTATTTTAAGGTGCTGCAGCATCAGGGTCTTCCTACATCCATGAGGTCAGGAAAGACGAGGACATATATTCCCCCATTTTACGGAAACTCTTCAATGAGTCGCATCACATCTTTGTTGGCCTGCAGACGATTGGAGAGGACCTCCCCAGCAAGAACAAAAAAACCCAGTAAGGCCACCTGATGAACAAGTTCCTGTGCATGTCACTGCATTGCTTTCCACCTTTGTTGCAAGAGGCAGATGAAGCAACCACGTAAATAATTGCATATCATGATTTGTGTCCGTCTTGCTCCTTAGATTTGTCAGCATCAGTAAAAACTATAGATCCGTGATTCGAGCCTGTATGGAGGAGCTTCAGCAAGTTGCAGGTGAGAATTTTAAAATATATTTTTGATATTTTAATCTACAACAATCCAGTTGACCCTTTTATCTTTTCTACAGTTTCTACAAAAGTTGCAGAAGTGGCGATGCAATATGGAAATCAGGTTTGTACTACTACTGCATGTGTGTGCCACAGTGTGCAGATACAGGATGCCATCTGTGTATTTATTTCTGAGCAGAGCAAGGCAATAATACATTGTTAATATTAACTATCTTTTAGTTGAATGGCACGGTGATTGTATAGTAACACACAATTATGTAGTATAATTTATGATAAGAACATTTTATTTGAAAATTAATTTAAAGAGACAATTAATGTTAAGGTCCTAATGCAGATGTACACATTCATTTTTGACTGTCACTTTTGTGGGTTATTTTGTTTCCATTGACACGGTCCTAACCTCAGCCTCTGTTTTGGAATCACAGGTGTCCATTCTGTTGGCCATAGAACTGATCTGGAATCTGTGTGAAGTGCTGTTCATTGATGCTGCTCCTGGTTAGAGTTTGACTTTGTGCTTGTAGTTAAACTCTCCCTTTATCTTTGGAATGTGTTTTATAACTTCACTTTGAGACCATGAAAGCACCCAAACAAACAAATCAGCAGTGTGTTTGTGTCCTCAGCGGGTTCACTGCTGCTCCACCTACTGGACTGGGTGAGGTTACACAAGGCTGATGTGGACGAGAAGGCCAGAGAAGTGCTGCAAAGTGAGAGCCCAGCTGAGCACCACGACTATTGGGATGTGGTAAGTGCAGCACGCACATACACGTGTGTTTTAAGCTATAAAAGCTACATGCTCTCTTTTACAAAACCACCATACAAAAGATCGGCAGCATTTCCCTCTTCATTTGTGTTTTGTCAGACAGTGTGAAATCTCAATTGTCACATGCTTTGTGTCTGGCCTGTGCAGGTGGTGAGTTATGTGCTGCAGGGCAGGTTGGAGGAAGCCAGACAGATGCTGGTGAAGCAGGCCACCCTGCAGCCTGCGGCCAGGAACATGTACAAGCTGATGGACACTCTGCTCAGCAAGATGCCCTTCTACAATGTAAGAAAATTCTTTTATATTCTTGATAGCCATAATTAGTTCACACATGGTTCAATCTGTAAATAAAATTACTTGAACAAAATGTTTTACTTGGCTAATTGGTGCTGAAGTCACACAAGGTAGAGGACAATACTTAGAAAGGCATATTGTAAAAAATCTATTGGCTGTATTAAGCTGCCTTTGAGTTTGTCATCCATCAGATTCTTTAAGTTTTTGTTTCTAAATTCATCTTTAATAATTATGAAGCATAATGTGAGGTGGCATGAGAGAATATGGTTTAGCAGCGATAAGTCTCTCTGACCAGTCAGTGGTCTGCAGTGTTATCGCTCTATTTTTTAGTATAAGCTCAGCTCACTTGGAACCTTGGCTCAGGTGATACCAAAACAAGTACCAAGCACTAGATACTTTCCACAATTTTTTTGCCAGTGGAAGACTAAAAAAGAACTCTTCAAAGTGAGTCGAGCCAAGCTGTGTGATACCATGCAGTGGAAATTAAGTACAATTTTTAAATAAATACAGTTAAACGTGCTGCCACTGACAAAACTGCATTAAACCTTCTGTATTTTGCTCATGGCGGGGATAAAAATACTGTTCGGTTCCTCTCCAACCTTCCTGAAAAAACCAGTTCCTCACTTTTCCCTCCATTCACAGATATTGTACAAACCTGCCATTATGTTCATGCAACACAGGGGTGGCTTTTGCATAATTCATCTAGCTCATAAACCAACTAATGGTGGTTTTCACCTCTGAACCTTCTGTGATGATCCTTCAGCCTGGTGGCACGCAGACACTGACAGAGTTTGATGTGAAGTGGAGACACTGGCATGAGGAGGTGGACCGCTGCCTGCAGGACAACTCGTTTGCCAGCAACAGACACCTGGAGCTCATCTGCAAGGTCAGTGACTTTTTGCCCTCAGAAGCCCCAGCCAGGTTTCCATCTATGTCTTACATGTAGAGAATATGTAAAATGATCTGTAGTATACTGTATATGCAATGAGAAATCCTGTTTAAGACATTGAAATGTACTGTTTTGTTGTGTAAGTTTTCCACATATATCGATGCATCTATACTTACAGATTCTTGCACATTTGATGTAATGTCTTTTTAAATTTAAACTATTAATCCAACACATTTTCACATCTGTTTTTTCACTTAATCTTAGATCCTAGTTGGGGATGAGGACACTTTGCTTGAGCATAAGGAACTGCTGAGCACCTGGTACCACTTCCTGGTCACTAGACTGCTCTTCTGCCACCCAACAGTCAAACCCACTGAGTTACACTACTATGCACAGGTATGCTACACTAACTGCTGCGGCACCACTCGGCATTCATACTCACTGCTACTACAGCTCTGTTAATGTGTGTTTGTGTTGCAGTCGTGTATGACCATGTTTCTGGACTCGAGGAGCGTGCCAGAGCCCCTGGATAGCATCTTACTGGCTGCCTTTGAGTTTGACATCCACCAGGTCATCAAGGACTGCAGGTGACGCGCAGGATTACATCAATCTTTACATACATGTATATACGAGCCACATACATGTTCATGCCTACAGTCTATAAACTTAAGCTCTTTTTAACGCACCATTTCCTAATTTCCTGTGTCTCTTCAGCATTGCACTCAACAACTGGTGGTTTGTGGCCCATTTAACCGATCTGTTGGATCACTGCAAACTCCTCCAGTCTCACAATCTACAGTAAGGACTCCATTTGGCTGTTTTTTTTACTTGAATACACTTCTATCTGGAGATAACAAGATTGCACACTTTATCAACATTTACCATGTCTTTCCGGTGTGTGTTTGTGTGTTCAGCTTTGGCTCAAACTTGAGAGAGTTTCTCCTGTTGGAATACGCTTCTGGTCTCTTCACTCATCACAGGTATGCTTATCTAAGGCTCAGTATGCTTATGGAAGTATGGTATGGAAATTCTGTTAATAAATGTATGTAATTACTCTGTTCATTTAAAAGTTCACATTTACACAATGTGATTGAAAAACTGTTTAGTCTTGATATACGTGGCTTTTGGAGCTGCAAATGCTTGTTTTTTTTATTGTGTAATATTTTAAATTTACTCCTTTAGTCTGTAATTAATTCATTTAGAGCTTTAGCACAATCATGATATTATTGGCCTCTAAATGCCTCATCTTCTAAGATATTTTTGTGTTTGTGTGAAGTCTGTGGCAGTTGGCTGTGGACTACTTTGACCATTGCCCGGAGTTTGGTCGTGTCTACCTGGAGCTGCAGATCGAGCGTGTTCCTTTGGACACAGAGCGCAAAGCACTCAAGGTGCTCAGGATCTGTGAGCAGAGGCAAATGTCGGAGCAAGGTAGCACTTTCTCTTACAGTCTTTCTCTTGTTCTCTAGTAGAGTCATTTGTTTTCCAATGCAGTAGGGACTTTAAACCTTTAATTTCTTGTCCTCTTCCAGTGCGGAGTATCTGTAAGATCATGGCTATGCGGGCCCTGAGGAACAACAGACTGGGCTCGGCTCTCTCCTGGAGCATCAGGGCCAAAGATGCTGCCTTTGCCACCCTCATTTCAGAGAAGTTAGTTCCCTTGACGATGCACGTGTTCTTCAAGATGTATCTCAACACCATTGTTGGCTGTCCTTTAACATTTGGTACAATCAGCTTGAAATAATCATCTAAAAAAGACCTTTGTGTGTGTGTGTGTGTGTGTGTCAGGTTCTTACAGGATTACTGCATCAGAGGGACCTTCTCTGATTTGGACCTGATAGACAACTTGGGTCCAGCAATGCTGCTCAGCGACAGGCTTACTTTCCTTGGTATGAACAGGGAACACAGACACACACATGCTCACACTGCAGCATTAGTAGCACTGCTCAACTTGTGACTCGGCCACTCTCACAAGTTAAATTCACACATAAAGTGAGGGAACATTCAGTCGGGGCAGATTGTCTCTTGGACTTCTTCCCTTATAGTCTCTCTTAGGCTCTCGCATGAGCCTCGGACACGAGTGCACACAGAGATATAAATAAAGCTAGGAATTGTTTATAGCAACGACATGTGACAGCCTGTTTTACTGCAAGAATATCTATAAATACAAGTACAGCACATTTAAAGTAATGTCCAGGGCTCTATTTCCTGCTGTTCCAGGGATGTAACAAACTAATTTTGGGACCGTCAAAGGACAGAAGGTAGACTAAAAACACCTATAAAAAAATACAACTGTGCTACTGTTGTCACACACACTGACACACACATAGTGAGAACGTGAACATCTGGAAGCAGTGCACCTGTCGCTTTCAGATGTCTCTGTCATGCAGTAAAGTAGTTTAATAAAAGCAGATTGGTTGTAAATACGAGTGTAAATATTTCATGCAGACTAAAGGTAACGTGATGCAAAGTTATCAGTTTACACTTTTAGACTGTGTGATAACATCTGTCCGCATTAGCATGGTCGTAATCACAAAGTATTAACATGTGCCCGTGTTGCAGCCTGAAAACGTTGCTGTCTTGCCTTTCGCAGGGAAGTACCGCGAGTTCCACAAGATGTACGGAGAGAAGCGCTTCAGCGAAGCGGCTAAGCTGCTCCTCTCCCTCATGACGGCCAAGATCGCCCCCCGAAGTTTCTGGATGACTCTGCTGACCGACGCCCTGCCGCTACTGGAACAGAAAGAGGTCAGTCACCTCAAAACGTTCAGTGTACTGTGGATTTGAAACCAGGAAATACTCCTATTTAAGAAGTTGAACATAAAAGATTCATTTATTGTATCAAAGTATTTTCAGATTCATTTTCTGTGTATCAACTACTAACTGTTAACTACTATTAGTATAATTATAGCTCAATATTTTTGACAGGAATCTTTATGAGTGGATTTTGTGCATTGCCATCTTTATTTCAGTGCATGTGACTGGATTATAAACATGTCTCCTATCATGCATTATCAGTTACTACTCTCAAAACTAAATCTTGCAAACTAAACATTGATTTGTGCTTTTCTTGTGTATTCTTTTGTCAAAATTAATTTCACAAAGTATACTTTTGTGCTAAAGCCACTCATGTTGTAGCAAACTACAGTGTGTTATCATGGTGCTGAATTAAACATACATGATAAACTGTGCAGTCCATGTTCTTATGTGTGATACAGGGACACAGAAAGCATGAACACGCAAAGAAGTTGGTCTGTGTTTCGTCTAAAAGGCGTCTTTCTCGAATGTTTTCAGGTGATCTTCTCAGCAGACCAAACCCATGAGCTGATGTTCTGTTTAGAGGAGCTCACCTCCTCACTGAACACCACAGCTCCCGGCACAGACAGGCCCATGCAGGTACGCAACTCCTCACACAGCTTTAATCCCACTTAGGTGATGGTGTTTGCCTAAGAGGCTCGCTTTTAGTTGCTGTTGCCTCTTTTAACAAAAAAAAAAAAGGGTTGGTCTCAGCTGTTCTATTGATGCTTTAATGGGGTTTTTTCCCCCAATAAAGACTATTTTAACATTGATTAAAAACAACATAATTCAGACACCAAATGTATTATTTACATTTGACGTAGTTTTGGCTCCAAAAGAACTGTTTTTTTCCCCCCAAATGACATTCAATGTTGAATTTTTTTCCCATTCCAGGAAAATTACCTAGATCATTAATGAACCACGATGATACTTTGGCAACCTGTTTTTCTTTGGGCCCTCTGCAGTGTACTCATTGGTTTAAAACAGGTTTAAACTGAGATTTGTCAATCCATAGCATGTTCACTTCAAGGTAAACCTTTAATGACCATTTACCTCCGATGCGTTGCTTGGCTTGTAATTCACTCTCAGACTCTGGTGCTGTAAAGTGCATTTCTTCTACAGCTGCACAACAAGGATCCGCTGCAATGTTCCAGACGTATAATCCACTACGCTTCTTATTTGCGGGTATTTGTCATTACAGGATGAAGACATGGAGCTGACCAAAGTGGAGCTCCTGAGACTCGCTCTGGCCAGGAATCTGGCTATGGCTATAGTCAAAGAGGGCACTGTGGAAGCATGAATGTCGACTCTCAAAAGAAACATTTTTCTTTTGCATTTTGTACTGTACATAAAATTCAAGTGATCAAAATTTGCTCTTTAATAATAAAACACTTTTCATTATGTATGTTATGTATGTAAAATATCGGACATCCATTGAAAGAAATATTTATTTTTTTCATGCAGCAAACACATGGCACGTCATACAGTATATACAGCCCTAACACTCTCTCAGACTTGACACATCTCATGTTCACTTGTCATACAACAAACAGTAAATACATTACATACTATGTACACACACACTTCTGTACAGCCCACACGACGACGAGTTGAGGACTAATGAAGGATCGGGTGGACTGACTAATGAAAATTTGTCACAGAAGTTATTTACCTGGCGACAGATTTCCCATTCGAGCTACCAAATTTAAATTCAGATTTTTCAGTTCACATTTTCTCGGTTCAGTAATGCACTGAAATACTGTGACAGAAAACAAGACAGAAAACACCGCCAATACTGACACTGATAGAAGAGAGAAAAGTCTTTAAATAAAGAATAAAAAATATGGATACCTACTGATAAAATCTGAGCAAATAATTTATTTTCAAAAGGAAAAAAAACAACTTATTCCATTAAATAAAACCTGTTGAACTCGATGGCCTCAAGTCATAAAGATGTATTCTTAATTAAAAATTACCATCCAAAGTGCAGTTGGTTGCCTTTACATCACAAAATTCAACATTGTTGGTCCACTAATTTAGAATGGGGCTAAATTAAGTAGACTGATGACTGAAATAATTATAATAATACAACTATCAACCAGCAGCAATGACAATATAACTACTTTTTACTCAACATATGCATTTTCCAACTCCATCCTAACACATCTAATAGAGCCCATTTCAAAATTTCTAGCTATATTCAAGTATCTTGTCTGTGGGCTGAGAAAGCAGTCAGCTAGAGGAATAAATAAAAGCTGTTAATTCTTCTAGAAGACTTTGTTATGCTGCAATGCATCCTGCCAGTCTGAGACTGAGCCCCAATGCATTGATTATTTCTAGTACATTCAAAACTGTTGTATTCATGTTGGGGAGAAATATATTTAAATATTTATTTTAATACCACTGTCCTGCACTCAGCAGGGCTGTCTTACTTGCAAGTGTGTATCTTTAGTTTGTTAGCTCTCTGCTGAAACATATACAAGCACTGTATAAATAAGTGTCTGTTCTTCTCAACTATAAGGAATGTGAAGCTTCTCTCTGGGGTGAACACACCCCTTCACAGAGTACATGCCGATCTGTCCCTGCTGAGCCGTAACAGGCCTGCTCACTGCTATAGATGACCCCATGTCTCTTGTGGGGGGAACTGGTCGACTTCTCCGACCTCGTTGCACGGACGGTCTCCGAGCGTGAAGGCCAGCTTGTAACGCAAACGCACCTTCTCCTGTGAAGACACACCATACACACATAAAGATCTTTGGGTATCACCATCAGCTGCCAGCTACAGAAGCTCAGAAATTCTTTGTGGTTTGTGTTTTTATGTGTTATTGTATCACCTACCTTTGTTGGATTGACCAGCAACATAATCTGAGTAATGGAGGCTGGAGGTAGGATAGGATTAAATGGTGCCAGTTCTGTTGCTGATGGAGGCTGCAGCTTCACCTTCATGGACTTGTGCGAGATGAAAGGGCGAGTCAGCAATTTATTTTTATGCCTTTATTAAGGGATAAATCCACTTTTTTTTTCAAGTTTATCTTTGTGTGTCCTTGCTGAGGGTGGCCGGGTGATAGTAACACAAAAAGTATAGGGCTGGCGCTAACGATTAATCTGCCAATTATCTTCACAGTTAATCGCTTGGTCAATAAAATGTCAGAAAAAAAGCTGAAACCAGCAAATTTTTTTCCATTTCTGTTCAAAAAATGAATGAAACAATTAATTTATATCAAAACAGTTGGCCACTAATTTACTTTAGATCAACTATTGGATTAATCGACTAATTGTGGCAGCTCTAAAACAGTAAATTTCGCACTATAAATACTGTAACTGGAAGGTACCGGTTTGTATCTGAACTTAAAAAGAATGCATTTTTGGATGCATTCTTGGATGAATGGATTCGCTTACGCTGAAATCCAGTTAAAAACCATCTTCACAGTCAGTATAGAGAGGAGAAATAACATGATGTACATAACGGCATGGGAGTATTTTTTCAAGATAGACATGAAAAAAATGTGACCCTACCCTTTAACTTGGGGTAGGGTCTTGAACCTGGGATGTTTGTTTTGTTTTTTTAAATTTTGCCCATGATAAAGAAACGAAAAAGCATGTTTATTTACTGTTTGAGGATAAACCTAATATTTGGCAGGGGAAGGGCAACGACATCATGGCAAATGAAAGATCATATGAATGAACAGACGAGTAAATATCTCTACCTTGGGAACAGCAGCTTGCAGTACCACATTGTGAACAGGCAGGGGCGCTGTATTGAGCATGGACACCACCATAACCAACACGTCAGGTCTGCCGGGGGGACAGTCAGAAGCAAAGTTGAGGAGCATGCGAACACCGTCCTTATCGTAGGCTGTCACAGGCAGCACTTTACCTGACGACAGACGGGGCACAGCCAGTCAGGAACAGGCAGACATGCGCTATTCAAAGAGTCTACATTATTTTTTCATTCCATTAACCAGTCAAGCCCATCATTCCTTGCTCCCTCCCTTACTCGGTCTGATGGCTTCCAGGGGGACGTGCACATTGCTCAGGGAGATGTCTGCGGCTCTGGCTGGGCTGCCCTGGAGGGGAGGGTGGTGGCAGGGAGACAGAGAGTGGAACAGTGGGCTGCCCGGGGCCGAGCCCAGGCTCTGGGCCTTGGCGTGGGATAGAGCAGGAGAGCCAGGCGTTGTATGCTGGAGCAGAGAGGGTGAGGAGGGAGAGCCCTGCCTGGTTACGGGGGGAGGCGCTGCTGCAGGCATCCCAAAGCTGCTTCCTCTGGCCATCATCTGGCTGGACAAACTGAACATAACACTTGATGGATCACTATGGGACCGTAAAGCACTGTAGACTGGTCAAATAAGAGCACCAATATCAAAATAGATTCTCAGATCTGTCAAAATGTCTCAAAACAAGTGTAGAGCAAGTGCAATGGAAATATACTCTGATTTCCAATTAAACAGTGGAGAGAAAGACAGTGTAGATGACTTTGTACCTGAAATCTGAAAAGCCCATCATGGCCAGGTCCTGCAGCTTCTGGAGACTGTGTGGGGCGACAGCAGCTGGTTCAACTGGGGGCACCGCAGGACCTGAACAAGTCACACCGCCAAACATATCCACACTCGAAGCTGGAGCCTGCAGAGGCAATGGGGACACAAGATAATTTGCTCTCTCCCATTACACATTAATTAACAAGGACAACAAGTTGCTCACAAACTTATTTAGATGTACCTGCAAGGAAGTCCATTGATTGGACAATTCGTTCAGCTCGGGTTTGGATTGGCTGCTCAGAGATGTTGGTGGGTCGTTCAGTCCTGAAAGAAGAAGAGAGAGAATCTTTGATCCCAGGTTTTCTTTACAGTACTCCCACAAACCACACCAAGGAAACTGTGACATAAAGGCAATGCTTGGGCTGACACCACTCTCATATCTGTCCATTAAATATAAGACTACAGCTAGGAGATTGTTAGCTTAGCTTAGGCTAAATCCTGTTAACAGCCAGCCTGGCACTGTTTCAATTTAACAAAATTCACCTACCAGCTCATCAATTAACACTGTGAAGGATTTTCCTTTCCTTCATTTAATTATATTTGGTCACTTTAATACATGTTTCCATTAGTTCAGCTCCATTTAATTACCTCTGGTCCATTCAGTACTTGTTAACAGTTTAGAAGGTACAGCTTATCTTGTTGTGACTACCATCTGCCGTACTCGAGGCTACAGAGACCGTAGCCTCAACCGTAGCCTCTGGAGACAGAGCTGACGCCCTTGGAGTTCACTAGGCAAGTCATGCGTCATTATACTAATCTATACATTTAACAACGGTCCAATAGTTTGGACCATCCATTTGCATAACATATTTCATAACGTAAGCTGGACCTCATATACGCCCTTTTTCAGGAAGACAGTTAGACTTGGGGATGATATTTCACTTGTTGAACATCTTTGACTCTCCTTGATGCATCAAGCTGCGATAAATACTTCTGCTTCAGACATCTTCAGTCTTCTTCAGACCTCATTGCTTCGGCTCACAAGAATTCTTTCACAAACACATTATGTCTCGTTTGTTTAACCCATACAAAAACCGGAGTCTAAAAACGACAATTTGCCGTTTTACAAGGGGTTATATTACGGATTTACTGCTATTACTGCTCCGGATTAAACAAACAAGATATCACATGTTTTTAGTGAGCTTTAAAGGTGCTGGTTGGAGAATTTTATTACCAGTGGACAGAGCCAGGAGCCAGGTGTATTTCCCAAAATGACATATTGATCCTTTAAGTCACAATTTGGTTGTACTACCTAAAGACAGCAGCTCATCATCAAGAAGAGACAGTGCGGTGGAGGCCTTGTCGAGGGGAGGATGACTCGGGCTGCTGCTCTGACTGCCATGGGAGCCGGCCAGGCGTTTAGGTGGAGGAGGCAGGACAGGGATGGGGATGGGGAAGGCCGAGGGATTGGTAGAGTCCAGATTTAAGGACTGGGAGGGAGGGGCAGGAGGTTGAGGGGGGCTCGGAGTGTCAAGTTCGGCGAGGTCGATCAGTGTATCTGTGGTCTCTGGTGAGGGACAAGAGAGGAAGATTGACTGCAACAGCCAAAAAAACATTACGCAATGGCAGGATATCTGGAGCATAAAGGAATCATGTTTTTATAAGAAATGCAAAAACATTTGATAAATTAAAAGGGCTCTCACCACTCTCATTGTGACCAGCCGTAGATCGAGGCTCTTCACTGTCACCGTTGATGGGCTGCCCCTCAACAATCTTCTTATAGGAGTTGATGACCCTCGAGAGGTCATCGCTGGCCTGCAGGATGTCACCTGAGGAATCACAGGTCAGAGGTTGACAGATGACACAACGACAATGATCAAAATGTGCCTTCAGATAAACAAAATACCAAACTATCAAACCTAAACTGGCGTCATTGTCCTCCGTCTCAGTGGCCATTTTAAAAGCAGCACGCCTCAGCTTGTCACACCGCTCGTAGAGTTCCTGGGAGGAAGTACAAAGGAGGCACTGTGCGGTTTAAACGCAGCTTTGACACCAGCTGCTGTCGTTGGCATTTCGCTGAGTAGTTAAGTCAGCTTATTGAATTTAATGTCACAATGCAAACACGAAATAACTTTACAGGACAAAATAGAAACAGGGGATCTAAACAATATTTCTGAAACATCAAAATGGCTTGTAGAGGACATGAAAACAATGACTGTACCTATCATTAACATTATTACAATATGTACTGTAGTCATAACCATTTACTGTAATACAGCATGTATTTAAAAAATTAAATATATAATATTGCTGTGCAGACTGAACTGGGTTTCTCATGTATCAAATTAAACAACTTTAGCATCTCATTTGTGTGTGTATGTTTGTGTGAGTGTGCAGACACGCACCTTAATAATCTCCTTGTCTGAGTCAGTGGAGCTGTCTTTATTGTAGTGGGACAGCATCTCCGTCAGCAGCTTGACGTTGATGTTCACCTCCTCCAGCGTGTGTATGCGCTTCGTAACCTTATGGACTCGCGCCTCGTCCTGCCAAAATCAACAAGACAATATGTACCGGACACCACACATACATGTGATAATGGTCATGTCATGTAATGTATGAACTTGTATGAATTTGACTGTAAACTATCAATTAAAAATCAATACTGTGTTTTTGAGAATTGATGCAGTATCCGAAAACATAATGTTGCGATGTTTAAAGTGTATTGATATTTTTTTACACCACTACTGGGCAGAAACTCAAGAGCAACAACGAGAGCCTGTGAGTAAATTTGAAAAGAATATGACGACCAGTCTAACCTCTTTCACCATGTTTTTGATCAATCTGTTGGCTTCCTGGAGGTCCTCTGGATTTTTACTGCGGAGAAGCTCGGCAAGCAGCTACACACACACACACACACACACACACACACACACACACACACACACACACACACACACACACACACACACAC
>JBBPCS010000672.1:5134614-5149762 GCA_037974645.1 Hollardia meadi
GTTTCGTCAAAGCTGTGCATCTAAGAGTTCATGTGAAGTGATCATTGTTAACTTTGCTTTTCAGTAAATTCGTCAACATGATGATGAAACATGGAAACAAGGTTTTAGCCAGAGACGTCTTGACACAGGTAAGAAAGACTGTTCACAGTCTCAAAGATTTGCTGTTGGCCTCATAATATAGGAATGACCACACTTTCTGTTTCTGTTTCCAGACCCTGGAGGACATAAAGAGGAAACAGGTGGAGAAATACCACAAAGCTCCAGAGGGGAAAAAGGAAGAGATCGAGTGTAACCCCTATGCCATTTTTCACCAGGCTCTGGAGAACTGTAAGCCTGTTGTTGGGCTGGCCAGCATACAGAAAGGAGGAAAGTACTACCAGGTCAGTAATGAGGCAGAACAACCCTCTTTTGTTGTTAATCCCGTGTCAACAAAGCATAAACATAAAGTCTAATCATATTCTGTGTAATCTTCAACCCCATTCAGGTGCCCATCCCGCTTTCGGAGAACCGACGGCGCTTCCTCGCCATGAAATGGATGATCACAGAGTGCAGGGACAACAAACACCGACGCACACACATGTATGAAAAACTTTCCCAGGAGCTGCTGGCGGCGTCTGTGAAGGAGGGCAACGTTGTCAAGAAGAAGTACGAGCTGCACAAGATGGCCGAAGCCAACAGAGCCTACGCTCACTACCGCTGGTGGTAAAGAAACCCGCTCAGGGTTGAAATGCTGCCAATTCAAATGTTTCCTCACACTGACTGACTGGACAGACGTTGTGTTGGCCACATCGGCTCATGGAAGATTCAGTGACATGTTTTGTTGCTCAAAGCCCGACTGTAAATAGTGAACAAAATCCTTTGGTGGATGGACTACACTGTAAAAAGTGCTATAGGACAACACTGAAATATAAACGGTAACACATTGGTATGGATTGTTTTGTAAAATTGTATTCTGTACAATAAACACTCGTGCACAATTGTGTTATTAATTCACAACCAATAAACACACAAAACTAAAAATCAATGAATTAAGTCTAAGATTTATTAGAACAAATACAGTACATTTGCATTAAATATACAACCCAACAATAAAATGGAATTGAGTAATGTAAAAATGTTGCAGTGTATTAAAATATAGAAACGCGTATTGCAGTCAGTATTGTGCCCTCTCTTAGGAATATTAGTATTCCTAATTTCCTAATACTAAAGCCCATACACAAATCTTCAAACAACTAGAAAAAAGGATTTTGGAAAATATAAAATGTCCTAAATCCTGATCAAGGCTGGGCTTTTTAATCAAAATACTTTCATTTTCCAACATTGAGGATTCTTCCTCTGATTTGATCAAAGTTAGTTTGTCTGACTGACTGCTGTGAAAGCCAATTTTATGTTCATCTTAACATTGTTACAGGTGCAGAGTTTCAACAATAATGTCAAATGTAATATTTTAACCACATGACATTTGTCCTATGTTAGTGTCTGTCTGATTCCAAGGCACACCTTTGGTTGAAGACTGTAGAGTATCAACAGAGGTAACATCAGACTCCAACACAAAACTGAGCTCAGCTACATGCTGTTTGTGGATAGTGCTGGTGGAAGCTGAATTCAAGGGACTTGTGTATGTAATGGGAGAGAAAAATGCCAGCAATGGTGGAAAGTAACTAAGCACATTTACGTTTACTTAAGTACTGTTCTAAAGTCATTTTGAGTTTTTGTTTTTAGCCCCACCTTTACCAGCTGCAAAAGTAATGTCCACATTAAAGCATCAATAAATATAATTCAATAACATATTCAGAATCTGGTCATTCTGCACAATGACTACTTTTACTTTCTGTACTTAATTATATTTTGATGCCTAATACCTGTGTACTTTTACTTTTTTCACATTTTCTGATGTAGGACTTGTAACAGAGTATTAAAGGCTACTTTTACTCATGTAAATGATCGGAGTACTTCTTCCACCACTGTCCTCCAGCACCTCTACTACAAAGCTTAGGCTTTGTCAAGTGTCCTATACTGGATTTCTATTCTTATGTTGGCACGATTTGTGTAACAAACAAAACATGTGAATCCAGAAATATGTTAAAATAACAGTTATCTAAATAACTAATTTATCTGTAGAAACACAGTTTTAATAAGCTGAGCTGTAACAAAAAAGTCTAAGATCCCTGAATTAAGAAACCATGCTTTGTCCGACAAGACGACCTCTCAAGAAGAGATGTAACAAAGCAGAACACAGGAATCCTACTTGACAAATTAGGCAGAAAACTCCTCTGAACTCCAATTCAAACTTTCATTTGTAAAATTTCAATTGTAAGCTAAAATATTCAACTAAATAACTAAAATATTGATTCTCAATTAAATTAAAACATTGGTCACAGCAATAAAAAGTAAAGCAAAGACCAAATCAGCTTGCACCTGACTGGAATGTCTGTTCCAAGCCCTTTGGATTTGATAAAAAATAAAAAGGGACTTAGATATATTTTCTCAAAACAGGAATGCCCGCAAGATAAAAAAAAAAAAACAACATAAAAATATCAGCTTCAGCATCTTCAGCTGGAATCAAACTTTAAAAACAAAAAAAAAGTGTACCTGAATGTGGCTTAACCTCGTTAACTTCAACTCCTTGTGAGCTATTGCACATTCCACATCCATGGCACCGTATCTTGGTAATATTATCAAACGCAGGGAACAATCTGGCAAAATGAAAGTCTTTTTACAGTTTATGAACTGCACTCGCCATAAAAACCTCTACTGTTATCCCAGAGGATGTTGCTGGCTTTTTAATCAGTGGCGAACAAAGGAGAGGTATCCACGGTGCTTGAATGTTGGCCAACACACCCGTGAAACAGCTGCTGATCACCTTTGTCCTTACAACAATCCTAGTCAGCAATTTCACTGTAGTAGTACTTGTGCGCGGTGCTGCTGAGCAACCAGCCTCCAGCTCTGAACTCCAGGATCTCCAGCAGCAGCAGACGGGCCATGGAGGTGAGGCCCTCCTGCAGCAGGAAGCCGTCCCGTAGCAGGAAGAACAGCTCGTCCATCCGCTGGCTGTTCGCCTTTTCCAGCTGCTCTCCGATGCGGTGGAGCTGCAGCACCAGGCAGTCCACCTGCAGAGGGAGGTGGAGGAGATATCAGTGACTCTCTTAGCAAAGATTAGTGCCACAATATATGCAAAAAAAATATTAACATGCTTTCATGTATAAGCATCTAACCAATTAAACTGAATGAAACAAAAAGGTCAATAACTATGCATTCCTTCTCACCTCCTCCTCATTCACAAGAGCATCTGGTTGGGCCAGCCTCATCAGACAGTCAAACACAGGATGGACCAGGACCACCATCGGCACGTTGTTTACCTAAATGTCAAGACATATGTGCTTACAGCTGCTGACTTTATCAAAGTTAAAAAAAACAACTAAAACTAAAACTTTAATCAAGGCAACTGTATGAAGTAAAAATGAGCACTGGACTGTCTCCATAAGAGTTAACCTGTGCAAAACGACAACAGCCATTATCGCAGATGAAAACCTGAGTCAAGCTACAGTGGAGGTGAAAGTGAACTGGAGCCACACTTCCCTGTCTCATATTAACATACACTGACATACTTAACACTTATTACCACACTATACACGCAAGACGTTCAAGATTTTGCATTTAAGCAGCAACAAAAGAGGCAAATGGAAAGTGGAAATCATTTCTACGCTGAACACAAGATATAATCAAAAATATCCTAAGGTGAGAGCTAAAAGGAAACACATTCAAGCTGTGTTTCACACACTTTGATCCAGAGAATTTAATGATGCTGCTCTGTAATCCTGACTGAGACAATATGATAAGGTGATGAAGTTTGAAACATCTTAACAGGAAATGAGAAGCGACTCACTTTGAGGTAGTCGAAGATGTTGCAGATGAACGTGACGTAACACACCCACTCCTGCAGCGAGCGCTCCCTCATCTCCTCACGGTTCTTGAACTCCTGCTGGAGCCGGTTCAACAAGCTCCTCCTGAACACGCTTCCATTGCCCTGCTTGGCCTCGGCCTGCACGAGGTGACCAGGAGAGGTCAGACAGAAGGTGGCGTATGGACAAAACGTCAGGAAACACAGTGGTGTAGCTAAGCTGGCTTAAGAGCCTCCTCTTGCACGAGAATAAACTACAAGTTAGGCATTAATGGGTAGGAGGAATAAGAATTTGGTTAAAGAGACTCAATCAGATGTTTAAGCCCTTCTCTAGTTTCTTAAACCCCTCGGCCTCAATGGTGCTCAGTGTCTTAATCAAACAAACTAACATGGACAACAACTACTGTTAAATGGTGATGGATAACCAGTCAATCAAACTGCAAACAGTATGGACCTGCACGATGGTATAGCATATGCGTCCAGCCTCTTTACTGAACACCTGGTCCTTTAAAGACTGGTCAATGATGATATTGGATACCTTCTCCAGGTTCACTGAACTTGGGTCTGAAAGAAACAAAAACACATTCACGAAAAGATTGTTTGAGACGGTATCGTGAATTACTGAAGATGTTTGCAACAAGTGATGATACTGAAATTTGTATACATCTGTTATCATAAGACTACAGTAACATGCTTACCTTTCAAAGCTGTTTTCAGCAACATTTGTGTGTCCATGTCAAATGACTGGATCCTGTAGTCGTCAGTAGAGCTTTCCATTCTAGATGATACCAAATTACCTGAGAGCTGCCACACCAAACAATTTTTTTTTACTGCATGTTAGAGTGATCAAAATATAACAGGTGTTTAAAAAAATGCAAGGTTTTCACAAACAGATTGAGGTTCTGTTTCAAGCCTGGGCACAAAATACAGAGACCGCAGAACAATTTGTGTGACAACAATAACAGGAAAATCCTGTGCTGTCATCAAACTGGCTGCTGCAGCTCATTCACTGGGGGATCATAGGAGGGATTACATGGGCAAATTCGGGTCAACCAGAAGGTCACCTGATACCCCAAATCAACAGATTTAACACACAACAACAAAGTAGTCTATTAGTAGGCTAGAAACCTAATACAAATATATTAGCCGCATATCCATCACAAGTAACTTAAGCTAACTTACATGTTACATTAGCGCTACACCTAATAGTTAACGTCAGCTAAACGTAAACTTTGGTAACGTTTTTTTTTTTTGGTTTATCGCTGGTTAACGAGAGCAAATGTACCGTTAAAACATTTTTTGTCTTGTTGTCAACACACGCATGGCTAACGCTAACTAATTAATCTAACCTAGCTAGTTTCTGTCCCTCTGCTCAACTGCAGAAACCCCTGAACGCTAAACGTTAGCGTAAACGTTAAGCCGGTATACGTTAACGTTACCTAGCGTTACAACCGCTCGCCAAAATAAAGAGTAGGGTTAACGATAACTATATATTGACTTGGTAGAAAAGCCAAATTGAATCAGTTACTTACATTTTGAAAACAATGTGCTAAATATCACCTAAAATTAAGAGCCACGCCAATTATTTCACATCAAACGTTATTGTAAGCTGATCATTCCATTTGGTGAAATGTAAGCAGCCGAGCCGACGTTACTCGACAGACACAGCCTTTCAAAGCTGAAGTCTCGCGGCAAGATAAGTACCTGCCAGTTTCCACCTGGCCAAAAATAACGTAAGCATGAATCGTTATGTTACTTCCGGCTTATTGGAGTGAGGCAGTGACATATCTTGACACGATATTTCTGCTTCTGCATACACATGACCCGGATGTAATGTTAGCGGTTTCTGGCGTGCGGTTGAAACGGTTTTTATCTTGTTAGTATTGGATTGTAACTGTTGGGGTTCAGTACAATAGCTGTAGCTCTATTTGTATTTATGAAGGACTTACTATAAGGTGAGTGTCTGTCTTCCTGTATCACGGCAGCCCTGTGCAAAGTGAAGAGCTGCTCTTTTGTTGTTAGCTTAGTTTAGCCAGTCCCAAGGTGTCCTCTACATGTTCTGCCTGTTACCTGGTCCTCATGACACTCTGACAATATTTTAGGGTTAACTGCAGTATCCAAAATGTCACAGAGGGAGGTGTGCTATAAACATCTGCAAAGACTCAAGAAGAAAAAACATGAATGGATGATGTTAATACTTTCACATGCATACAACTACTGGGATTACAAGACACCACAAATGCTTACAAGTATAACCCAGGATGCGGCTTTTTACATAAAAAAAAGAAAACAAATGCCTGTAACTAAATGCATTTACTTAAGTTAACATAAATACAGACATCTGAAATAATGGTAATTAAATAATCCATTTTGTTAGCATTTTTAAACATATCAAAACTTAACAACCATTCTGATTTTTGTCCAGAATATTTCAGGGTTATATTGAGCCATTTCATAATAAAATCATAACTCCTCATAGTATCCTGTATTTTCACTTCCCCCAAATCAAACAGCTCACACAATCTTTGTTCGTCCTGATATTTTTAAAACTGAGGAAAGATTCAGCTCTCAGCTGTGAGCACCAAAGATATTTGACCAGTGGATAAGCGAGATGAAACGTATGATTCAGGGTGATACTTTTGTTTGGTGTGTGTTATACAGTATATTCAAATACTTTTTCTTTAAACTTGCCTTAAACGTAAAAGCTGTCTGCAAAACTTTCTGTCTTCAGTGTTAACAGGAATCGGAGGCTGTGGAGACATGGTGGGCTATGACCCTGGGGCTCAGGGTGCAGCCCCCTCTGCAGAGGAGGCAGCCCTCGCTGGTTCAGCTGCTGGGATGGTCACCCGAGCCCTCATCAGCCCCTTAGACGTGCTTAAAATCAGATTTCAGGTAATGGTGTGTCCCTGTGATTACTGTGGATTCATGCTAAAGTATTTGAATTAAAACCTTTTATAATAACGTTTCAATATTTTCACATCTCAAGTTGTGAAATATACATTCTGATATCGAAACCAGTAGATTATATTTTATTTAGTGCCACACAAAGTAATGATGTAGATTTAAAGCACATTTATCATCAGTCAATTTGGCTTCACTATCTTCAGTAACTGAACTATCATGGGAAATTATGTCGTACAAATGAAATAAGCTGTTAATGCTGTTTGCATTATTTTCCCCATAGCTGCAGATTGAGCCTGTGTCTTCGCAGAGGCCGGAGGGAAAGTACTGTGGATTATTTCAGGCATACCGCTGCATTCATTCAGAGGAGGGACTCTCTGCTTTCTGGAAGGGCCACGTCCCTGCACAGCTCCTCTCCATTTGCTACGGGGCTGTCCAGGTCTGTAAACAGTGAACTTGTGCATGCTCACACAAACAAGTAAACTATCTTAATAAAACAATTACCCACACGATTTTATGTAATGGTGTATATGTACTTTGCAGTTTGCCAGTTTTGAGTTTCTGACTAAGGTGGTCCACGAGACGACGGCATACGACAGCCAGACAGCAGGAGTTCACTTTGTGTGTGGAGGTTTGGCTGCCTGCTCTGCTACAGTGGTCTGCCAGCCTCTGGACACCCTGCGGACACGCTTCGCAGCTCAGGGAGAACCCAAGGTAGCACTTGACACTGCTGACAGAAAGTTATTTATAGTAGTCAATAATTTGTCACATCAACTCTTAGTTTTTTTGGATTGATTTGATCAGTTGATTGTATTGAAAATAACTGTCAGCATGCTTTCAGACAGAAATCCGATGAAATGTGAATATGGAAGGAGATAAATGGAGTAACCACCAGCCACAATGAAAATGATGGTGGGAATACAGAGTGGTTTTCCAGAGCCCTTGTATCTCTTTAGTTACCCATCTCCTACACTAACAACAGCTTTTCTCTACACTTGGCTGCACAGTTTCTTCATGGATTGTCTTTTGAAACTTTTTGCTCCCTAACCTACCAAAGTTGGAAACTCAGGAGACACCCTGTAGCACAGTTTAAATTAATGATCAATTATTTTGTCACAAATTTCGATAAATGTCAAAATTTGGTTTTGAATGCTGTTACAGCTTATGAAAGGTCTTGAAAAGTCTTAAAAAGCACTGAATCCAGTTTCCTCAAATAGGCCTTAGACAGTATTAACGCAAGTCTTTAATATTTTCTCTTGCCTCCTGGAGGCAGTGAGGTATGAAATAGTTTTGTATGTGACTGCGGATATACCCTCAAATTAAAATTAGGATTGTTGCGACTGGATTGTGCACGCAGGAGGCTGTTCAGTTAATATGTGGACTTTCAACAAACGGTAGGCAGGAAGCGAGTGGGGATTTTTAGCCAAATCTTAAATTAACTTAGATAAATTAATCATATTTAATTGTTTATTCGCTCCATAAATTTTCTGTTGCTTATTTGGGTCCAGGTCTTGTTAATTCAATTAATTCTGTCATTAGGAGCAAGTGTTATTTACTGCTGGGAAGTAGAAAAAATGGGAGATGATTAGCTTACTTTGGCTGCTATTTAACTTTATGAACACTGTATTTTGCCTCATCTGTCTCCTCAGGTGTACAGTAACCTGCGACATGCTGTGTCTACAATGTGCCGCTCGGAGGGAGTGCTGACATTTTACCGCGGCTTGTCTCCGACGCTGGTTGCAGTTTTTCCTTACGCTGGGCTGCAGTTCTTCTCCTACAATGTCTTTAAAAAGCTGTTGCCTCCGTCACCAAAAGCTGGAAACTCAGGAGGTCAGTGGAGCTCAAACTCATTGTCCCGCCCATAACGTTTATCACGCCAGGTATTCACAGTCTGAACTGTTGCAGCTTTTTATGTTCCCCTTCAAGGAAACCTGAGGACCCTCCTCTGTGGCAGTGGAGCTGGAATGATTAGCAAAACAATCACATACCCCTTTGACCTCTTCAAGAAGAGACTCCAGGTGGGGGGCTTTGACGCAGCACGAGTTCACTTCGGACAGGTAAGCTCTTCTACAACATGTTTTTACATTTTTGGAGCAAATATTTTTGAACTTTCAAACATTGTCTACTGTTTCTCATGCGCAGGTGCGGAGTTATAGAGGCCTGGCGGATTGTGCGCTTCAAATAGCCAGAGAGGAGGGCGTGCGAGGCTTCTTCAAAGGCCTGTCGCCCAGCCTTGTGAAGGCTGCGTTGTCAACAGGCTTCACCTTTTTTTGGTATGAATTTTTCCTCAATGCCATACATAACCTCAGGGAGGGGCAGCCAACAAACTGCCTCACCACAGACGTACAGGAAAGATGATGAAGGGAAAAAAGTAATGATCCTGCACATCGGACGAAGACTCACGCCTGTTCTTTTCTTGCACTTAACACATTTATCAACTGGGTCAATGTACAGTAGTTTCTGTTGTGTTTACATGGAAGGATGGGAAAACATAACCTCATTTTATTTGTCTTTGGTATCGTCACACCTTGTGTTGTACACACATTGGATTTTAAAAAAATGAATATTTTGGACTGGGTTTTTGAAGGTTTATATGTAAATGCTTGCTTTTAAAAGATAAATGTCATTATAACATGTTCAAACTGAACTTTGCACATTTAAGCTTTGACTTTTTACATACCTTTCATTATATTAAATAGGAAGAGGTGTGTTCAGGAAGATGTGCTGTAAAGACAAAAACATGAACCCTTAAGTGAGTGTAATATTTATTTTATTATGTACTGTGGTTGGCAAAACAACATCCTGTTGATTATTGGCCAAATGCACTGCTAAGTAAGAGTTTGTTTGTCTTGTAAGTGAAACTCCTAAATGTGGATGTGGTTCTGCCTACATTTCTGTCCAATACTTTCACTGTCAGGTCATTATTTTTGAAATTAAAGTTTTTATAAAGACTGACATCTGAGTGGTGCTTTACAAGAGGAAACATGAATCACATTTTTTATTTTGCATACAGTACATTATTGACTTTACAGTAGCAGTACAGATTACTTTAGAGCCTACCATGTTTGTTTTTTTAGTGAGAACAATGACCACAGAAATGCTAGTTTAGAGTGTTTGAGCTTTGTTAACTTAATTCTCCTTTTGTGCAAATTTTAAAGTTTTTAGTTAATCAGTGTTCCACATCTGTAGGGATTGTGCTTCTCTTCTTTTAGCAAATACAACTTCAGACTCCAACATGAAACATAAAATGAAATTAGGTAGTATTATTCTCTAAATAAAAGAAAATGAGTAATAGAGGTCACAGAAATACCGGGGTTTAAATGTTAGTAAAATAAGGGTAAAATAAGTGTGTTAGTCCTTCAAAATAGCCGTACGCCTTTAACACACATCTGAAAGCATGTTTTGAGTGAATGAGAACTTACTCATTAGGGACAACAAAGTTTGGTAATGTTGAGTGTATTTCTGTGGGTTGTCTAATTTAGGGAAAATCTCATTTGTGAGAAGATGAGCTGCAGTTGGTGAGCAATAAACCTGACACTATCAGCCTTTTGAGAAACAAACTACAACTGTCTTTATATTTTATGCTTTATTTTGCTTCCTCACAAGAACAGCACAAAATTCATGTTGGGTACAAAATATTCCAAAGGCTCCTTTAGCTAAAAGTGCAATGTAAAACTGTGTGTATTCATCGTGCTCAGGGTGAAGGCGTGCACGGATTGTGCTGCTGTTTGAGAAGAATCTGTGGATGCTATTTTGAAACTTGTCACCTTTTCAATCCAAGACGACCACAGTTGTTTGTGTACTTGGTGAAGAAGGAAACAACATACTTTTACAGTGACTACAAGAGGTGAGTGTTTTAATATGAAAATATATTGTTCGTTCAAGGTTGTTTTTAAATATTTGATCCATTCTCATTGTTAAGTCAGCTGGACAGAATATGAGAAACACCGCTCAGCAGCACCAGCCTCCACAATGTATTTATTTAACCAGAAAGAAATGGTGGACATTTACTTTATTTAATTATTGCACCTTTTCCTCCTACTTCTTAAATAGATTATTTAACAAAGGCACCTCACAATCAAGATACAGCAGAATTTAATTTCATTTACTGAATACAAAACCCATCAACAGTATGACTTGAAAAATGAATACAGTTGAAATGAACAAAGCAGCAAAACCACATGCAAACCACATGACCAGTCTGTAAAAACTCAGCTAAAACACAACATCAAGTTCGAAGTTGAGATAACAACAACAACAAAAAACCCCAAACAGAACATTTAATCCACAAATATTTAAAAGCAGCTTCTGGAGGAAAAATCATGCAGCTACAGAAGTTATTTACAGACATTATGGCTGACAAAGTCACTATAATAAACACTTCAAAGAAAAAGTCCTGTTCTTTAAAATACACAAGAGCAACTTCACAGCAGCAGCATCACTGGATATATTCTTTAGTATAAGTACCGACATTCTAAATAACGTTCATACAGTATAAGAATACACAATCACCTTACACCTGACTGTGAAAACCATAATACACAACTGATACAGTGGCCAACAAGGAGCTGTCAAAGAGTCCCAACCACAGATAAATTTGTCAAAACCACAAGCTCCAGTTAACAAAGACAGAGACTCTGATGCTTAAAGGTAGAGCAGAAACGGAAACAAATTCTGTACATGTAAAGTTTATGTTCAGTGACTGAATCTCAACACACCCTGAGCTCAGACAAAAGTAAGGTGACGCTCTATGGGATAAAATCAGGAATGTATGCTACACTCAATATGATTAATTGGACTCCATTCTGTGATGCATGGTGCCGGCTGTCTGAGGAGGAGAGAATGAGGACCCTCCAAAGGACTTTTTGCTGTGGAGATCAGGCTGCCTGTCTGTACCTTAAAGGCAGTCTGAGAGCTGTTGGCGTTGCTGTAACACCGGCGAGTCTGCTGAAGGGGCTGGGATCACCAGGGCTTTTCGAAAAGTCTCCTTCACTTCAGCTGGCTGAGGGGGGCATTGTGGGATGTGCTGGGCAGGCATCCTTCACTGACAGGTCGAGGGCATTCACCGGTGGTTACAGCCCTGCTCTCATTCTGGCTGCGGACTGGAGTTCCAGGAGAAAAAGCTGGGCAGTTTGAAGATTGAATCCCTGCGGCCCGGATCCGGCAGGGTCAAGGTCTCCGGAGCTGACTTCTTCCTGGGACGCTCCTTTGGCACTGACAGGAACTCGGGGGCTTCTGTGGAGAGGGGAGTGGACGGGGCGCTGTTAGGGCCGCCACGGGTGCTGGATGGCAGGGGGGTCTCTGAGATGGAGATGGCAGGGGGGAAAGTGCCAATCTTCAGGTTGGTGGCTTCTTGTGTGGCGCGCTCGTACTCTCTGACTTCCTCCATGGTCATGTCTGTTGGGATGGAGGCATTACAAGTCCAATTATTTTTATATGAGCTCCATGTAAAGTAATGAGAACAGCATCAGTGTCTATGTCTATTATTAGCAGGATGTCCAAGAACAGTGATTCCCAACCAGGGTTATTTATTATATTTGTGCTGGTGAGGAAAATTAACAGCCAAAGGATTACAAATTGGTGTGACACTGATCTTTACTATGTTTACAAAAAAACAGTAAGCAGTTGCAACACAACACTGCGCGTTGCAATGTGTAAATAATAATGGCTCAGAGGAGACATTAAATGAATCATCAAATATTGGGAATGAAAAGAGGGAATGCAGTTGAGAAAGCCATACAAATGGAAAACTCTCTATGTGGCTTCAGTACCACCAGAACGTGGAAGCTTAAAAATTAGACAGATGTTTCACTCAATAAAAAAAACAATATTCTGTATTGTATGAACTGTTAATCTGTTACTTGTTTGATAGATAATAATGCTTCAAATTTGAATAACAGGGCTTTTCACTCAAAGATGCTTTACAACATAAAAATAGCCATGCTAGACCCTTAAGACATATTATTACTAGCTGTATAAGTTTTATAACACTAGATTTATAATAGTTACATACGCTTTTATAATGCTTTTTATCAGGTATACTTTGAATTTGTCAAACATATTGAGCTAAAATGGCAAGAAAACTTTATTCTACTTGTACTGATTTTAAGCAAATTCATGCTCCACTGAATCCTTGTCTATACATCCATTTGTCTTTAGTGGCCATTTACAAAAATGATCAGGGCTTTGTCACATTATCAGATTACAATCTTGAGATGAGTCCCTGTTTACACAAAAACAAACAAACTTACCAATCCACTCATCCACCCAGGCAAAGGCCTGCCTGTGTCCTAAAAGAAGGACATCTCGAATCACCTGAAACAAGAAAAGGAAGAAGGAAGAAAAAGGAGGCAAGATAAGAGATAAGAAAGGTAAAGAGGGACGGAAAGAAGTTAAAGGAGACAGGATGTGAGTCAGAATGAGTTTACTCTGAAGGCTGAAGAGAGTTTCAAAACATTTTTAAGTTCTAAATGTTTCCATTCGCCCCTGGAGAAATGTGATTAATGTGAGTCACTCCCAGTGTTAACATGAGAGTAATAACCCTGCCGCTGTATGTGTGTGTGTGTGTGTGTGTGTGTGTGCATGTGTGTGCCTCTGGCAAGGAGAGGACAGGCACAGTTCGCCCCAGGGACAGATGCTGTAGCGGCGGGGCAAAATGGATTTGGCAAATAGGGGATATAATGTTTAAAATGTGCAGCCAAGGTAAAGGGAAGTGGTGCAAGACAATCTGTGGGATGTGAACAGGGCAGATACTGTGGAAGGTGATAATGGAACATCTGATTTGGTTAGTTTGGCCAACTGGTTGTGTGTGCTTTCAGAGCAGGAAATGAAACGCCTCTGGCAGTGACACCAATCTGCACGGGTCAAAAACTTTGACTGAGTAAGGAAAGGGTATGTCTGAGGGTCTACAACTTGTTCCAAAAAAAAAAAAACACACAAGAACTTTAGTATCCCGACCTTGTGTACAAACTGCTCCACACGTGATTGCAGCCCCCACACTTCAAACTTGACTGTGACCAGTTTGTAGGAGCACATGATGGGGTCTTGGTTGTTGATCCATCCTTCCTGCAGGAGGCCTCGGTTGGTCTTCTTTGACTTAAAATACCGCAGGTCCTATAAAGGTCAGGAGACACCAGAAAAATAAGAAGAAGAATCAGGAGAAGAGGATGTCTGCAAATAAGATCGGATATCTTCTGAAAGGATTGGTGGTTTTTCAACTAATATCTAATTAAACTGCTGTTTCCTGCCTATAGGACAGGATCACCTGCATTCATCACAAGCCTCATGCAGAGGACAGCCAGACTGCACAGCAGAAGTCTTTAATCACAAACTTTACGTGCATTAATCCCTGCTCCCTATTGACTAATTATGCTGTAGTGCTCATTTGTCCGAGGGTCATGTGTCTGACCGTGGGTGTGTGTGGGGGTGATACACAACTCTGCTGGGAAAGCACTGGCAGGGGAGGTGGAGGAGGCCTGTTGCATTTGCGCATAAAACGTGTCACAAAGTTTCTTGGCAGACAAAGAGGGAAGAGACGAGAAATGTTAGAGAGCTAATCCTTTTTTCACATTTTTTAAAAATAAAATACTGTGCCCACTAATATTTGTTGCTGAACCATTTCTCTGGAAATAAGCATATAAAAATGCTGATGTTAAAGTGATATTTCATTGTGATAGAGCCATTTTAAAATGTTATATACCATAAAGTAACTAACCACAAAAAACATGTAGAACATGTTATCAGGATGCAGTTTGGAAAATAAAATCAAGTAACCAAAGATGCCTAGTGCCTACAAATTCATATATTTAAAGGAATGGTTTGACATTTTGGAAATTTTGGAAAGACTGGAAACAGGGTGAAACAGAAAGCCTGTGTTGGTTTTGACGGGGGGATAATGTGTTTGATGCAGTAACATTTCCTCTGGTCGCCTGGCAAGCTTAGAGTGACAACTAAACTCCTGGAGGTGACTGCACCCCGCCAGGAAATAGTCCAACCCAGAGTTAACCCACATTAAAACCACAACATGTTGATTTTAGACTTGTTTTTTTAGCTAAGCTAACTGGCTGCTGGCTATAGCTTCATATTTACAGACATACAAGAGTGGTATTCATCTACTAATCTAAGTCTTGGCAATAAAACAAATAAGCCTATTTCCCAAAATGTGGAACTATTCTGTTGACATCCAAAGATGAAAAAAAAGGATGTCCTTCCCTTTTTAATCTGTGAAGCACTTTGAGCTGGGTTTTGTGTATGAAAGGTGCTAAATAAAAGGCATCTATTATTCTATTTCCTTTTTGTACTTTTTCAAAAAATAAATCAACCTCCAAGGAGTTATTATTATTATTA
>JBBPCS010000672.1:5156271-5171547 GCA_037974645.1 Hollardia meadi
TTCTTTTTCTAGTCATGCAGAATGACCGACTAATTCTGGGTCAATGTGAATAGGATGGCTGGTGGTAGGGTGGTTGTATTTGAATGGCTATTCCACCAGGAGCTCTCATAACTGGGACACAGCAGCACAGGGGAGTCCTCACGGCGTGATCCTGTATGTGTATGTGCATGTCTGTGTGTGTGTGTGTGTGTGTGTGAATTGGGGGCACAATCCAGGTGTTTGTGGCACTGTAAGAGAAAGAGGTGCTCTGATGGTTACATCTTTCCACTGTAGGACTGCAAAACATGATGCTTGACCACGTGGAAGCTCTAAAATATCTCTGATAATAAACTACTCTCCCTGGCTTCTTTGCACACATATGTGTAGGAGCACACATGTGCACACAGGAGCACCATTTATGCTCTTTATTTCCCAGCCGAGCACCATGGTGCGATCCATAAAGGGTTTGCATGATTTTTACAGCACTCAAGCTGTCATGCGTCATTGGTGGGAACTAATTTCAAAAGTCATTTGGGTTCACCGCTTTGCTGCCGTTGTTATGCAGCCCCTTCACAAAAGCAGTGTAATTGTTCCTATATGAAAACGTGTTGTGTGTGTGTGTGTGTGTGTGTGTGTGTGTGTGTGTGCACCTCTTGACAACCAACTCCCCCTCTGTTTAGGAAAATGCAAATGTGTGTCATTAAGTCCAATCACCGCTGCTTGCTTGGGTATACTGTTCATCAAGGGTGTAATCTGTTCGTGCACTATCAACTCTGGCTTTGTTTGTTTTTTACACATTAAACACTGCAACACACCTTTCACTAAAGCAGCGCTGGTGTGCTGTTGTTAGCCAATCGGCCACTCCATTAGGCTCCAAACTTAGTGGCCAGCTCCTTTTGTAGCTCCATCAGAAACTGTAGAGTTCTCTATTCTGTTACCGCAGATGTTGAGTGTATTTTTGCACCACCTACTTGTTGGCCAAAATTATCAAAATATTTGTTCAGAACTGCCTGTTGGTATTCAAGGTTGCGAAAAAATATGGCAAGTCAACATTATTCTGTGATGCAGGCCTTGCCACGAGGTGTTAATTTTAGTTTTAAGGTTGGCTTGTTAAGTGCAAACACTGACTGACTGTAAAAAAAAAACAACCAAATAAACATCTGAGAATTTATCACATAAAAAACACGATTACACACTTCAAATTAGAAACAAAGTGCAATCTTCAGTACTTATCCATGCTGCCATTTCTGATATCACCCTATCAAGGAGAAAAGCAAATGGATGAAATCAGAACAGTGACTCTATTTCTCTCTTCTCCTACACCAACCTGGAATACTGACCCACTAGGAAAGTCCAGAAGAAGCCTATAAACACCTTTTCCTGGCCACTGGAGAAGGACAGTTAGCTTCGCCTGGTGGGGACGGTCACTGAAACTCACTTTCTGATTATGTGGTAGCGACAGAAAAAAACAGAAGAAAAGAAAGGACCAGGGACACACCACCACACCCACAGATCCATTTCTGATGGCCACAAATGGGCTTGTATAACTAAACTATTGAGCCTGGCGTGGGAGCAAATGGTAGAGCTGCATAGCCACATGCCAAATCACTAGACCTTTTATGTATTATGAGAGAATGAGTCATTTTCACTCATAAGCCAAGTGTGGAAATGCCACTGTGGTTGCAGGAATGTAGCCAAGGGGGTCTCTGACAAAACAGCTGATATTTCTTGCCAAACACTCTGACAAGTGGCAGCAGACCAAGGGAGGGTGGAGCCCTGTGTGTTGAGCTGAACTCCCTTTGCTGCTGGATGTAAGACAGGTGAGCCGCAGACAGCTGCAGTCCATCAGGTTGCTTCTAGTCATTCCTGTCCATTGCAGGTTGTATCAGAGAAGCAGCTGGGACTCTGCACAGGTAGGACATTGTTTTACTGCTGCTGACAGGTTGTGGATAATTGGATCATTCATTTTAATGGAGTTTTGAGTCTGTCCACTACAATACGTTCCACAAGTGCTTGTCCTGTTCATGGGGGAAACAAATCTCCAACTAGGCCTTAACAGAAAGAAATGTTGTCACATTTTTTATGACATCCAGCTGTCGCAACTCTTCTCTGTCAGCCTTTCTGTCTGGTTCCCACAAGATAAAACACATAAATCTTGGTATCACCTCCCCTCACTGAAAGCTCCCCTCTTAATTTGGACTTTGTGGTAGAACCAGTCCCCCCCCCCCCACCTTTCCCCTAACCTGAGGCATCCCCGCTCAAATCCACCCACACAGACTCCTGCCCCCCCCCCCGCATTCCCCTTCCCTTCTGAGTGTCCCAGGTGTACTCTAACTCATGGGCTGGAGTGGGAAGCCACACTTCATTAAGGCCTGTACTGATCCTGAGGTGCTGGAGCTGGAGGCTAAAGTCAATGATGGAGTCAGAGAGAAATTTCTCTGTTAGGCTGCAAGGCATGCACACACAGCCAGAGGCCAGCGAGATACTGTTTACCCCAGGGCTGACTCAGGTCTATCAGAGCTTGTAATAAAAGCTACATGATTATTTCAGAGAAGCAGATTTTTAAATACAAGACAGAATGCTTTTGACCTCTTTTTGGAACCACGTACGTCATGCAATGTTATGAAAGGAAGGGAAAGAACTTCCAAAATGGACATTGGTTGAAGGTCACCTTTTTAGTTTTTGGACACAGATTCTACACCAAAGATGTCTCTCCCACTTTTTAGTTTTTCCCTTTGTCTCACTAACCAAGGTTTGGCAGTGGCATCTTAAAAAAAACGTCTTGAATTAGGGGCATTCCTTAAAAACTTCTCTCTAGCCAGCAGTGTGGAGTTTTTCCTCTCCCGAATCTACGGACAGAGGGTGTTTTAATCCTTACAGACTGTAAAGCCCCTTGAGGCACATTGCGATCAGGACAGTCTCGCATCTGGTTTGATCAAAGCGAGTGTGAACTGAACTGAACAAGAGATGAAGAAGAAGTTAAATAGCTTCTAATAGAATAGAAGATAGTATGCTGGCAAATGACTTAACTTCCTGTTGTAATCTGAGAAATCGGGCAAAAAGGGAGTTACAGGAAAATTAGAGGTATGTGGGCTTTGCTGTGACAGAATGGACTCTCTTACATTGAGAGTCCATAAGCCCAGACAGAAGAGACTTTTGTTTTTGCCATGTTATCTGCGAAGTGTAGCACCAATACTCTTCCATTACGCACTTGACTTCAGCTGTTCGACTGTGCTTAATTGGCGGTCTGTTCAGAGACTTCCTCTGAGGAAGATAATGATGGTTCAGTGAGAAGCTGGCCACACAACTGTTACACATTCAGTCCAAACACATGTCCATGTGTGTGTGTGTGTGTGTGTGTGTGTGTGTTTGTATGCACGTATGCACATACCAACATACGTGCTGGTATGTGCCTCCGTGTGTGAGGAGAGAAAAAATAGGAAAGGACAGACACACAGATGGAAGAAAAGTCTGACCGAAATTGGTCTTACATACAAACGCTTCAGCCTCAGACTCCAAAGCTCCCTCTCATACTGTCTTTAAAATGATTTCTAGATGTCAACACAACGATATTTGAGTGTTTGATGTACAAAGATTAATGAGAAATGTGAAGTGATGGCAAAAACTCCATTCTGCATAGCTGAAATCCACATACGTCAAAGTCAAGTCTTAAATTTAACTGTGATACTAGTGAGTAGATGTTTAGCTCTTTGTCTGCTTTGACCTGCATGTTTACACAGACCTATAGCAGAAATTCAGTATAAATATTTCTTTACAGGTTCAACAATGGGTGTTTTTTTTCTTCTTCTTTCTCTGTCTTTCTAAATCTGAAGAAAGAAAAACTCCTCATTTCACCCAGGATCATTTCAAGCCACGAGAGCTTTCAGTCGACAACCACACATCAAATTCACTTTGATAGCCAACAGAAATACAACAGCATCGAGATCACACAGCCTCCATACCTCCAGGTAAGCTGATGGGGCCGCAGCCTTTGCCCTGAGGGTCCTCCTCCACGATGAAGATGCTCTTCTTGCAGAGCCTCCAGAGGCCAAAATGGGCTGCCTCGCAGGTCGCGTTGAGTTTCTCCACTCGGGGGCTGAGCACGGCCCAGTGGTCGGTCACCACGGCCGCCAGCATGGACGACATGCCCACCAAGATCACCACAGACGTGATCTTGACCTTGGTCGCCTGCTCCTCAAACATGTTGCCGCTCGATGTGTGTTGTGGATGTGTGTGTGTGTGTGTGTGTGTGTGCTGTTGCAAGTGTGTGACACGACTGAGTGAAATGCGAGTGTGTATGTGTGTGTTCGTAAAGACTGTGCAAGACAGTCAAGGTTGCCCGTGTCTTGTTTGTCTCCGGCTTCTTGACATCGGATGTTGACTCCAGAGGTTCCCACGTCTTGTCGACAGCTTCGCCACACTTCTGATGTCCTCTCCTATCTCCTGCTCTCCTGCTCAAAGCTCTTTCTTTCTCTTTCTCTGCCTTGTGCCTGGTGGTTGGTAAAAAGGGGCCAGATAACAGCGCCCTAGTTTCTACCTCTCTCCTCTCTTCCTCTCCCTCCCTGGTTGTCTTTGGTGAGCTGAGGCCATTCAGCGGCGAGGTGAAGATGTACTGGGAAGTGCTTACACCTATTACACCCCATTACTTGACCATTCTGGTGTTGGCAAGAGTCGGGCCAAGATCAGACACTTTCATTCAAAGTTTAGACACAGTCTATTGATTGTGAGTGTTCCAGTTGTGCACTTCTGGTGACAAGTTTTGATGGTGCTGTTCAATATTTCATTGCCCTGTCAAATACTGATGTTATATCAATCCATCATGTATCTGAAACACTCTGTCACATCCCTTTCATATTCTGGTTCAATCCGATCCGTCTCCAGCTCAATTGTCTCAGGCGCTGTGTGCCAGGAGACTCCTGGGGGAGGGGGGGGGGGTCGTTTATTAGTTGCATCTGAATGAGCTGATCTAGTTACTCAGCCAACCAGCAATTAAAGCCTGAGACAAGGGTCCCACCTGATGCCAGCAGGTGATCCAGATTCTGAAAGACAGAAAAGGCGACTGAAGGCCACTAAAATTTGATGTTCAGTTCATAAAGAGAGAGTTCTCGATTTTTAGAAGTTGTTTGATGAATTGGCCTTCTGAATATTCCTGATATATATTAACTTGCATTCGGAGTTCTAAACAATCCTACAAGTGGCTGTGACATGCTTTGTTTTGTTCTGTTTTCCTTTTTGTAAAGCAACATCTTTTAATTCTATCTTTAACAGTATATTGAAATAATACTCTGATTTGGCACACAAATACTTTTGATGGTTTTACAAAAAAAGAAAATGGCATTACACAGTTCAAGGATGAAAAAAAAATCTGCAAAAAGCTGATACATCTCAAAGGCACAATCAACCTTTTCCCTATGAAATACTTCAGTAAATGGGCATGCTTTTTATAAACCACTGTGCCCCACTTTAGACAGGACTCTGGCCCATTTTCAGCCCTGGCAACGCTCACAAAGCTCTGGGTTTTTAACACACTAAATGGCAAGACATTACAAGCAAGAGCAAGAGGTAAAGGGAGAAAGCAAGATACAGTACTGACACATTTGTGTGTGTGTAAGAGTGTAAAACATAAATAGAGAGTGTGGATTGTTCGTATATTGTGTACGCTAATCACACGAAATATGTGTTCATGTGTGTAAAAGGGAGGGAGCTGGACAGAAACACCACAGTGAGTCTGACACTCTCACATGTAATGTGAGAGAAAGTGCTTTCTGTAAACACCATCAGTAGCTAACTGAACCAGGAAATTGATCATTAAAGATAAATCATTTCACTCACTAGCTTACAAAAAAAAGAAAGAAACCCCACAGTGGCGGTTGAGAAGAGATGAGAGACAGTTGTGTTCATTATCACGTTCCACCTGGATGCATTTGCAGCAAAACTGCTTTTTCTCCCAGAGGACGGGTCCCTTGCTCAGGCTGTGAGAGCGACTGCTCGTCTCTAAGTGTGTAATAATGGTCTCTTTTGGCGCCGCCTGTCTTACTGAGTGACCCTCAGACCTGCTTCATTTACTCACCGCCCCCCGGTGACTGTAGCGAGACTGAACGCCTCACAGCTGCGGAGTCCTCAAAGCAACAGCCAGCCGTGTGGACAACTGTGTCAACATGACATTGATGATACGAGTCATCAATACATACAGAATGGATCACCTCATGTCAACTGAGAAGCACTGAGAACGGGTGACAGCATGTGGCAAGAAGGCATCTATAACTCACCTGTGAGTGTCACTCGCTGGGTTGTCAGTAACATTGCCAACATTACCAGAAATATAACCCCAATTCCAAAAAATGTTGGGACACCATTTAAATTGTAATAAAACAATGCAATGATTTGCAAATCCTTTTTGACCTATATTCATTTGAATACAGTACAAAGACAAGTTGTTTTTTTTGATTTTCAAACTGATAAAACTTGTTTTTTGTAAATATAGACTCATTCTGAATTTAATGCCTGCAATATTAACATTAAGTAAGTGGGAACTAAGCCCGCAAATTGTTGTTTTGAAAGTTTTTTTTTTTTTGTTTTGTTTTTTTTACAATTATTGCTTGATTTAATGATTTCAGTTGCTCAACAGTTCAGCCTCTGCCCTTCGACCCTGAAAGAGACGTCGTCTGGATGGCAGCATATCTTGCTCAAAAACCTTTCAGCATTAATGGTGCCTTCACAGCTGTTACCCATGCCATGGGCACTAACACACCCCCATACCATCACAGATGCTGGCTTTTGAACTTTGCGCTGGTAACAATCTGGATGGTCATGTTCCTCTTTAGCATGGAGGACACGACATCTATGATTTCAATAAACATCAGTCTGTGCATCAGTTGTTGGCAGCGTTTCTGGATGTTTTGGCTTTTGCTTTGCATCAAAGACTCTTAACTTGCATTTGTAGATACAGCAACAAACTGTGTTTCCTGTCAATGTTCCTGAGCCCATGTAGTAATATCCTTTATACAATCATGTTGGTTTTTAATGCAGTGCTGCCGGAGGGATCGGCAATCAATGTTGGTTTTCAGCCTTGCCCCTTATTGTGCTGAGATTTCTCTGGATTTCCTGAATGCATTGATGATATTATAGATTGTAAATGGAAAAATCCCTGGATTAATTGCAATTGTGATTTCAGAAATGTTCTTAAACTGTTGGACTATTTGCCCACACCGTTTTTCACAAAGTGGTGAACCTCTCCCCATCCTTGCTTGTGGACGACGATGCCCCTTTCATACTCAATCATAATAGCCTACTATCACCTCCTGTTAGCAATTAACAATTACCAAAAACCGAAACTGTTAGAGCAATGGAATGCAAAATCACTTCTGCTAAAATCGGGATTTACGCAGCTAAAGTCAGCTGTTATGCAGTTCAATTATGAACTTGTATTATAGGATGAAAAACAACCTTAAATGGTGGCTAATTTTACCCACAGCAAAATAGATTGCGTAGCTTTCAAAGGGACCCAACTGTATTCATTTGCTAATGACAGGCAACATTACTCAAGCTAAATTAGATTACCTGAGGCAACTTTTATGAGGGTCATGTTAATATTCTTCTCTAAAACGACGTTCGCCTCGGTGACGCCGCACGCTCTCATTTGACCTGTTGTAGCAATAAGCTTTGGCCATCAATCTACATGAAGCAGGAGGTTAGGTGATGTGGGACGGTGAATTGTGAGTTAATGAGCACACGCTGAAAACAAATGAAATTATGTGGAAATTACCAGGGTCTGGTGTAGCTGAAACATCACATATTACTGTCACATTTTTTCCCCCAAGCTAGATAAACAGCTCTGATTAATCTTTTACCAAAATGAAATCTCACCAGCATGATTATATATATCAGACAAAGTCAGTTTTTCTCTTTTGAGGCACATCTCACTGCATGATATACTTATTTTAGTAGCGGTACTTTAAAAATAGAGAGTGAACTATGGAAACAGCAACTGCAATACAGGTGATATTCTGCTTTTCCTTGCAGGTTGACCAAGGTATGGCCAAATGCAGCAGCACATCCTCATACCTAAAGGAGTGAATAGGTCGATTGCCAATGAAACCCAAAACAAAGAAAAATAAGTTATTACTGTAATGTGGAGAAGACTTTGACCT
This sequence comes from Hollardia meadi, assembly GCA_037974645.1. Classification (NCBI taxonomy): domain Eukaryota; kingdom Metazoa; phylum Chordata; class Actinopteri; order Tetraodontiformes; family Triacanthodidae; genus Hollardia; species Hollardia meadi. The sequence goes on from JBBPCS010000672.1 coordinate 5,164,401, forward strand.
GGCAAAATAATTAAACCTGAACAGCTCTGTTTCTCTGCCAAACAAATGTTCTTTTCTTCAATCGCTATATGATTCACACACATTTGTAAATTCACTGATTGAATCAGCTGGGTCACTATTGAGGTTTTTAAAAAAAAAAAAATGGCTTCATTTGATCAGTTGGCATCTCTCCGAGCGAGAGTGACGCCTTTTTAACATTTTGATCTAGGAGCGCTGCCATCAGCACAATGCTGACTGATTTATTTCTTTGACGAACAGCACAGAGACTCCGAGGCTGACGTGGCTCATAGCTCACTCTGAGATGACAGTGATTCAGTCTTATGCAGCAGAACTGAAGAGGCACTCAGGACTCAGAGAAGGTCAACAGCAGAAATCTGAATGAAGCGCTGCAATCAAAGGTCTTCAATGGAAATCAAACTCCACCGAGATGAAAGCTTATGGCTGTAATTATTTGGCATAAATCCTCTGTCTGTGTATATTGTAACATAGTCAAGGATAATCCTATTACATCACATCACATTAGCAGATGCATGGATTTTTAGTGATGGCATTGTCCGTCTGTTGGTCAGTTGATCCATCACTTCCTGTGTGGCATTTCTAAACTATTAGATGGATTAAAATGGTATTTTTTGTACAGAAATCCATGGTGCCAAGAAGATGAGTCCTACTGACTTTGGTGATCCTTTTTTCACCATGAGGTTGATATTTGTGGTTTCAAGTTAAACTTCTCGACAACTACTTGATGGTTTGCCATGAGATTTGGTGCACACGTTCATGTTCCCCTTAGGATGAATTTTTACAACTTTGGTGATCCTATAACTTTGGTTTATGCCCAAATATGGGCAAAACAAGTGGAATTTCCATCAGCCTCACCTGTACTTTGTGTTTGGTGCTAATTAACAAATGTTAGCGCAGTAACACACTACTTGCACTACACACTACTTACTTACATCCTAACAACTAGGATGGTGAACATGTGTTGTAAAAAGTACCTAAAAGTCATTGAGTAAAAGTAAAATTATCATACTAAAATATTACTGTGGTAAAACTGAAAGTCACCCATACGAATAGTACTTGAATAAAAGTCTTAAAGTGTCTGATATTAAGTATTAAAAGTAATTTACTAGCAATTTATGTTCTATAGGCCTCCAAGTATGAGTAAATTACACATATTTACACATGCTAAGGGTCGATCGATTATCAGCGTGGCCAATTATTGGATCTGACAGTCAGCATTTTTTTGAATATCGGATTAGTTATATTCCATCACTGCCTGCGAAACATCAGCATGCTAGCATTGTCATTGTGAGCATGTTAGCATGCTGACGCTAGCGTTTACCTCACAGAGCCACTAACAAAACAAATCATCACTAAAGCACAACAACCTGATGACCCTGATTTAGTTTATTTGTCAGTATGTTTTGGGTTCTAACTAAAAAGTAAAGTTGAAATAAATACAGATTAAATAAAAGAATGCTTTTTTGACAAGAACACTAAATACAGTAAATAAAACAAAGGCACTCTACTATCCAATATCAGAAATGTGAATAAGTGTATTCCAGTACGCATGGTCTTGAAACATACTGCATCGTGGAAAAGGAGTTCATTTTTTTTTCATACAATACAACAAGTACCTCAGTTTCTTTCCCTCTGATTATTTTTATTATGCAATTCATCCAACTACCACCTCCCTTCTATGTACTCAAATGTTTACAGTTAATTTCTTGAAAGAAGAATGGAGAATGTGCTTAATTCACAATAATAGTAAGCCATATTCATGGCATATTCGTCTCCTAAATGTACTTACTGTACTTCACCTTACAAAACAGAATATTCAATAGATTAACTTGACAACAGCAAAAAACAGTGTGTGTTTACCTGAATATAAAATGGTAGAATTAAGTGTGTGACTAATGCCAGATTGCATCAAGGCATTATTATTGAGACATTGTTCAGTAAAATAATGCTTTGAATCCTCTGTTCATGTCTTTGCACATTCAATTTTTTTTTCTTTTTTCTTTTTTTTCTTTTATTGTACTTTTATATACAACTTTACAGCTTTACATTACAAACAAACACATTTGGATTTCTTCCCCCATCCATATAAAAGATCTACACTCATAATGGGTCATACTGATGGCTTTCTTGTACACGAGTTCAGCCTGGTATATGAAGTATTATCTCTAATGGCCTATCAAACACACTAAATACAATCAAATAATATTCTGTGGTTGAGTGAGTTTGCTAGTCAAAACCAGAACCGACTGAGACTGAAAAGAAAAACAAACAAACATCCCAGCTGGATCTTGGAGCAAGCTAAACACACATCATTTACTAAAAACATTAACAGCATTTTTATTCTTCTCTAAAAATCATTTTCACCAGGTTTATCTTTATCACTGGTCCATTTTCCCAGCACTGCCTCACAGTACAGAGAGGACCTCAAAGGGTTGGACCTGCCACAACAGCACAGTATTTCCTGAGAGAACTAAAAGAAAGAGCAGTGATGGACATGCAGGACGACAAGACACACACACACACACACACACACACACACACACACACACACACACACACACACACACACACACACACACACACGCCTGGTTATAGGAGCCAAATCCTTCAGGGACGCAGTCACAGACAGCTCCCTCTGCTTCTGCCTGGGCCCTCTGTTTGAAAAGGCAACCAGATGGACTCAGAGGGGGTGTGACAGACAGACAAATATTCTCCGCCTGACTCTGATCCTTATCAAATACTCCGGATGCCAAGGCTTCATTCAGGGCAAAAGGAAGTCCTGACCTGTTCCGTTTTTCACAGTTCTGGGCACGCCCTTTTTTTTTTGTCAGCTGCTCTTCTCTTGTGACAGGCACACACACAATGTCACATCCATCGGGGGGGATGTGATGGAAGGATGGCGGACTGATATGGAAGTCAATAAATAGGGGCCATTGAACAGAGGTGTTCCATTGATAAAAACGGACATTTTGTTCCACTGACAAATGTCAGAGAAGAATGGGATTAAAGAAGAGACAGCGGGGGAGGCCTTTCGTGTTGGATCGTCGACTTGAACCATCTGCTTCACATTCAATACCTTAAACCTCAGCAGGTCAGTCGTTTGTTAAGACACTGACACCCAAACCACACTCTCGTGAAAAGTTGTGTTTAAAGTATTTATAATCTGTGTTTGTTTAAAAGGCCATACATTATTCTAAACAGTTGTTGTCACTTTCAAACCTATGATTAGAGTATAAGGCAAGACCGAACTGGTTATGAGCACACAATACAAACTTTGCAAAGAGGTCCACACTTTATAGCCATTGCACACACAAATGGAACACTTTCAAGTTGAAGAGTACATTTCATTTAGCACCATGTTAAATACTTTACAGGTAGGATACTGCTGATTGGCACATCTCAACACTTCACTCTCACGTCATCCACAATTAGTTTAGTGATCGTTACACAAACGAGGGTTTGAGCCACACGTTGCTCGTTTAAGCATTGGACAGTTGAAAGATAACGCTAATTTCGCATCGGCTACAGCACAGACAGTACAACTCTATTCTGCTTGGATGATCTCAAAATGCAGGTAATGATGGACTGTTAATTGGCTCGTCTTATGTCTAGCTGATTGTCCTCTCTTCTTTTCTTCTGGTCTTCTCAGAAAAGGCCATTCTCTCTGAAAACTGCGCCTCTAAGATGGCAGGGCATTACAAGCACTCAGGCTCCAACAGATTAGCCCACACCCACTTCCAAGGCCCTGCGATATGCCCCTCACACCGGTGTGGTCCTGCGATTCACCCCGTCCTTTAAATCATTGGGAAAACAGTTATGGACCTGCAGGAATTCAACGGCCGCCTCATGTTCGGGGCTGTACGTGTTCTCTGTCACGCTGTCTCTCGCCAGGGCATACATGGACAGCTCATCCAGGGCCCCACTGGAAGATGGCACCCCCTTCAGACCAACCATCGGCGAGTTTTCCCGCGATGCCTCCGTAGAGTGAGAACTGGCGTTCGATGTCCGCCGGCGGTAGCGGAAGCTTGGTATCCTCGAGTACGGAGAAGAGGAAGAGAGTGAACGGATGAACTCGCGCCGTGCCTTCCAGCGGACTTCCTTGTTTTTCTCGATGTAGATGTTGATGGCGAGGACAGCCACAGTTTCAGCCACAATGAACGACAGGGCACCAAAGTAGAAGGACCAGCCGTAGGAGTAAGTGTACTTCTTGTCGTCGTCACGTTTATCATTTGGGTCTCCTGCATTGCTGGAGATGTAGACGATGATGCCAATTATGTTGCTCAGACCTGATGAAACAGAAATACGGGAAAATCAAGAAATAGAAAGGGGGAAAGGGATGGAAGTATACCAACAATTATCAATCATCAATGACTTTCCCAGCCACAGTGATGAAACCCATGAACTCCCACTGTGTAAAGTTATTCGGCCATTGATTACAAGACTCTCATCAGTACCCTTAATGTGTCCTCATCACTTATGTGTGAGGTGTGTGGTGAATGGAGATCCTGACCTTCTTCAGCAGGGAATGAAGTTAATTTTTTATGATTGCACCATTGATGAAGTACTATATGTGACCACAGGTGCCACATCATGCTTCCTTTCTTCATTATAGAAGCCCAGCCGGTACATGATTGCTCCTGGCTGGGAACATGGCTGACAGTGTAATCCTCCTGCTCACCTGCGGCTACAAAGAGGATGCCTGCGCTGAGGAGGACGTTGTTTGTCTTATTGTAGACTCGGCCCACCCCAACACACATCCCGCCGAGCATCAACAGGCAGGTGCTGAGGATGGGGAACACACTGGAGGCACGAACGATACCTGCAAAGATACAGGAGAGAGTAGCAAAGAGATCTATAATATGGTAAGTAATTACGTTGCTGTAAATGGCTTTGACACACTTCATTAACCAATATTTGATTGGACAATGAAGATAACTATCAATCAATAGATCAAATGAAATTATAGATACCAAAATAAACCATAAATATATCAATAACAGGCAGGTAAAGTGTAGAATTTGTCAATTCATTTAACAACACTTTTTTTTTAAAAAGAGAAATGGACTCTTAAATAATTTGAATTCTCATTACCCTGCTGAGCCCTCATCTATCCAGTCCTCCACCTCTTCTCCCATCCATTTTTGAAAACTCCATTATCTTTTATACTTTGGGGCCTTGTTGTGACAAAGTTATGCTAATGAGCTGCGGGACGTAACAAGAGCTCTCACTGACTATCACCTCCCCAGAAATGAGTCACTGTGCCATTTAAACAAGGATGGATGAGGCTATTCAACTGTAAAGTTGAATAAGCTCTTCTGATCTAATGGACTGTGTTTGGACTTGGTCCACTCTGATAAGTCGTCTTTGTTCTTTTCTGCATATTAGGCAGATACTGAATTGGCTGTGCCATAAATGAAGGTCCTTTGCTAATTGAATATCCCCATTTTATATTAAACTAACCCCAATCTATTTAAAAAAGGCTTGTTATTCTAATTTTTTAAGTAGTTTTCTCAGAAAAAAATACCTTGAATTTTCAAAAGGAGCACAGACGTTTGAACTGTTTTTTTTAAACAAGGACTTTATGTCCTCACACAGCCAAGAAGACTCTTCAACACAGTTCAGAGAGAACACGTTCACCTTGCTGCGAGCACAGCTCTAAATATGCTTCATACAAGAGAATAACATTAAAAAAAAGACAAATGAGGGGAAAATGGAAATAAGCTGCTGATCCTGCACAAGCAGCACTCGCAGTAATTAAGAAATAAAAACAGTGTGTATTTTCTCTGCAAGTTAATTCATGCATTTTTAAACAAATGTTTTTAACTTTTAATAGTAAAATAATAATTAGCTTTTTTTATTTGAGCTCCATGTCTGAAGCCACAGTGTCAACCTAACATGTGTGAGGTTGGGGCTGATTTGGAGAAACATTTTAAGTGTGAGAGTAGATTAAAACTCTTGAAAATGGCTTTAAATTAAGGCAAGTCATTTATTTCTTTAAAATAAATATGAGACATCCAAACAGACTAAAAGAGATGGCTGAAAAATGACATGGTAATCCCTGCAATCCAGTCCTGAACATATTTAAAGCCTTTCTTACTGAATTCTGTCACATTTCTCTGCTCACTTTATGCTGTTTTATCAGTCACTGTATTAAAGAGTATGGCCTGTTTGGAGCCTGCTACCAGAACCTCAGAATAATAACATGATAAAAGGTCAGTGGACTTCTTGCAAAAGGGCCAAAATCCGAGACAAAGAGGACAAGTGTGAGACACTTACGCAGCAGGTATTCGGAGCTGTCTGTGTCGTAGTCGTTGTCATCAGGGAAATGGTTGATTCTGTAACAGCTGCCTTGATTGATGCCTGCAAGACAGAAACAACAAGAAAGACGCATGTGATGTTTAGGAGAGGGCCGTTCAACCAACAAAAAGGATCAAGAATATATGCATGAGTCGCCTTTTGAGGCAAGTTAAACTGGATTTATTTGATGCTGGGGGGTTAGACTTTTCATGTGAACCTATCAAAATCCACTTGGTTCCCACTGGCTAAAGGATGTGCGGGTGCTGGAGACAGAGCCACAGTTGCTCCCTACCCAGTGACCTGTTTCTCTTAAACCACTGGAGTAAGACGCTCTTGTGCTGTTGTCTCTGATAAGGGCGAGGAGTGGGATGTCTGGTTATTTTTGGCTGGATGGCAGAAAACAGCCCTATAAACACTAAAGCCTCTCCTTGACTTACTGCCTGAGTGAGTGATGAAGTTCCACCATTGGTCAGTCGAGTGTTGGAGTTCCCCCATCAGCCGTTGCTCTTTAAAAATGAATAGGCGCTGGCAGTCCTCAATCACGTCCTCATGAGGACATTAACCGCACATGGTAGACGTAAAAAAAAAAGTTGTCAAAAGCTGATATAATAACGAGGGAATAGTTGATAGCCGATTAATTGGCCTATATCACACCCCCACCCTCGTGACAGAAATTTGCCAGACAGGAATCTTTGACTTTATTAGTCACTGGAACTGAATATCCAACTCAAAGTAATTAATGGTACTGATCAGTAAGCTGATTTGTCTAGTTTTTATATGGGTTTGTGCAATTCATGGGACAGTGCAATGATGATTCCCAGGAATGACCGGG
>JBBPCS010000672.1:5181793-5194998 GCA_037974645.1 Hollardia meadi
TAATTCCATATGTGTTCCTTCATAGTTTTGATGTCTTCAATATTAATCTACAATAATGTAGAAAATAATAAAAAAAATAAAGAAAAACCATTGAATGAGGTGTGTCCAAACTTTTGACTGGTACTGTATATATTCTTGTTTTTTCTATGACTTTAGGTGCAGCACCCTGCGAGACACAGGCAGAGATATAAAACTCCCCGGCGGTGGGCTTCTGTGAAGCTGCCTTCTAAAATCTATTCTGCTTGACAGGCAGGGATTGGAATTCTACTCAGCAACACATCAGCTGATAAGGACAATATGCAGCTTGAACAACTGCAGATAAAGGATTGCTGCATAAAGTGGAATTGCCACCTTACAATAGGATACAGTTGCAATTTTAGGTGAAAATTTCCCACAGCGCAACAGGTGTAAGCAGTTTGGTGTAAGCTGCAATAATTATATTACATGCTTAAAAATAGTTCACTAACTGCTGCTAGGTCACATGTTCAGCTCAGTAGTTTTAGATTGTGGATACAAACATGCTTAACAGGTTTTGAAATAATCTGGGTGATCGTGTCCAAAGATGAGAAGTCAGCGTACATTTAGTTTTCCATATTACATTTAGAGGACTATATCAGCACGTATCCACTATATAAGTTTATATATTATATAAATTATAATAAAATATAAAATATACATTTTTATTATATACATTTATATAAATTTGTTTGTTTTCAGAGCTTCTACACCAACTGAAAAAAGGGTCAGGAACTATGAAATCTTAGATTTTAAATGATATTTTTAATGAGATATTTTTTCCGCTGGAATGTAAAAAAATCTCATACTTTCTCATTCCCCTGAGAAATTATCAGTGCCGCAATTGTGCACAATTCAATAACACTTTCAAAACCAACTACATACTGGTAAAAAAAAGGTTTTTTTAAGTCAGTCATCACCTGTGCCACCACACATGGTGCAATTAATATGTTCTGAGTGAACATGCAACTGCCATAAAGCATAATGACCACGACTTTCCTGTTACTGTGTATTACTATGATGCCAGACATGACCTTTTAACTGATGACTGACATTCGTAGTAAGACATTTCTCTTCCACCTCAGAGAGGGGACCTTGACCTGCTGTGTTTGTGAGTGTTTTGGATATAGAAATAAAACGGGTCAAAGGGTCGGCATGAGGATTGTTTGAAGCCTAGCGCATCAGACTTTCTAAAGATGGGAGTTCTTGTGTTTACAATCACCCGTCTAGTGTTTCACTCCCTTCCCTTTCATCTGTGGTGGGCTGAGGTGCAGCACTATGTGACTCTTGATAGGATTAGCAGGTAAATTAATCTGATACATGACAAGTTTTGACATTATCCCCAATTAATAAACGACAAGTCACCTGTTGGACACAGAGGTGCACATCGGTAAAAGTCAAAGTCAAATGAAACAAAGCGCAGGCCTCAGTTCAAAGTTTTAACCAAAGTTTTAATGATTTCAGAAAAACGAATGGTACAAAGTATTACTTTTGAAAACACTTAGTAATACCCCTTACCATACATTAACATTTAGAATAGGATCATGTTAGGCACAAAGTGGGTGGAAGGTGAACAGTTTGTGTTAGAATAACTAGTGTCAGTACTTTGATTTAATCCACCACCAAGTCCATGTCTTTACAGTCCTCATGCTTCCTCCCTTGCAAAAAGAAAGTACAAAAGCAGCATGGCTGAGACAAACACTCACTTCAGCCATCAACCATATTGCTTCTACCGAGTCTTTGTCAGTTCAGTGATATAGCCTAGTAAGGAGGGAAGCATTAAGAGGTGTTCCAGACATGGCTGGCACTGTTTAATATTCTAATGACCTTCTCTCACTCTGAGACGATCCCAGTCACTGTAGTAGCTTGGCAGGGCTGAAGTGGCCCAGGTTCTCACAGGACTTGATCCAACGCTGGACATTAGCAGGAGCAGCCTTGGCCGAGCCACTCTGTAGCACGCAGCAGTAGCAGGCAATGTCGGCCAGGGAGAATTCTGACCCGGCCAGCCAGGGATTGCGGCCCAGAGCGGAGTTGAGGGTCCGCAGGACGGCAGACCGCTCCTTGGCACTGCCCTCTGCCAGCTGGAAGAAAGCCATGTCCACCCAGCTGTCCACCAGTGTGGCGAGAGCAGGGTCACTCGGGTAAGGAGCCAGCAGCTTGAAGAGGAAGCGCGCCACGTTGGCCTCACCCTCGATGGGACACATATTCTGGACGCTGAACTTCATCTGCAGTTTGGGAACTGTGAATAGGGCAAAGCATCCAGACAACATGAATACAAGGCTTGTAATATTTAGCAATAGCACTGCTTAAACACAAATTGACAAATTTGTACATTTAAAGAGCTAAATACATATATTGGTCATGAAATGTACATTATATATTCCACAGTAAAAAGTCCTTATTGTCCCAAAAGTTGATGTCTTTTTTTAATGTTTTTTTGTCACAGTAAAATGTTGCAAAGCTCTCTTCTTGATAGTTAAATTACTGACATTATTTGAAAAACCTCTTAGTCACTCAGTAAAATAGTCAAAGCTCCACTCAAATGTTTATCGTTTGTTGTAATTACTTTGGCAGTGTGAAATGTATGGTAATAAGTTTTATAATCTTAGAAAAAAAAACATGCAACATACACACAAAAAATTACATCCAAATTAAACAGTATGGTGTATCCGAACTAGCATAGATATACTTTATTTTCCCTTCTGTTTTAAGTTAAAACCAGTTTGTGCCTATTACACATTGGTGCAAGAAGGTCATTATTGTACTCCCTAAAGCAGTATTTTTTATCCTCTATTCTACCCCACTTTCAGTCTATTTATACTGTTCTTCTTCTATCTATCCCTTAAAATATAATGCTTCTCTCATTCTGCTTTACCATCTTTCCATATGAGGGTGAAGCCCAGTTGGAACATCTGGCGGGCATAGCTGTCTGCATGGCGTGGACCGAGGCAGGATAGAAGCTGTGGCGGCACACCGGTAACGGAGGAGTGGACATGGACGGTGGAGAGCACCCGGTAGCGCTTACACAGCAGGCTGTGAAGCACCAGCAGGGACAGGGGTGGCTGTGCTGGGCTGGCGTTTATCACAATGTCACGGAGAGCACCAAGGTCCTTGTGACATAATCAAGATAAAGAACAAATGCAGGGTAAAAAAATTGATTAACTATTACAACCCCAATTCCAAAAAAGTTGGGACGCTCCGTAAAACATTAATGAACCAGAATGTGATAATTTCCTAATCTGGAGAAATCTCTGCACGTAAGGGGCAAGGACGAAAACTAACATTTAATGCTGGTGACCTTCGATCCCTCAGGCGGCACTGCATTAAAAACGAACATGACTCTATGAAGGACATTACTACATGGGCCCAGGAACACTTTGGATAACCATTGTCAGTAAACACAGTTCGTCGCTGCATCTACAAATGCAAGTTAAGATGCAATTAAGTATCCTTTGGTCTGACGAGTCCACATTTCAAATAGTTTTTGGAAATCATGGACGTCGTGTCCTTCGGGCTAAAGAGGAAAAGAATCATCCAGAATGTTACCAGCATAAAGTTCAAAAGCCAGCATCTGTGATGGTATGGGGTTGTGTTAGTGCCCATGGCATGGGTAACTTGCACATCTGTGATGGCACCATTAATGCTGAATGGTACATACAGGTTTTGGAACAACATGTGCTGCCATCCAGACGATGTCTTTTTCAGGGACGTCCCTGCTTATTCCAGGAGGACAATGCCAAGCCACATTCTGCCACCTTACAACAGCGTGGCTTCGAGTAAAAGAGTGTGGGTACTAGACTGGTCTGTCTGCAGTCCAGACCTGTCCCCCATTGAAAATGTGTGCCGCATTATGAAGCACAAAATACGACAACGGAGACCTTGGACTGTTAAGCAACTGAAGTCATACGTCAAGCAAGAATGGGACAGAATTCTTCTTTCAAAACTTCAACAATGAGTGTCCTCTAGGGGTGTAACGGAACATTGTTGATCCGTGATCCGTACGGTTCGCCCCCCACAGTTCGGCACACGTGTACCGCGGATCACTTTAAATTTAACCATCATGGTGTAAAATACAGTTTTACGGCCACTGTTACTTTTTATAGTAATAGTTTCTTAAATCTCAATGCGGAGCTGCACTGAAGATGGAGAAGACAGTCGCGTGCTGTGTTTTACTCTGAAGCGACTTATTTAACGTCAGTTTCGCATCTGTTAAGTGAAATCCTGTCGGCTGTGACTTCGGGTATTTTCAGTGGTGTAACTGGGAAACTGGGCATGCTGGTTGTCATAGAAGTAGATCATGAGATTGTGATATTCATTACAACTTCGGAAGTTTCTGCTACCTTCGCTTTGATTGACAGCTCCAGTCTCTTCAAACAGCAGCCTTCAGTGTCGATAGCCTATTACTCGTGACGTGTAACCAATCAGATAGAGCTGTGGGCGGGACATTAAGACTACAGAGTGGTGACCACAGATGTATTAAAAGAGCTTATATTACAATACTTATTTAATAAAATAAATAGATAAAATAAATAAATTAAATGATAATACTTGATAATACATCTATGGTGGTGACTACAAACTGAGCACAAAGTATCACATTTTTAAATTTAACTCTAACCCTTTTTTTCCTTTTTGCTGATCCGAAAAATGATCCGAACTGTGAGTCAAAAACCGTGCCACAATCCGTACCGTGAGTTTTGAGATCCGTTACACCCCTAGTGTCCTCTCTTCCCAAAAGCTTACCGAGTGCTGTTAAAAGAAAAGGTGATGTAACACAGTGGTAAACATGCTCCTGTCCCAATTTTATACGTGTTGCAAGCATCAAATTCAAAATGAGCCTATATTTATTAAAAAAACAAGTTTATCAGGACATTAAATATCTTGTTGTTTTTACTATATTCAATTACATTTAGGTTAAAAATGGTTTGCAAATCATTGCATTCTGTTATTGACATTTTACATTATGTCCCAACTTTTTTTTAAATTGGGGTTGTACAACATTTGGCTACTACACCGATCAGCCATAACATTATAACCACCTGCCTAATATTGTGTAGAGGCATGAACTCGACAAGACCTCTGAAGGTGCGCTGTGGTATCTGGCACCAAGACATTAGCAGCAGATCCTTTAAGTCCTGTAAGTTGCAAGGTGCATTGGCACGATGCACTGTGTGTTCTGACGCCTTTCTATCAGAACCAGCATTAACCTTTTCAGCAATTTTTGCTACAGTAGCTCTTCTGTGGGATCGGACAACACGGGATAGCCTTCGCTCCCCAAGTCCATCAATGAGCCTTGGGCGCCCATGACCCTGTTGCCGGTTCACCGGTTGTCCTTCATTAGACCACTTTTGGTAGGTACTAAGCACTGCAGACCGGGAACACCCAACAAGACCTGCAGTTTTGAAGATGCTCTGAACCAGTCATCTCGCAATCACAATTTGGCCCTTGTCAAAGTCACCCAGATCCTTACGCTTGCCTATTTTTCCTGCTTCCAACACATCAACTTCGAGGACAAAATGTTCACTTGCTGCCTAATATACCACACCCACTGACAGGTGCCATTGTAACGAGACAATCAATGTTATCCACTTCACCTGTCAGTGGTTATAATAATATGGCTGATCAAAGTATAACAAAGCACATACTGTATGAGGGTGTGGACTCATTAAGGCCTGTTTGTGCCATGTGTGCTTCAAGAAAAATTCCAGTGAGCAGCTTGTGCTTGTTAAAATAGTATAACTTGTTAAGATGGGTGTGATCAGGAAAAAACATCTACTGCAACAGAGAAAATGCAGTCAAAGTATTTTCAAGAAACAGCAGCATACTGTCATGAAGCAAAGCCCACTGGTACTATTCCCAGTTTCTCACCTTTCCCAGTACTGTGTCCAGGTCTGTGACGCCTTTAAAGGTCGTGGAGCTGCAGCTTTGGGAGGAGAGGCTGCTACTGACTGTCAGATCCAGATCGGCATCTGGTGTGGTCACCGTCTTGGCCAGGCCATCCACAGTTGCTTTCAGCTCGTACAGTTTTCTCATGATCTCATCCTGCCGGGCCTCCAGAGCTTTAACTGCTGGGTCCACCTCGCCATTCTTGGGAGACAAGAGAGTATCGCTCACTAAACTACAAATTGGGAATTTGACGGTGTGAGCCAATAACAATTTGAAAAATTCCCATTCTTGAGATAAAGCCCAACCGTATACACACACATAACAGACCTTTTAGACCTTAGGTAGATAGGGGTTGAGGTTTGCACCATCAGACTAGGTTATATACTGGTTATACTGTTGCAGGAAGTGCCCACATACTTCAGTAAATGTAGCAGTATCACACTGTTAAAATATTGCTTCAGGATAAGTATGTAGCATTAGCAAAATATACATCAAGTATGAGATGTAAATGTACTTAATGCATAAAAATCACGTTTACACCCTTTGGGTGTTGTTCTGGGACTTACGTACGATGTGTAAGTAGCATTTTACTGTAGATTTATTGAACTTGCGTAGTTACGTAGTTTAATGTATTACAATGTGCCATATGGAATACGTTAATTTGTAAAGTAACCTAAGTAAACAGTGACATTGCATGGAATTACTCACAGTGAAAGCACCCTTAAAACTGTATTTAAGTACAGTACTCGAGTACATTTTGTTAGTGACATTCCACCACCTCACAGCTGATGTCTCCTATGTGTAGTCATACTATGAAGTTACTCCCTTTGACGATTATTGATGACTGACAGCGTCAGCGCCAAAGGGTGGAGCTGAGCTATTTTAATAGCATCGCCACTTGATGTCGTTTAATAATCTTTAAATGTTTATGGAAGAGTGGAGATGTGTGGTAGTTGTTGCATCAGCCAGAAGTGACACTAACTACTCGTTGTACTGACGAGCTAAGTTAGCAAGCTAGCTCGGCTGGAGACAACTCATGCTAGTACACCGCGCGAGAAGCGTATATATCGGTGTGTGAGAAACAAAACGAGCTGCGGGGAACAACGTGAGACAAATACAAGCCAACCAGTTGAAAAAAAAATCACCTTGTCCAAATGAAATCGCTTAACAGTTACCTGAAGCCCGTGTTCAGAGGTGCAGCTGTTCCCTTGCTGCGCGTGGACATTTGGTAACTTGTACATGCAGGTTGGCAAGTCAGTCTTTATGGGACCCCCACAGATGGGCTTTACCTGGTACATGGGCATGCTGGAGGACAGTTAGGGGACTGTCGGAGAAAAACAGTTTAAAACGAAAAAATCCCGGTGTATTCTGGGGTCTGTGCGATGTTGACAGGCAGCAGCAGCAGCTACCATGCAGAAAGAGGCCGCAATGACGTCACATCCGGCGAAAATAAAAGCAGATTTGAAGTAATGTGGTAAGTTTATGAATTCCTACGTTTGGGATTCGACAGTAGATGAGATTTTAACTGATTGTTTTTAATATTCACACACAGATGTTAAAATCATTCAGATTTACGATTACATTACATGCCGCCAAATTTCTCTCTGCTTGTATCATCCCAAATGCACTAGAGGGCGCCACAATACAATTTCTTACATCGCATCTCTGCTAGTTCCATACAGGAGGTCAGAAGTCAACAGAGGAATTGGTCATATTAGTATGAACTTAACGATAACTAAATTAAGACTTAACTTAACTAAGACAGGCTGATTAAGTGATGACGGTGCAAAGTTGTATTTGCATTCAGTACTAAAAAATCAGTCATTGTTTTAACATTTATATTTTCTGATGTTTGCTGGTGATTCAGACTTGCTTCTGTTTTGCTTTCAGTAAAGTTGACCATATGTTATTGAATCCAAATAAAATTTTCTTTGATACAAGGGAAACCATCTTGTGAGGGTTTTACATCTATCAGGGTAGCATACGTGTTGT
The DNA here is from genome assembly GCA_037974645.1 of Hollardia meadi. Taxonomy (NCBI): domain Eukaryota; kingdom Metazoa; phylum Chordata; class Actinopteri; order Tetraodontiformes; family Triacanthodidae; genus Hollardia; species Hollardia meadi. Next base: position 5,189,687 of record JBBPCS010000672.1, read on the forward strand.
AATCACTAAATGAAGTGCAGCATTCTTGCAAAGTCCTCAGTGATTCGCTAGAATTTACATTTTGTGTTGTAGGCGTCAGGCATTTCTTTGACATTTCTTAACGCGTAATACGTTCCAATGAAGATTACTGTCTTGTTGTGGTGGCATTTCATATCCACACTTCAAATGGGTCTGTCCAATATGTAAAAACTGCAAGTGCTGGCTTTTTATTTAATAAAAACTGGTCTTGTGATATGTGGACATGATTCTACAAATTATACCATAAATAATTGTATAATCATACTACATTTGTTAGGACAATTAAATTAGGTGATAAAATTGTGAAATATGTACAGTATATATTTATATGCAAATACATACGAAAGTGTGACTTGTTTAAACCATGTGTGTGAGCTTGCATGGGCACACCTCCATGAGTATACAAGAGCTTTGCGCTAGTAAGTGAGGGTTTTTTTGTGTCTACACAGTCTAGTCACCTTCAGCTTTAGAGACCAATTAAGAGGACTATATGTAGGTGAGAGTTAACTTGAAATTTATTCTCCACATATTTCAATAGTCTACCATTGCAGTTAGGCTGCAGTGGAGTTTTGTACCTTGTCTGTTTTTTTGTTTTCTTGTGCCTACCCTGATATCAACATCTTTGTGATAAAAAATAGATTAAGTATTACAGATCTGACCGCTACAGCAGTCAACATGTTCCACCATTTGAAATCAAGTAGCTCAGTCCAGCACCAACAACCACAAGTGATCTTTTGACTCAATGAAACCTAGCAACAAAGTCCTTTACCAGTAGCAAATGAAGAAGCCGTGACTTTGTCTGAAACCGGGTTCTCCTTTGACATGGCTCCTTCCAGTCACCTTCTCTTCTGTCACAGAAATTGGCTTATTACTCATTCATACTCGGGTACTTGGGTCAACCAGGCAGCTCGGTTGAGGTAATAGTCAGATCTGATGGCCGGGCTAAGACCTGAGCAAGAAACTGAGACTACGGAGGGAGCTGAAACCTTACAGTTCACCATATCCTTTAAATCATGTAGGCACAAGCTGCATGGAGTCTGCCAGGCTGTAGGTAGCGTGGGTATAGGAAGGGGTGTGACATAGTGCTAGGTGCTAGTGTACTCAGATACAGTCTTACTGGGTCACTAACATGGATAAACAGTGTGTGAACTGATATAGGGCAATGAATACTTTGCTTAAAGGTGTAATGTGTAAGATAGTTGATTGTGGAGTCTCATTCCCAGGTCGTCAAATACCAAAGCTTGGAGTTGGGAAAGCCACCAACCCACCCCGACCTAAAGTGTAAAAACAGAGGGTTACAGTCTGGACTCCTATGGGCTGGGAGTTGTTACTTCCCGCTGATGTTACGCAGGGACAATGCAGTTATTAAATCTAACCAACTTTGAAGATTAAAAATCACAGTTCAGGTGCATTAAGTTCATAAAAGGGTGGAGTATTTAGTCTGTTGGAGTGCTGGGAGAGGATGGAGCTCAAGGCCTGCAGTTTCACATTTATTTGCAGAGCTATGAGGAGATTAAATCTACATCTTTATTTTTGTTGTACTATTAAAAGGTGACGAAATGTAAAAGGACAAATCCAATGCAAACACATCAGTGCAAAAGCAAAAATATGACATGTATAGAAATAGTTATAATCAAAATGCTATGTTACTATTACCATAAAATATGTTTATCGATGCAGACATGCACTTGTGCGTAATGTTGTCTGAGTTTCCTCATACCACGAGTGTAACTCAAGCTTATGAAAGTGCTTTTTAGCCGGCTCTTTGTATGTATCTGTTTTGACATTCATGGATGTTGTAAGGTGTTTACAGACCTCCACCTAGAGACAAACATTCTCTAGTTTTCCTCCCCAACCAGACAGTTTGCCTCCATTATTAAGCTAGTTAAGGTAAGTTTGTCCTGAGAGACTCTCACCATCTTATCTGTTTGTGCCTTCTCATTTGGAAAAGTCTGCAAAGTACCTGTCTACATCTCCAGGACAGCCATTACTCAGTCTGAGGGTGAGTCAGCACATGTAACACCTGCTCAGGGGTTTAAGCAGGCAGGGTGTGGCTTTTAGTTGAAATTGCAAACTTGCATTAGTCTAGATAATAGACACAGGTCAATGTATGTAAATAAAACCTTAAAATCAAGTAGTGGATATGTAAACATTAGAAATAGAAACCGCCTTCCACGAATGCCCTGTGTGTGTGTGTGTGTGTGTGTGTGTGTGTGTGTGTGTGTGTGTGTGTGTGTGTGTGTGTGTGTGTGTGTGTGAAGCGGCCATTGATACGTGCATGGCCTATCATTCATTAATGAAGGGAAGCTGCACGCAGACATCATAAATAGAGGCTCTGGACTAATGCTTGTTGAGGAACAGTGGCAGTGCTGTCATCCCCTGCATTATGGATAGAGTTCCTGCGCAGAGCTCACAAAGCCCATTCAGTCATCCTAACATGCCAGTTAAATCTTTTACGACGTTCCTCCTTGTTCAGACTATCAGGTAGCAACGTCTCTGATACCCCCAGGCTCCAAAACACTGGGAATGAGTCAAAAAAAACCCCCAAAAACCAGTGTTTGACACACTGGATGCACGGCGGACGTCCAGCGGGTTGAGCTTCCCATTACCTCGTTTGCTTGAGCACTGCAAGTTTGTTATCAGTTAAAGATGGGGTGCCCATTAAAGTTTCACACAGACTTAATCAGTAAGGTGAGCCTGACACTCCTTTCTTGATATGAGTTTTTGGTGACAATGAAGCGAGGGCATCAATTATTGAAGTGCCAAGCAGACGAGCAGGCTAGGCCCATGTGTCCATCCTAAAGCGCCTATCCAGACGAGTCGCATGGTACAGTATTAGCAGTCACACAAAACGTTTAGATATAAATTAACTTAAAAGCTACATGTGCTTGCTTGTATTCCTTTTTTGTCACCTAATGCTGCATCCTAACAATTCAAGGCAACTACTGTTTACTATTATTACTACCACTGCTACTATGACCTCTACTACTGAATTCAGCCCTGTTAACATTTCCGTATTATTATTTTTTTGTAATCTATCTCCTCATTCCCTTAATACTTAAATACAAACTCACACTCTTACTGGTATATATACATATCCGACGTATCTGATATTTGATAGGGTTGAGAACATTCCTCTCGTCCATTAAATGTATTTATTTCTCATGGTATGATCCCCTCTTATCATCTCAGGATTTAGATTTTGAAAGTACATGATTTATCAAAATGCTAGGATTTACCCTACTGCTTGAAGTGACACTGCATGTTAAGTCTAAATAGCGGTTTTTGACAGATTTTAGAGCTAGCTTTTAAAACTGAGATTGTGATAGAATATTAAGTCCAATAACTGCCGTTGTTTCCTCACATTATCAGCCCACCAGGACTGTTGGACATCGTTGGCCTGTCAGAGCTGCGCTCTTCGATACAGAGACAGGGCTACAGTCTCTCTGCCCTTGAGTCCAAATAATGTGCTTGTCACATTATCTTGTACTGCTGTCCCACAGCAGCACATCCAGCAGTCAGTGTTGACCTGTTGGCTCACATTTCCTTCCTGTTTACCACTCGCCTCTCCTGACCCGCAGGGGTCACATCTTCATTGTGTGTCCCCTGGCTTGTGTTACCTACTGGCTTCCCCAACCTTGTCCCTCTTTTAGGCGTGTACCCCCCAACACCCACCCACACCCCTCCAGGGAACTGATATTAGCAGATATTGATCTAATTAGTGTTGTGTCTCTCTGTGCATGTCAAGTGTTTTTGCCTTGAGAGACATTTTATCTGTATATGCGTTTGATTGATGTACATGCTCTATGCATTTACATTTGTGTGCATAATTTATGTATGAATTTTAAGAAAAACATCCAAGTTAATAAATTAACAAATTTTCTCTTAAACAAGCCACGTCCCCAGTAAAGATTTCTTTTTAAATCTTGATGTGCATGGATGCTTGAAGTTTGCTTTTGCATACTTCAAACATTTCAACCCATTATTTCATCTGCGTTTTTTTAGTTTTTTTTACGTTTAACCTAAAATTATCCTTGAGCACATCGCTATCTTTTTAGACTATTGTAACTTGCAGCAGCTCAAAAGCTTGTTTTACTCTATCGAATGCTTGATCTTATGGGTTTTCCCGTGAAAGCCTTTGGCTTTGGTCGCATTGCCGCACTATAATTGCAAAACACTCATTTACACATTACTTATGGATTTGTCTTTTATTGAGGTATAGAAATAGCTTGATATTGTCTGAAAATGATCACTAATTTTAACAGTTGATGCTGTGAATAAATCAGCATGGCTTCATCACATTGACATAACCCAATAGTGAACACACAGCAGCTTCTTGCAGGCAGTGTGGGCCCGGCTGAAGAAGGACCACTCTTTAAACCTCTATCATTATCACATCACATCATCTGATTCAAGTATAACTACACTTGTGAGCATGACCTCATGCTAATACCAGGGTATGCCCCATAGCTCTGAGTAGCAGGTGTCTGCTGTAATAGTCAGCTTGTCCCTGTAATATACAGGTAATTAACATGACAGTGAGGTGGATCCGCAGAAGGAACATGTGGGGGTCTGTATTTTGGCGCCTCTAGTGGGTGGGTGAATAGTGAGGTAGTTGTTAATTTTAATCCCATGGATCCTGTAGGTGCAGAGAATGAAAATTACTGTGTGCTATTTAAAGTCTCTGAGATGTGAGATGGTCAATCGTCTGTCTGAGAATGTGGGTGGGCACAATAAAACTGATTCTTCTTTATCCTGAGCGGTCACGGAGACCTGGTAAAGGAACACATGTAACGTTAGCATCCTCGGCTATAGCATTCTGCAGAGTTTGCATCTCCCACTGTGCATCACACACATACAGTACACACACACACACACACACACACACACACACACACACACACACACACCGATACATAAAGTTTATTAACAAACTCTGATGTGCGTGCATGTGCGTGCTGGGGTTTTGCGTGTGTTTGCATGGATGACCGTCTGTGTCTGATCTCATATTTGATTTTTGCAAATGCTTTGGGGTTTTTTTGTGTGTGTGTGCGTGCGTGTGTGGGTGTGGTTTGTTGCCCAGCCCGTGCAGCACCAAGGTTTCGTTGGGTTTATTTACAAAGCTGAGGTCAGGTGTCACTCGATCCAGCCGCGGTGACACTCAGGTGGTCATCAAGGTCACCTTTCCTGCTTTTTCCCTGCGCTAGCTCTATGACTGTATAAACACACACACACACACACACACACACACACACACACACACACACACACACACACACACACACACACACACA
>JBBPCS010000672.1:5201797-5223453 GCA_037974645.1 Hollardia meadi
CCCCCCCCCCCCCCCCAATGTTGCCACAGCACATCATATAATTGCCCATGCAGCAGTTGGTGGAGAAAAGGAGTTTGGAAGAGACCAGCTAATTACGCTATATGCGTGACAGCTATCCATTGCAAACCTCCCCGGATCCAGGAAGCATGCAAGCAAAGCCCAAGGGCCGTTCCCACCGTGTTTGCTAGCTCCTGAATCCAGCTGAACTCCCCCTCCCATTAAGCAATTATCAAAACAAGTGCTAGGCAGGTCACTTTAATTGCCTCTCAGCGCCCAATCCGAGTATTCAAAATCCCTGGCAGATGGAGACACATTTCATTTCGCAATGCCTCTTCCTCAACCCATTGTGTTGACACACACCACAGTGGACCAATACAAAGACAACTGACCTGAAGGAGATGACTTTACACCAAAAGAGTATTTATTCCTGGTTTTTCACTCTTCCTCAAAAGTGCAGACGGTGTTGTACAGTTTGCACAAGTCATTTTTCAGTACATTTAACACACCTGAATAACATTCACAGTAAAGGTTGTGTTCCATGTCGAGAAATAACAATCCGCAGGCAACTCATAAATAAGGTATAAAAAATATTCTTTCAGCTGGTGATTACTGAATCTTGCAAGGAGCTCGCAGTTCCATCAAAGGAAGTGGATCTTGGTCAATGGAAATTTATGCCTTTACAAGGGCAGCAAACTCTGAAAGTAGAATAAAACTGCCATTAGTAGTGAACATAATGTATTCAGGTTCTTGTGTCATCATGGTGGTATGATCTTGACTAACTGGACCCACTCTCTGACCAAGACTTTGAGTCTGTGCACATACTAGAACTGTGTGATTGGATATTAAATGCTAAATAACTTAGAGTCCTCCGCTTAACCCTTTATCGGACGAGGAACCATATTTGGTAACTTCAGTGTTGTAATAAAATAATAATATATATAATATATATATTATACATTTATATTATTATAATATAATAAGTCTTGTAATATCCTCTAATATCCTCCTCTAGGGTTGAAATTTTGAATTTCGAAGTATCTCAATGAGTGCCCTATAAAGGGTTAAAGGCATCAGAATGAATCTTGTGTAAAGACGTGCAGGAAAAAAAGAAGTCTCACCATCGACTCCGATCTTGCCATCGCCGTCACTGTCACCAGCGGCGAGGAAATCCTTGGTCTCCTTGTCAGTGAGGGCTCTGGCGGTAGCAGAGAAGTTCTGCAGGAACAGCCTGGAAGGTGGACAAAGCAGCAGGATTTAAATCAGGCATTATCTGCAATGCACAAAACCTCCAGGCTTAATTAAACGCAGCCTTTTATTTTAAGTTTTTTTTCTCAAATACATTACAGTAAAATTGGATCTGGCACATGTTTCGCTTGCTTAAGTGTGCAGTGCCTTACTTCAGCTCCTCCTCCTCAATGTAGCCGCTGTTGTCCTGGTCGATGATGGCAAAGGCCTTCTTGACATCATCGGAGCTCTTGCCGGCCAGACCGCATGCCTTGAAGAACGTCTTGTAGTTGAAGGAGTCAGCAGCTGGAACACACATGTGAACACCATTAGCTCCCGACAGGCTGCTTACGCATGACAGCATGGGACTTCAGTACAGTGATCTCCATTTGTAACAGTTGTTGTTTTCTTTGGTTTTGGACCAAGTTTTCAGTAAAAAGTCATAATACAACACAAAGAATGATGAGTCCAGTGCATTCACTGTGTAATTGACTGTATATGAATGAAGATAATGAGGCTCACCTGAGCAGCCATCCAGAGCTGCTTTCATTTCAGCATCATTGAGGACACTAGCGAAGGCCATTTTTTTTATCTTGAAGAGGAGAGAAGGCAAGACTCAGGGTTAGTATTGCATTCACAAATCCAATACAGCAGTCATATTACTGAATTGCAAATATCCTTCTGCAAAGCAAACCGCTTTAATTACTGATATTTTGTATCTGTGGACCTAAGATAAAGTGACTGCAGAGAGAGATATTCTGAGGGCTTCAAGCGCTCATCTTGTATGGCTTTCCTATTTGTTTTAGATCACCATATATCCAACAGAAGCTTTGCTCTGTGGACTAAAAATCATACATCAGTGTTCAGACACTACCTTCCCAGTATTAAGCAAGGCTATTCCTCCTCTAGTTTCACAAGAGAACCTAGTATCATTAACACTGTAAAGTAAAGCATCTAGAAGCATAAAATGTCCACTTGTTTTTTGTTTTTTTGTCACGATTCAACTAATTGTTTGCTTTAATTTTTTTTCATGGGCTAAAGTCTTTGATGTCACACACACAGGCCTGACTCCGTTTATCCCAACGTGTTACGCTGCTATGGCACTAAATAGACGATGGTCCCGCTGAGAGGCCAAATCACGGCAGCACGAGTCACTGCCACAAGTAAACAACGCAGCAGGGGGAACGCGGTGACGTCAAACGACAGCTTTTGTTGTGATTTGATTTGATTCATTTTTATCCAGTTAAAAGAGATCACGTAAAATAGCACAATTATCATCCACAAACGTCGATCCTTAGAATTGAAATGGCCACAGTTGGCCTCCTTCTCGCACTGAGTGAATCGTCCTGTTGTCCCGTGCGGTTTTCGGCTATGTTGGTTCCTTTTCTCCCTACAGTTATAGTCCACGGGGATCTCCTTTACTGAATTGGTTTCCTCCCAGTATAATCTGCCAGTCGGTGTGGCCTGTGCGGGCGCACGTCCCACTCACCTTTGCGCTGCGTTGAGGCGAGTGAAAACCAAGGCGGACTCGAGTGAATGCCACAAGCCCCTTTCCCCTTCTCTTATATAGCCTTGAGCAACACCATTTACAGCTTTGGGTCTCAGTATCAGGTACCAAGATGCATGGGTTTCGAAAAAATGTGTCAAGTAGTCTAGACCTATTTTTAGGTGAACAAATGAGGTTGGTGCCATGTGTGAGGAGTCCTATAGCTAGACGTGTGGAAACCCGAGCAGGGCCGCTGCTCTCTGACTTCAAGCGACATATTGCTCTCATATGATTTATGGCAAACATTTAAGATGCTGATACCGATGTGGTAGGTTTCACCTGAGAATATAGATGAAATGAATGCATGTGTCAAATGGCATGGTCGAGCGCCAATTTAACAGCTAGTAACATTGTTAACAGAGGAAATAGGGGAGAACGGGGTTGGTAGTCACACTTTTTTTTACTTTCATTTGAATCCCTCAAAAACTGTATCCTTAATAGAGTCCCTTTCAATGTGTAATGGAAGCCTAAAGTGCCAGGTAGGAATGGAATGACCTTACTCTCCTTAAGCTTATTCTGTTCAAAAGATGTGGACTATCAAATATGTCCAATGCACTTGTGACAACCATCCCCATCGTGGGGTTGGTTGTCCCTATGTTTGGGGGAAAATAAAAAAAAAGTGGAGGCAATCTTAAAAATGAATGTAAAAAGTTTAATTTCTCCTGCACCAAGAGAACATAACCAGTTGAAATCATTAATTTAATGATCATTCATATAATGGCATTTTTATTCTTATATAACAGTAGAAAGAACAATACAAAGAACAATAATACTCAACTCATCCTTATTAGTCACTATTCAGAATCACACTGCCCTGAGCATTATATTGGGTGGAGTCTGGGCCTTCTTTGTCTTGTCCTGACAAAATTCCTGATGGTTTTTCTATCTAAAAAAAAAGACTAGATATATTACACCATACATGTATATGCCAACAAGAAAATGTGACAAGCATCCCCAACTAGGATATCTTGCTAACGACAAAGCTAACAGCCATATGTTGCAGTGTAGCTAAGAGAAAAAAATGTAACTATTGCTCACACTTTATACTTTTTAATGGTAATAATTGTTCTATTATAAACCCATTGTGTAAAAAAAACTAGAAGAGAAACACCAAAGAGTTAAATATTTACATTTTGACATGAAAAAAACTAAAAAAGTGTCTCACTCCAGAAATGTTCTCGTGGATGACCTTTGACCCTAATTGAAAATTAAAATTTTTGTACCAAAATCGTTTAACAGCACCCTCTTGGGACTGGGATCTGATGAATGTGACAACCAACCCCAGTCTCCCCAATTCACGTCCTTAGACGTAAATCATCACTTTGAAAAGAAAAAACACAAGAGCCGATATTCTTCTATCTCTTTAAACATCTCAAAAAAGTGACCATTGCCTTTCTTTGTATAAATCTCTTAACTTTCACTGTCAATGCTCAATAAAATGTTGCACTTGTAGTGGATTTCCTTGAACCTTAAACCTAAGAAAATGCCTGACAACAACAACAACAACAATAATGATAATAAATCACTTAACACAAAAATGTTTAATAATGTTTAAAATTGCCATATTTTAAAGACATAATCCCGCAGTACTTGGTCACTTACAGTTAGGCTGATTTTGATTACATTTGATTCATGCTAAGCTGAAACAATGAGGGGAAAGCTACATGTTGTTTTTCTCTTCGGATGTTCTTCTTGGAGAGTAGAGCCTTTCTCTTTACTGTCCTACCTTGCACACCATCGTTATTCTAGTGTTTGTCTGATGGTGAACCCACCAACATTGACATTAGCCAGTGCAACAGAGGCCTGTTACCCTGGGGTTCTTTGTCACCTCCTGGAATACTACACATCTTCCTCCTCCTCGGAATCTCCTTTGATCGGGGCAGGGCACACTTCCACAAACCTGTGTGGTGAAGACCAGACTTTGATAACAAAGATCCAGGTTTATATTCATTCAACAGGGACAGCTAAACTCGCACCTTGTCATCCCATTGATTAAAATACCGGGCTCCAAGCAAATTAACTGATAATCTTACAGGTTAGTCTAAAACAATCTGATCACGTTTTAGGTTACATTTATACAGAAATACAGAAAATTCTAAAGGGTTCATAAACTTTATAGTGGTGCAGTATAGAGACATGTGTCTCTGTGATTGTTACAGTTTGTTGATTCTGTCTTCTGTGCTATCAGTAAAATGTGATGTGCATTATGAGCCTGCAGAGCATCTTTATGTTATATTTTTATCTTTAAAAATACCAGAAATATTCTATACTCTTGCCTGCAGTGTCAGGCTGCTCAGGAGTCAATTTACTTAATTACTTGATTCCCATATAATTAATATTCACCTCAGGTTTCTACGAGTTCATTTTAAATGATTGCACTTTCCGTTCTTGCCACTGAAGGACTGTAGTTGCAACATCACCTATATGGTCTCAGATTATATGAGTGCGGCTTCAGCCCACAGACGTTGATTTCATGGGGAATGGGACATGTCCCTCTCAAGAGTTAGAACACATACATCCCCCCTTTTTTTTTTACATAAATAGAAACATTTCCAGCAATTGCAATTGCAGAAAAGGCACAAATTGGTGCATAAAAATTCACCACAATGCAGGAAATGAAGTGTATGACACTCAAAATGTCCTGGGGGAGGACCCCCTACAGACACACATGCTGACACTTAATATGTGTCCCAGTTGAAACGAAACTTATATGCTGTCCTGTCACATTGACCAGCTCTTATTCTAAAGAGTAAGCTATCATATATCTCTATAAGGTTCATCTTTATTCCACATGCACTGATTGGTGCATTGGGATCCCTGTCGCAATGCACCAATCATTTAGACTATATTTAGACTATATGTGTAATTGCAGACAAGAACAAGTTAGCAACATGTTGACACCTCATTTTATGCTGCCATGGCACAAAACACAGCTCATTTTTCTCACTGTTGAATAATTTTATTAAGGCTCAACGATCCTTTTTTTTTTTTTTTTTTCTCAATGTCTTTGTGTGACTGATGAATGTGCTTCTATGGCCTACATGACCTCTTTATGAAATGGGCTTTTCCTTACCATCAAAATGATGCCTGTGACTGTCTGTTGCGTCGACATCCTCCACCAGGGCACAATGACATGAGTGTCATTGGGATGAGATGAGTATAGTGTTCAGCTCAGTGATTTCAACAGGCACTCACCACACTTTATCCTAAATATGTCCTGCTTGATAGTCTTTATTCATAAACTGGAGAATGGTTATCACCCACTCTGAACCAGCCTGCTCTCTTGATGCTGCATGATCATTTGTTGAAAAGCCTCTTATATTTTATCATAAACTAATCTAATCAGTCACCTCTAATTTTTCTTATAAAAGTGGTCAGGATAAGTGAAGCAGCGACTTTATACTCAGGAATAAGTAAAGCCCTTAAATGTCACTCCAGTAGTCTTAATGAGTTGTTGAAGCCAAAAGCCTTCCATAAAACAAGACACAGAACACAGTGATATCACATCTTAAATACATTTATTAATCCATTCCAGGTACCTGATTGATTAAACACACACAACTAATATCCAGCTTTAGCTTTATGTCCACCAAACATCTTTTGCATTATTGTATCACATTGAGAGGAAGAGCAGCAGGCAGGTACAGATTATCTGAGGTTTCTGGTCTTTGCATCAAACAATCTGGAAAGTCAGGATTTCCATTCGAAACCCATTATTCAAAATAGGGGAAAAACAGCCGTGGTCATTTATTTCAGGATGTCACAGAACTCTGTGGAGGAGAAACAGAAACAGTGGATTCAGTCAGAGATCGCCATGAAGCACGACAGTGTTGAGGTGGAGGTCAGTGCCATTCGACATTATGGTATATATATTATAGATTACAGATTGGCATGACTAAAATAACAACACGTGATATTTGTTTGCTTGTTTGAGTGCTTTAATGGTGATTTTGCATGTGCTTTTCTTAGACTGAAATTTCAGCACTAAGTAATGGACAGCTCCCCTGAACAGATGGCTCCTTTTCTCATCCGCCATGCACCCACCTTCCATCCCAATCTTGCCGTCGCCATCCTTATCTCCTGCAGCCAACAGAGCCTTGGTCTCAGCCACAGTCAGCTCCCTCGCCCCTGGAGAGAAATTCTGAAGGAACCGTCTGATGTGCGCACAAAAAAAGTATCAGCGATAAGTTCAACCTTGTATCATCATAGAGTACCCCATTCACAAAGTGATGTCTGACTGAGGGTCAACACACACACACAAACACACACACACACACACACACACGCACTGTGCTTACTTGAGCTCCTCCTCCTCAATGTATCCGCTCTTGTCTTGGTCCAGAACTGTAAACACTTTTTTCCCAGCTGCCTCAGACGAGCCAGTCAGTCCCACTTGTGCAAAGAACGACTTGAAGTCAAATGTGCCTGGAGCTTCACAGGCAGAGAGAGAGAGAGAGAGAGAGAGAGAGAGAGAGAGAGAGAGAGAGAGAGAGAGAGAGAGAGAGAGAGAGAGAGAACAGATGTAGGAGTGAGGGGTCAATCACAGAATGAGAAAAAGCAAGAATGGTGAGGGGTTGAATAGAAATGTCGCATTTACTCATTTGCTCAGATGACTGTGATTCTTCAACCAATGACATTTACCAATATACACCCTGCGGCGGGCCACTGTCTTATACCATTATAGGCTATGTCATTAGCCATTGAAACAGTCAACGCACACTGAATATTACCCGTGGGTCTAATGCAAACCTAAATGTTAAAAGCCGTTCAGAGTGGGATACTGATCTAGGATGAGTTACTGGGTGTAAGATTTGCACTCTGATCTAAAAATGAATAATTCTACCAATATTGAATGTGAAAGACCCAAAGACAAGACTTTACGTGAATGACTTGTGCATAACATAAATACTACCTTTCCTCCCAATTGTTCTATTCCGTGTTGTATATAGTTCTGCTCGATACCAGTGATTAATGCCTGTTAAATATGGCCAGTGCGGAAGGGACACAATAAACTTTCATTTGGAAATTTTCCTTTTTTTCCATGGTTGCTTTGCCCTACCTTTTAAAGGTGGTAAATACTTAAAAACTAAAACAAGTAATAAAAAAAACATAAAAAGTAAAAGTTGAATACTTCATACTACTACTGTTTTTATTATTCCACTTATTTATTTTCCTTTCTCTTTTCTCTTTATTTGTGAATCAACTGGTCAAAGTGTGACTTGGAGACTGTAAAGTAAAAAGATTCCCTGGGATAATAGAGATGATGATAAATCTAATTAAAACTGATCTGGACCCAGATTTATTCTCTCATTTGTTTGTTTGTAAAAAGCTAATTTAAAAAAATAATCTCATGAAAAGGGATGGTATGTAATCTTAAAGCTTACCTGCTATCCCCAATTTCATTAGAGTTTTCCCTCACTTCTTAAACTAAATAATCCATACTACCTCCTTTCACCCAGTTTGGATGTTATCTCCTTTTGAGGATACATACAAAACCTGAAATACGACAAAAGTTTGAATGTTATTTTACCTAAAACATTTCCAATGGGGCATTTCTTGAAGAAAGGGCATATAAGCGCTGACATTTGATATTCACTGGAGCGGTTGAGCTGTGTTTGCCTTGTCAGGCAGACATAATTACTATAGATAAATTATAAAGAGCTTTGGGATATGAGGGCGGTATAGCTTGTGTGATACTCAACATAAACACTTTGGTTTCTTGCTCTCCTGCCAGGTGCTGCCTGGTTACCTGCAGGCTCCCTGCCCCCACTGTGAACAGCACAGGTATCCCTTGTGGGAGTGGGTTTCTCTCTCTTTCGCTCTCCCTTTTGACCTGTAAAGTTTGTGTTCTTCTCAAAACGATTAGATGCTTGTAGAGTGTATGTGTGTGTCCCTGCATGCGTTCACGCAGTGGAAGAAATACTCAGATCTTTTACTCAACTAAAAGCACTAATAACATCATGCATACAAACTGTTAGCATAAAGACCCCAAATAAAAGTACTCATTTAATGACTTTAGTCTGTAATAACATATGAGCATTTATTTGTTAATTATGTTTTGTATTGATAATCTGAATCTGCAAAGTAACTAAACATTTGAAATACATGAAGTCTAGTGGTAACATTTTGTCAGTCAAGTAAAGCACAAGTACCTGAAAATTATACTTCAGTACAGTACTTGAGTAAATTTAGTTCCTTTCCACCAGTGCGTGCGAGTGTGTGTGCTGTCTGACTCACTTTGACAAGCCTGGACCGCAGCCTTGATGTCCTCGTCGCTCAGCATCCCTGCAAATGCCATGGTTGTTTGTAGCTGCCTGAGGGAAACAAACACACATGCACGGAGGAAATGCAAAGTGACAGTAAATGAAACTGGTGCAGGTGTTTCCTGCTGTCAGGTAGCAGCCGCTGTCAGATAAGATAAATTATGCAGTATCATTCCTCTGTGGGTATAGTCTTCAGGTACGTCAGCACTGTCACAAAACAAGGTTCTGAGTTATGTCTTTTATCAGTAGGGCTATATCATTTTGAGAGCAAGGTAAAACCATATTAGCATAAACAAATATAACTTGTTTTCTCAGAGAGAAAGATATGCTTTTTGAATCATTTGAGAATTGCCTTTTTTTCCCACAAAATGAAAGAATTTCCTCCCCCACAGAGAAAGTCATTGCAACTTGAACAGAAAGAAGGTTAAACATCCTTTTTTTTAAAATCCCCCCCTCTTTTAGTAAAAGAAATGAGGTGTTGCAAGCTATCATCACACAAACATCTCTTGGTACTCACCGTGCTTTGAACCTATGATGTGCAGATCTCTGCTTCTCTTGCTTTGAGCCTGTGAGCCACCGACACTCTTGCGCAGCTTCGTGATCCAGAGTGCAAGAAGCAACCCGATGTATCTGTCCCCAAACCCAGTGAGATTTCCCCCACACCACAGACTGCCTCCTCCTCCTTCATCAGTTAATCAGAGCAGATAATTTTCTCACTCAGATTGTTTTGCAAACACATGCAAAATAAAACAGTAAAAAAGACATTCCAATCTGATAACCAGAAATATAAATATATTTTTTACAAGGGAACATTTTTTATACAATATTTATCCATCTACTTCTGCTTTTACCGCCACAATAACTCATGCTATTACTCTTGTTCATATTAATATCAATAAGAAATAATGATATAAAATACAGAAGTAGATGTACTCAGGAATTGTTAAACCTTTCAGGAGAATAGATTAGATGTTTTCTTAATTTTAGTATTAATTCTATCTGGCAATTTAAAAACATGTAATAAAGACACCGTGTAAACACATGAATAGGCAATTATCATATTGTAAGTCTTAGCTATATATAACAAGAGGGAAATTTGTGGGTTCATCTTGTCAACAAGTGTACACAGCATTACAATAATCAAATCTGTTGATGGATTCTTTATTAATGTTTAATCACACCTAACACATGAATTATCAAGTGCTATTGCATGAATGTCATTAAAACATCATTACGTCTGGAAAAACTTACAGGCACAGAGGTATGGCTGTCTTTAATTTGAATCAATAACCTATAACAACTCAAACGCATCTGCCTGTTTGGCTATTCTGATCAAAACAGAAACGTTGTTTGCTTTGCTCTGATTATTTAATCATAGGAGATATCGAGTTCCCCAGTAAATCTATTGCCCAGCGTTATTCAAATAAAATCACGAGAAATAAAATGAATAAAATCCTCTAGAAATATATCAAAGCCAGCATCAGTGCACCAGTGAAATCAACGTGACCACCTATCAAACGCTGCTGGGCAGTTCAAGGTTGGTCTTAAACCCAGAAATAAATACTTATTACAGACAGGTCGTCTTTTCTAATCAGTACTGCGTGTATCACATGGTTGGCAAGTGACTAGATGCAATAAGCTTTCTTAAGCTTTGTTACAAAGCACTGGATTTCCATGACTGATAATAAAACTTAATGCTGATTGGCTCCGTGTGTTTAACGTCCAGGTTTTCTTCGTTGTGATTGGCTTGAGTACTTGTCAGTTATTTGAGGTTTTACGCCTCATTCCGTGATGTGACGTTGTAGAGGAACATGGCGCTTTGGAGGAGAGGTGTTTCCTGATAGTCAGGGCTATTGATTAACTTATTTTAGACATGTCCATTTAAATAACATTCATCTACATACACCAGATATGATAGGTCGTGAAAGGCGATCGCCTCTTCTGTCCACCTCCTATGGACAACGGACAAATATAATTCGTAGCTGCATTTGCTTTCGTCAGCTCAAACTTAGCATTGACATGCTAGCTGAAGCTAGTTATGAGGCTAATAGTAAGTCGCTAACGTTAAATAGACAGAAAATATGCTTGTTTGTGTAGGTTACACTGACGTTAAACAGATTATCAATGATTACAAAGCTTAATTTGGCATCAAATCAGCCATTTACTGTTTAGGACGACGATTCCAATTAGCTAACATTTTGTTAGCTAAGCTAGGAAGATGAAGAGCCGCCATGGATATGTTTTGTTGCTGGCCAGTGGGATTTTTCTGTCGGCATTCTGTCTGTCTGAAGGTGCCCCTCTTCTGTATCCCCACAAATCAGGTGAGACAACTGACTGGAAGCTGATACATAGTAAAGCTAGTGTTTGTTCACTCACTGCAACTCTTGGCTATCCAACTGCTTAGCTAGCAGATGCTAACGTTAGCTAATATTTGCAGTACTAACCAGTAGCTAAAAGCTAACAACATAACAACCTGCATTTCCTGCTAACAAGTGAAAGCGTTATCACTGTATGGATACTTTTACTCACTGACTATTCTTTGAGTTTACAGGACAGCAATTCTGCTTTCTGTCTAAATGGCCAAGTAAATCTTGCTTATAATGGAAAATAGCATGTGATCGTCACGACTCGGCTAATTAATGGCAAACGTTAAACACAAACATCACATTCCTTTACCAGAACCCAGAAAATACTTATTAACTAGTCTAGTTTAAGTTTGATTGATAATTAACACAAATAAACCAGTCTCCAGGTAGCAGTGATGTGTCGGAGTTAATATAATGCAGTCTACTTTAACTGCAGGTACAGAGATGTTTAACCATTCAGTGGGGTTGGTCCAGTCATTGACATTTAACCAAGTTTATGGGACAATGGAATTGATGTTGGCTTGCCAGCATAGAAACACTGTTTCTTATTGTTTTGAAGTCGAGGTTGAATGTTGATTATAGTGTTCTGGCACGTTCCCTACATCACAGGTTTTGTCACTGGTGGGATCATTTTATTATTTTAGAATGAATGAAAGTGTTGCCACTGTGATTTATTAAAAAATAAATACACTTAATACGTTGATTAAGAGACTCTTGCTCAGGACAGAATTGCAGAAAGGAAGAAATTGATATATAATGAAAGTAAATAAATCCCAGCGCTCATACTAATGTCAGATTGCTTATTTTTAGTTGATAGTGGATTAACAAAAAACTATTTGTATTACTGATTCACTGAAGTCATTTATCAAATGTCAAAAATCAATCGGCTACAGCTTCTCAAAGATGAGCATTTATTTGTTTTCCTTCATTTCACCACATTGTAACTTGAGTCGTTTTGAAGTATTGTTTTCCTGTTTTCCAGACAAAATTAGGTATTTTGTTTAATCCAAAATTATTGCACCAATTCCAGTTGATAAATGAAGTATAACAACAATCACTTGCTGCAATCATAGTGTTGTAGATGCCATAAATCCACATTGAGCCAAGGGAATGGTTTAATTGTTTTCACTCAGTTTTTGCTACCTCTCAGAGCAAGAGACTCAGTCACTGTGGCCTCTCTTGGTACAATATAGCCTGTTTCCTTCTGTGAAATTAATGGATGCATATGTGAATTTGCTGTAGTGAGGGTCGGTAATGTGTAACCATAACACATTCCAAGCTTATCGGTACCAGTCAATGATTAGCAACAATGTTTGCTTAATTATCATACAGAATACAGGAAAGTGATGTTGCAATATGAGCAAGGTCTTTATGCTGTTATTACATAGCAACCTGTTCTTTGCCCCACTTCTCTAGTCTTCATTTACCAGTGCATACAGATGTAATACAGTAATAATTGATTGTTAAAAGTTTTGATTTAGGTTATGGATTGTGCATTAGATCACACATAAAAGATTAATAACTGGAAAGCCTTCAATTGACATATTCTATGTTTACACAAATCAAACATGGGTAAAGGTAGATAAGTAACCTTTATTTGAACTTTAACTGTAGTAGCGCCCAGGTGATATAGCTATATATAGTCTGTAAGTCAAGGTGGATATTACCTTAATCTTTCACTTTATTGCTAAGTGATTTAGGCCCCAGCAAACCCTTTTTTTTTGTGAAAAAAGAAAAGTTTTTGAATTTTGACAAAGCTACAAAAGCTAATCCATACCGATGTTGACCAGATTATGTAGTGTTGTTAAATGGTTTTTCTTTATTGTTTTAACACTGGAAACAGTTGAAATTAATAGAACACAACCTTGTAAATATGGATCCTGACAAGGGCAGTCAGCTTCAAATCCCAGGGCTCTACATTTGATCGATGATGCTTAGTGCTTCCTATTGTTGCAGACAGACAAATCTTAGCCGAACCCAAATATGCCAGCCAGACAATGCCATCCTTCATCCTGCATGTAAAAGTACAGACTTTCACTGTTGTGCACACTGGTGGGTGAAATCTGCAAAAATGGGTCAGCTCCCCCTTTGCGTGAATGCCTACTGAAATATGCAGTGAAACCGAAATAAGACCTGGCAACTCCCTGCCGTATTAGTCCCAAAAACCAGTTGAGTCATTTGGTGGTGCCCGCCAAGTCATAATATGAACCCATGACTAAGATAAGGCCTAACTGAGGAGAACTGATCCCATGTAGAGCTGCCATGACCCATCTCCTGTTCTTTTTGTGTGACTGCTGCTGTAGCCTCTCTGGGAGTCTGGCACCCCCTGGAACTTCTGCTGCTCTGCTGAACAGACAGGAGGTGTTTGTATCAAAATAGCTACCTGCAATTACAGCCAAATCTTTTTCAAAAGACTGTGAAAAAAAATTTGAAGTTAAGCTTTGGTTTTATTCAAGCTAATTGGAATTCTCTTTGAAAGATTGCTCTTGCCGGTGACATTCTCGTTTTGTAAGCTGTAATTGTAGATGGAGGGAGTGTTGGAACACAAGACATTTTGATCTGACTCGAACTAGGTTATTAAGTTTTGGCTTATGATTAGCTTTCTTATTGTCTCATGGGAATTCTTGCCAGTCTGTTATGAAATGTATTTATTTCATATTAGGATGGTAACATCTTTAGTAACATAGCTGTTAATTCCCCTGGATTGCTTTCTCCATATATTTTCCATTTCATGTGCTGTAGATGTGCCATTTGTTGTGGTGTGTCCTACCTGGAGATAATGTCATGTCAAATGCTGACTGTATAGTGTGACTCACAACAAGCTTAAATGATTATGATGAATAGTCTATTGTTTTTTTATTAAAGCAAGTTAAGGCGATTCAGTCTATTAGGTTTGGCTGCACCATTTCTCCTCCTGGTCCTTCCACTGATTGTTCCTCAGTTGCATTGTGTATAACCTTCAGTAGCCTATATGAGACTTTGCAAGGCATATCGCCTCCCAACTGTTGTTAATGATAAATTGCAAGGTTGGAAACACTTTAATTTAACAATTGTAAGTACACATCTGGATTTAGAGGTACATCCACTGGGCCTGTGTTCTGAATAAGGACCAATTTAATCTTGAATTCTTCTTCTCTATTGCAATCTTTAGCACAGAGGAGAGGTTTGTGGAAGTGAACAGCCATCACTTGGGTGATGGGTAAAAATATCAGTGTTTAGGTATTATTTAGGTATATCACAATATATATAATTCCACTGACTAAAGGCTATGTTTCCTGTGTCGTCTTAGACTGAGCATGATCTTCAATTGTAATGGCTCAGAGGTAGGGGAAACAGAAAAAACAGTTCGATATCTATATCTATCTCGATATCAGTTTTGAGGTCATGTCTCAGTATGTTTTCAGAGCAGTAAGGGAAACTGAAGGCATTCAAGACATTTGTAAAAGGTTCAGATGCAAGTGATCAGATTAAACTATATCCTGCCTATTTTTGTTGATGATAGACATGAACTGAATCTGATTCATGGATGACACTTTTGATCATATCTAATGCTCCCGAGCAAGATAAAGTGATTGCTACCCATCTCATCTGCACTGTGCCAGCCTGTGCTGTCTGACCAGAGCTGACTTGTAGTAAAATCATGGCGCAGCCTGTTGTCAGACTACCTTTCAGCCTGTACAAGTTCTTGCCTTAGGTTAATTTCAAGAAAATATTTTATTCATAATTTGGGTGAAGACAGGACTTGATGCCAAATTAATTAATTCAGTTATGCACACCAATGTTTGCTGCTGAGGCTAATGCCTGGTCCACACAGGATGATTGTGTGTGTGATGGCTGCACTGCTGATCTGATGAAACTCGCACGTGTGTGTGTCCACAATTTGTTTTTACTTTTACAACTCCAATTCCAAAAAAGTTGGGACATTATGTAAAATGTCAATAACAACAGAATGCAATAATTCGCAGAGTCCCAGAGTTTTCAAAAAGAAACAAGGTGAGCAGCGTTTCCAAATGTTTCCATTTTTGAGGCTCTAAAACCGGAAGGAAAAAGTCACAACAAATCTTATTCGAGCTCTTGAATATTAAATCATCCATCTTTGCTCGCTACATCTTAGCCTTTCTTACCCTCAGGTGTGCATACCTAGAAGTAAGGTCTGGAAGCTAAACAAGAAAGGCAAACAATACCATTGTGCTGTTCATAGATGGTGTTGTTATTGTTGTTCACGTGGTTGTGAGCCATCCACTGTTTAAGCAATGATACCTTGGCTTGATTCTGTTGACCAATTAGAGCCTGTGTCCCTGACTAGGCATTTGTGACACCTCTGATCTCAAACGCATTCTCAGTGGAATAACATGAGACCCTATTTAAAAAAACAAAACAAAAAAAAACCAACAGTGGTAATGAGCTCAACCCCGCAGTAGGCATGACATGACCTTGGTATTGTGTTCATGCAGTTATCGTCAGATTGATCTCATCTGCATAAGCACAATTTGAATATTGAAAAAGATGCTGAAATGAAAAGATATGTTTTAATATTTATTGGCTTAGTGTAGACTTATTGGCCTCAGCTCGGTTTGTCTTTTATTGCTAAGGTCTCAGACTGTTATGTTGCAGTCATACTCAATGTCTGTTCTTATTCATCTGCTAATGTGAAAACATGTTGACAACTAGAGGTAGATTTGTTGTCTGGGGCTATTCAGCACCTGCTTTCATCTGTTATTCAAGTCTATTTTATTTATATAGCCCAGAATCACAAATCAAAAAGCCTCAACGGGCTTTACAATCTGAACAGTCAGTCCTTAGACCCTTGATTTGAGTGAAGAAAAATTGCCCAAAAAACCCATGAACATGGAAAAATGAAAGTAAGCTAAGGATGAGCCACAGAGGATGCATCTGTAGCTCAGCAGAAAGAGATTCGGTAGGTGTTGATTCTCCCTCTAGCAGACAGGATGTACCTGACAAGCTGCAACCAGTGGGAGACAGAATAAACACAGGAGGGAGAATAGGGAGGAGAGTCACTCGTCTTTCAGTACACACATAATTTCGTGATGTAGTGGGTTGAGATTATGTTCACATTTTGTTACGATGTGACTCGACAGAGAGAAATTATAAAATAAGCTTCATGTGGTTGAAGAACATGGTGAAACGTTTACACATACTGCCAACAAAAGGTTGAGCATTTGTCAGAAAGAAACAGGCATATTTTAAATACTCAGTCCATACACGTGACTATCTTTGTGAGTTTTGAGAACACATTTTTTTAGACAAAACTCTCACTAACACTTAACCAATTCTGCTAGTGTAATATCTTTTGGTTGTAACTAATAACACTGAAATGAATTTGATATATATAGCTGACTTATTTCAATTAAAATTGGCTATGTATGGTTTTGAAACCTACTACAGCCCACTTTTATTTCTTGTAATAGCACATTATTGATTTTAATTGCATATATACACTATGGAGGCTGTAATAAATTGTGCCTCAAATAGCTCTGTGCGTTTGTTGGTTAGCATCGGTGTAGTGAGAGAGCAGCAGCGGAGTAGCACATCGGGTGGGGTTGCAAGGCTGCTGTCAGCCCTGACACTCGAACTGCCGGGCCAGCAGCATCCACACCCGCATGGGCCCACACCTGCTGTTACCACTGCTCCAAAATCTGCTGCTTATCAGCCAGTGGAAAGCCTCACAGCTGTCTCTGAATGGCTGATTAGGGATAGAGATTGGTTGGTCTGGTCTGAAGAGTCACAGTTATTTTAATCTCATGTCTGCAGAAGTTTTAAACCTTAAAAGATTCACTGTTTTGACTCTTCATACATCAAAATTACTGTATGTCTTGCATATCGATCCAGCTTGGCATTTCTTTCCACTGCGGAGGAGTTTCTGGCGAAAGAGAGCATTGTTAGAGCACTGCGCAGTATGTGTTTGTTGTCAAACTTTTGTTGTGGGTGGATTTAAAAGAAGAGCCAGTACACCCCTGTTGTGCTGTATCACTGTCAAACACACTCATGTTTATGCTCATGAAGGTTCTGCCTTTTTTTCATTCTCCTCTGAAGCCCAACTATAAATTGTTCATCATAGTTTTTCTCATTTCAGGTGGAAGCACAGGTGACACATTGTCTGTGTCGCTCTACGTGTCCCTGGTGGTGTCGCTGGCGGCGCTTATGGCCTTGGTGGTGTTGCTAGTGAACTGTGTGACCTGCTGCAAGGAGAGGGAGATCAACTTCAAGGTGAGAGTCCTGGCAAGCAGGTAGCCTGACACCACTCTACATACACCAAAAGGGTCACGCCTAATAAATACAGGATAGGTTGTAATGGGCAGTGTCTGTGAATTTAGGTTCTGTTGTGAATAGTGATGTCACCAGAACCGATACTTCGGTACCAAGTCGGTACCAACATTCTAAAAACGTGACGGTACTTGTTTTTCTGCAGTAGCGTAGGTACCGTAGGTACCAAGGCTGCAATTCTTCCGGAACTGATGGGGGCAGCATATACGCCTATAAGTGTTCTAGCTTGTCCTCAAATGGTAAAGAAGACGAAGAACGCCTACAAGCACATGGAAAAACTACACGTGGAAGATGGCGACGAGTTCAGCTCCGCCCTGACTCGTTGACAAGAAAGGTGGTAAGAGTCAGATATGGAAGTACTTTGCGTTCGAGGCGGATGACCACGGCGTTATAATTGATGCGCTAAAGCCAGAATGCAAACGATGCCATCGTGCATTTCAAACCAAGGGAGGAAACACCTCAAATTTGGCGAAGCACTTGAAAGACAGGCACCCCGATCTGTTGTAACGTTATGCTCCATACAATGTTTGCAATAGCCAGTTATTTGCTAACGACGCTAACGCAATGTAACGTTATACTAGGCCACCTCGTAGTGGGCTATTATCTCCATTCAGACTGTGTCCCGTCAACAAAATGTAGCCTAATGTCACTGGTTCAAATAATTATTGTAATGTTAATGGTTTTAATAAATATTTTCAGCCAACCACCATGTCAGTGAATTTAAACTACTGCTTGCATTCAGAGTATAAGGTGTGTGTGTGCACGCGCGTGTTTGTGTGTGCGCGCTCGTGCGCCTTAGCACCTGTAGCCTCTATTGTTTTATTAGTTATTGTCAGACAGTATGTTTGATAACTGAAATCGAACTGTGGTATCGACTTTGGTATCGAGTATCGTGTACTTTTGGTGGTATCGGTACAGACTACTAGATTTTTGGTATCGTGACATCCCTAGTTGTGAATGATGTGCACTGTAGTATCATGGCAAGCCTGTTTTTATGCACTCTTGATTTTTGTTGATTTTGTAGGAGTTTGAGGACCACTTTGATGATGAGATTGACTTCACTCCACCAGCAGAGGACACGCCTTCTATGCAGTCCCCAGCTGAGGTGTACACCCTCGCTGTTTCTCCTGTGGCCCTGCCTGGACCCCCACACCTCCAACCTCCTGCCCGCATCACAGGTTAGACGCATGCACACTCACAGTCAAACAGATCACTGTGTGTCAAAACTTGTTGTATAAAATAAAAGCCCGTTTTTTGTTTGTTTTTTTGCTCTAATCACTGAATTGAACAGGCATAATTGTTTTTGCACAAAACTCTTGCTCAGCAAATATGGGAAATACCAATACCTTCAAGTTGTTTATTTTAACCAGTATGAATATTGCTTGTATAAAAAATAGACTATCAAATAACATATCTATTCTGAATAATTCATTCAATCTAGTGCATCTACGCCAACCATTTGCAGAGAGAGAGAGAAACCCAAATCAAAATACCAGTAATGTTGGCATAATGAAAGCTAACATTACTTGGCGTATAATTGTTTATAATTATTAGAATTGAAGTTCTACTGTAAATATCACATATATTGTACATAGACATTCAAATGACACATAGAAAATGGATTTGAATGACTGAATTTTATTTTTTCCTGTTGTCTAAGGTGCCTTTTTCTTCTTTTTAGTTGAAAAATTAAAATTCTAAATATACAGACTTTTTAATCCTCATCATTTAGGAAAAATAACAACAAATGCTCAAGGTGAAGCTTGTTATTTAGTACAGTCTTCATTAACATTGTTTTGTGGTTGGTTTCACAGAGGGACCCGCAGGCTTCCAGGTAGCACGTCACAGCCTGAGTTACATCCAAGAGATCGGCAATGGCTGGTTTGGCCAGGTAACATTAATTTTCTATATTGTACAAGTTTTATATTTACAGACTTTAAATGAGAGAGAGCTGAAGTTGTGCCACAGAACAAATATACAGTATGCATTGAATCTATTATAGCTAAAAGTTTATGCACAGACTGTATTCTCTTCCCTTGTTGTTTCTGCTCTTTCTGTGACTCATCCTAAGGTGGATAAGTGTTCGCAGAATAATCCTTATTCAGTGAAATATCCATCCTTCCCCAATATTCTGTTGCTTTTTAAAAATGTTTTCCCTGCAGTTGTTATTCCTTGACCCCTTTTAACATGTTTTATGGATTGTTTTTCTGTATCTTCAGGTAATTCTGAGTGAAATATACACAGATCCAGGTGGAGCCAGAGCGGTGGTGAAGGAGTTAAAAGCTAATGCAAGTGCCAAGGAGCAGAATGATTTCCTACAGCAAGGAGACCCATACAGGTAAACATCCTTAACCCCCTTCACTGAAGACTATTATTTTTCATATGTTTTTAATCAGATGAGCTATAATTTATATATTTATTATTTGATTGGTTCATAGCTGTATGACAAGGCAGTAATGTTAAAACCTTTCCTCTTACACAGTGCATTAGAAATAATCTCTCAAATCTGACATATTATTTTAAAGTTAAATGCAGTCCAACCGGTTTCATGTTTTTTTTGTCTATACAGAGTTCTGCAGCACCCAAACATCCTCCAATGCCTGGGACAGTGTGTTGAGGCCATTCCCTTCTTGCTTGTCTTTGAGTACTGTGAAATGGTGAGTGGCCACCTGCTCTACTAAATGTTATTTATATTACAGTTATCTTGTAATTCATCTTCAAAAGGCAGCGGTTACAAGCATATTTTTAATTTAATGAATAAATAATTACCTTTGTGAAACTAACGTAAAGTGAATACTTTCTACGTCGTCACTCGGAGACTAACTCTGACCGAGCAGAGTACATTAAGTACATCGATCAGCGGTAACAAACGAGACCATCTGACCAACAAACACTGTAGCATCAATTAAGATAAAACCAACTCTGTGGTGAAGAAATAAGTTGTGTTTCATATTATATTTCAGTCAAAGGTGGAAGAAGTTCTCAGATCTCGTACTTTAATAAAAGTAGCAATACCACAGTGGTACCAAGACATACTCTGATACAAGTAAACATACAAAAGTATTAGTGTCAAGGTGTACTTAAAGTACCAAACGTAAAAGTACTCATTATGCAGAATGGCATATTTCACAATAATGTATATTATTTGTAATGTACTTTATGTAGTTTATCTGCTGGGTAGCTTGTGAATTTACCCTGTGGGATCAATTAATTGTACTTAAGTACAGTACTTCAGTAAATATACTTGGTTACTTTCCACCACTGGTTTCAGTGGACTAAAGTGAATGGTTTGGCACACAGTATATTGGAGAAAGAGACTGTAAATTGTGCCACCATTTATATTCAATCAAGAATCTGTTTTGAATTGAAAATCGATTTTAAATCAAAATCAGACCCCCAATAATCAGAATCGAATTGTGAGATTTCCAAAGATTCATACCTCTAGTTTCTATGCACAAAACACACCATCATCTCCCTTTTTATAGCCAAAATGAATAATATTACATTAATTAGGATAAAATTATGTACTATAAATCTGCAATGTGTAATGTCATTTTGCAATATTATTCTGGTTTGTGTGTGCAGGGATTGAGAAATTGTCTATTTACTACTTACTATCTCAGTCAGTCCCTCTTCACTTAGAAGAAAGATTGAGAAATCTGAGAATTAGCTCTCTGCAATCTGTTAAGGTCACAGATACCCCTTTTCCACCCAGGCAGTACGAGGGCCAGTTCGGAGCCGGTGCCTAATCTCGAACCAGTTCTTTGCATTTTGACAGCCAAAGAACGTGAAACGTGTGAAAGCGGAGACATATACAGTAGAGTGTGGATGCCCGACCCGAGCCCGACGGGACCTGTCGGGCCGGGTTCAGATAAGAATTTAGATGTCATGTTCCGGTTCGGCTCGGGTTCGGGCTACCTGACATGCTGCTGTGTTGTGCTACGGCCTATTTAGTGCTGGAGTCTGTTATTT
>JBBPCS010000672.1:5223553-5244441 GCA_037974645.1 Hollardia meadi
GTGAGTGTACTGTTAAATCAGATGACCCCTGTCCTACTCATGCAGCAATAAATCTTGTGTGTCTCTATCTGTGGGCGTTTCAGACCCAGGTGTATCTGGGTGACGTGCACAGGTCCACCCATTTACTGCTTGATGCCCGGATGTAGGATGTTCTTTTTCTGGTAATAATGAATGTGTTTGCACAACCTGAGCCATGAAGTTTTCCACAGTTGTTTTAAAGGGAAACATCACATTGTCCGGTGTATTAAAATCTGTTTTATGTATTAGTTACTTGTGTGAAAAGTGCAGTCTGTGTTGTGGTTTCCATTTCCACTCCTTGGATAGTGAACCACATTTTATTTGCTTGCCGGAAAAAGGAAATGCATTTCTGCTGCTTGGGTGATGCAAATGCTTTGAGTAACTTCACCACCAGCTTGCTTTTCCATTTCTGCAACCTGGTAACATGTCCAGCAGGGTCCAGTTTGGCTTATGTTGCCAGACATTGCATAACTTAAATTGGCCTGGGTATTGTCAGCTGCCCCAGGCCTGGCCAGTGTCCAGGCATTGTGGTCTTTCCCAGCTATCTCTAGTAAGGTCTCTGACAGGAGATGGAAATAAGTCAAGGTGAATGACTTATCACAACTGTGTGCGAGTCATTAGGGAGGATAGCGTGATGAAGACCGCATCCTGTTTGTTGGAGGTGATAATGTGTGAGGGTAGCACAACTGAGTGATGCCTATGCTCGTTATCCCTTGCTGGATAAAGAGTTTTGAGGACTTCATCCAAGTGAGATCTTGTCTTACACAATACAGGTTTCTTTTCTTTCAGTATTTACAAGTTCCATTTGCACTACTTGCGCATAAAACTTCAAAATAACACTTGCTTCATGTAGAAAAAAAAGCTCCTTTCATGTAAAATTTAAAGTAAAAGACTACTTTTCAGTGGCCTCTGTTAATTTCAGGCCACGTCAGTCATCCTTTAGATGTCGAAACATGAAATGTGACACTGCAGCTGCACAGTGGACAAGATGAAACCCAAAAAGCCAATGTACTGTGACGTTCCCTCTGACAACCTGGTGATTGATTGCGGTTTTTCCATCCCCTATCACCCGTGCTGGGTAACCCTGACTCAAAGCATTTTAGACATCAAAATACATCAAGCAACTGGTGCAGGGGCCACAGAATGTCACATACCATAGTGTGAGTGACAGCTTCTAATGCATGGTTCTCAGTCAGACCCTTCTCTGGTTCAGGGTCTCAGACTTGAGCCAGCAGATTTTTGGCTGTCGAAAGTCATTGATCTCCTTTATTTATTGCGGTCGTTAAAGCAATAATTCTCACTGTGTTATGGAAGTGCTCTTTATACTACTGTCATGGCTTCTATTAAGTTATATGTGAATGACCATGCTCTCCCTGTAGGCGTATTAAGCATTATAATTCACTTTGTGGGTCAAGTTGTCCTCAATTGATTGGTGTACTTTTTTACTTCTGTAGGCTAATTGACTCTATTAAGGGTTAATAGGATAAATATTTATGTTAAATAACTTAACAGAGACAGTGGGTTATATTGTTGAAGCTACGAAAAAAACATTTTGCACAAACATTGCACCATTCTGTGCTTAATCCTGGATTTCACATTTCTTTTAATGGCCTCTTGCTCTGTTTTGTTTCAAGTAAATAAGTTAACAGCCTGCTTCTGGTAAACATTAGCAGCTTGGACGATAGACAAAGCACTTCAAATAGCTTCTTTTTTTTCATTATTTTTTCGGGTTGTCCGTCCGTCTATCCATCTGTCCGTCATATTCTTGTGAATGTGATATCTCAGGAACACCTTGATGGAAATTCTTCAAATCTGGCACAAACATTCACTTGGACTCAAGGATGAACTGATTAGATTTTGGTGGTCAAAGGTCAAGGTCACTGTGACCTCACGTCAGTCCCATGCTTGTGAACGTGATGTCTCAGGAATGCTTACAGGGAATTTCTTCAAATGCGGCACTCATGTCCACCTGGACCCAAGGATGAACCGATTAGAATTTGGTAGTCAGAGGTCAAAGGTCAAGGTCACCGTGACCTATTAAAATAATTTTAATCATAACTCAATAATTCAGACCCTAATTATGACAAGATTTTACACAAACTGTGCTGATTGTTTAGATCTTTTTTGAATTGATTTGAAGCATTGTAGTCCACCACAAGCTCTTTGGTTTTGTTGATATTGAGCTTCAGGTGATGTGCCGTTGCACCATGTGACCAAGCTCTCTATCAGTCACTACATATATTATACGAGTCTGGACAGACATGGATGTAAACTGGTACATGGAGGCATACAACCGCAAGGCAGCAATTCTAGTTTTTACATAACTTGATCACATGATGGTCTGTGCATGGAGAACTTGGTACATTCCTGTTTCTTCATAGGTCAGACACAAGGCCTAATTGTTTTGGCCTTTTACAGTTAATGTTGTTTCATTAACAGCACTGGATCCTCCCCCCTGAAACCCAGACCTAATCACCTGCTGCTTAGCCATCACAGATAAAGACAGCCAGAGAGGGTATCATTTACCATACATTTAATATAGCTCTTCCTTGAAGACTGCTTCTCAGAGCTGTGTGTGTTTTCCTCTGATAGTTTTTATGTGTTTGTATATCTGTGCTCAGAGGTGAATGTGGTTGAAGCAAATGGTATTGCTAACGTAAGACTTCTGATCCAAAATGCTTGTAGAGAGATAGCTCAGGGAAAAGTAAGCCCTTTGTTAACACATAGACGCAGTCAGTAACTGCATGTGACTTGACATTTTTAACAAATGCGGCTCATATTATGTGACTCTGGTGTGTGTACAGTATGTTCTTGGCAGCTGGTGTCAGAAGCAGAAATACTGTGAGTAAACACAGCCATAGTTGTGAGAAGTTTTATTGGTGTGAGGTATTGCAGCATGGAGGAATTAAATAATTGTTACTGGCTAGCATAAACTGTATGGGAATTATTGCATAAGGGAGTGTGTTTGCTATACGCATTTGCAATTAAAATCTAAACAGTTCACTTTATCCTTCTGTCTTTATGTCTATAAAGACATTGAACACAAGTGAGCGTTATTTGTAGATATCACAAGTACTCAAGCCTAGAACTTATTAATAAAAACACACTAGGGATTTACGATTTGACGATATCTGTCTTGTGGCGATAGAAAAATATCTATAGTTTAATATTATGCTCTGTCGTATCTATCAGACCCTTGACAGTAAAATTTTTCATCATTTGCGTTCCCTGCCGGACTGGTTAACTCACTCCTTCCCAGCTCCACCCTCTTTTCCAAATACGATCATTTCTGGATCCAAAAAACCAAAATGCAACAGCAAAAATGTCGAACTTGGCTTTAAAACTGTAGTCCACAAACCAATAGGTGATGTAACCGTGGATACGTCCACTTTTGTTTAAAATACAGTCTATATTCCCAACCATCCTTGGGTTGTGAACCTGCACATAGCTGAGACCCTTGTTTTAATTCAATTTAGTCCCTCAGGACTCAGGCCAACCACAGAGTTCCAGATTCACTGTCTTATCTTAGACAACTTCTCATGACACTGTGATCAGTCACACTGGTAACATCAGACTTTATATCACTCTCTAACCATGAGTATGTGTTTATTATGTTGGGGTGTGACTAATTAGCTCAAAATGCCTTGTCCAGCTTCCCTCACCTTCCTTTCTCCCCTCCACCTGTGAGCTCGGAAACCCAACTGGTCACAGGCACAGTTTGTTTCATCTGACCTGAGCTGGGTTCTTATTTATAAATCTCTGTGACACAGCATAGACGTCCATTAAACAGCATTACCCTTATTTGGTCCTCTCACACATCGGCAGTGAGAAGTGCTTAGGAGACAGTAACAGAGTCTACTGCCCCTATGTGGCGGTCTCTGCACAATGCGTATAACTAGAACTACTTGTTTAATTCCTCCTATTGCTGTTATATAAATGAAATTCTTCCGGATTGTCAAATGTTTATTTTTTGATATTGATGAACTAATACAGATGTCTGTGTGTGTGTGTGTGTTTGCAGGGGGATTTGCGTGGCTATCTGTCTCAGCAGGATTGGATGTTCAGAAATGCTGAGTTGCTGCAGCTGCAGAGGATGGCCTGTGAAATCGCCGCTGGTGTCACTCACCTTCACAAACACAACTTCCTGCACAGGTAGCACTTCAGCATTGCAACTCTTAAGCAAACTCACAGGTTAGGCTAAGCGTTGTGTTTCTCTAACACTGTCAAAGAAGACAGCTGCTTTTTAGGGAAGCGCATACTCTCTCAGTGACAACTAGACACACAACATTTACATAAATGTTTTAATCACAACGTGAGACTAAATTTTATGTTTTTCTGCCTCAGTTTAATTTTCTAAATTAGTTGTTCTCTTAATTACATAGGCATTACTCAATTAAGAAGTAGTTTAAATTCTTAGTTGTATTTATTTTCATACAGAAGTAGGACAAGTAATAATGTTGGTAAAAGTGAAATTTTCTAACCTTTGTCTCATACATTTGGATTGCTCTTGTGCAGTGTAGCATCTGGGTGTTGAGCTTTTTAAATACGTAAATTAGATTGCATATAATTAAAGGTTTGAAGATTTTAATATTGCATCTTGTCAATACATAAAATTAACACATAATTTTGTTGTCCTTTTTGGATCAAGATGAGGATCATGGTATATGATTAATATATAGTAATTTTACTGGGTATGTAATGTCACATGGTAAGTGTATAGCCACAAACATAGTAAAATATGATTGTAAAGACCTAGGTCAACTGTTACTTCTACTTTACTGCTTACTGTTCAGCCAGTCTCAGGAGAGCTAGTATTCTCCAAAAATGGTGTGTACAGCAGAGAGGCAGCATTTCATTTTCATTTTTATCCCCACTGAGCACTTGATGTCTTGCTAATAGCAACCAGTAGGGAAGAGGGGGTGTTGGGAACGTGTGGCTTGTGGATAACATATGATGCTCAGCTCATCAGCTCTATTTTGCATGCTCAGAATAAGCTCAGGGAGTTCCAATTACACAGCTCCCATGCATTGCCACAGTGTCAGCTGTCCGCTGCCAGAAGGATATGATGATGTTGCTCTTTGCATGTAAAAGGATAGCCTCACATTGGGTGTTGTGTTTTAATCCTTGTTACAACTTAAAGGGATTCTACAAGCTTCCCTCCATGTGGACTTAAATAATTTTCAATCGTAAAGATATTTCTGTTGCACTTTTTGTTCCCAGGCCACAAAAATAAATATAAAAGGTGATACAAACTGAATGATTCAAGGTGCAGCCACTTGTTGGCAAAATCGATCGATGTTGATGGTGCAGTCCCACAGACACAAAACACTTGGGGTGCTGTGTGGGCTGATATCCAAATCTGAAACCTCAGCTTTGCAATGCAAGGGTGATAATGGTGCTGCGAAAGAGCAAAACGTATACTTTACACTCTGTGTGCCATGAATATTTTCTCATTCACAAACTGGATGACGTTTCTTTTTTCTTCTTATTATCACAGTGTCATGTGATGTTAGAGTATGTTTTTTATAGATATTTGTGCAGGTTAAGGCCATTTCATAGCTTCTAGCAACATTAAGTGTCCATACTGTTCTGCTGAAAAATAAATGTTTCACAAAGCAAGAAAAGATCGCATGCCTCTCCAGTACCGACTGCTACTTCTCTCTCGCATTGAAGAAATAATTTTTAGACTGCTTCCCTGTTTAAATGTCTCAGTTGTTCTTTGACTTTACTTTTATCGGTTGGATCAGGTAACTCAGTTGTGGTTAGAGCTCTGTTTTGGATTGCGAAAATAATACCCTTTGTATTGTTGTAGTTGTTCTTGATCTTGTATTGCATTTTAGCTGAATATTGTGTTTCACTCATTTGTAGTGTGTGACAATCGTGTGTGTTTGTACTGTGTCTAATGTTATAACAATGTTTATGCTGCCGTCTTGGCCAGGTCACACTTGAAAAAAGAGATTTTAATCTCAATGCTGGTCAAATAAAGGATAAATAAATTTAAAAAATGAAATCAAGCTGCCTGTGTTACTCTATGCTGCCAACAGCAGAGGACAGGGGACAGGAGGGTTTAAAATAAATCTCCATTTATCTTACAGAGGCTTCAGTGGGTCTGACAGTAGCTGGGCCATGTACATGCAAGAACACTAGTGTCAGCAGTGTTTGTTGTTAGGTTGGAACTTGTGCCCAGGGTTTGCTGCAGGGCTAAAGGGAAACCAAAGCCTGCCTCTTCGATCGGTGTGAATGAACTACCATATGGCTGCTTAATGTGCAGAGAGAGACTCAGAGCTTCTTACGCCATCTCCTGGCAGCCCCACAAAAAGTTTGACGAGCCTGTGTTTCCCTCTAGAAACTATATCCTGCTGCTGTATGCACGAGTCAGGAATAGCCCCTGTGTGAGTCTTGTTGCACGGCGGAGAGCAGAGGCCAATGACGGATGAAGAATTTCCTATAGTTGCCAAAGACATTTGTGATCCTTGCCCTTGATTCTTGTGAGGCCTTTAAGGTTAAGTGCAGATGGTAGAGTCCTTGTTGATAAGATTGATTGTGTAATCACTTCACCCTGGTCTGTGCTTTAACTTTTCTTTATAGACACAAATGACACATGCTTAACAAAATTAACTAACTGGGTCATGAACAAGCACCTGCTGAATATTTTCATTCCAGCAATGATCACAGACTTGCCTGCGAGCTTTGTAATTAGTGAATGATTTGGTCATTTTGAATTTATAAAGTCTTTAATTGATCCCTATGTGCTGTGCTGATGTCTTTCTCTCTTTCGCTCTCATAGTGATTTGGCTCTGAGGAACTGCTACCTGACTACAGATCTTACAGTCAAAGTAGGAGACTATGGAATTGGACCCTACAGATACAAAGTAAGCATAAACCTCAACTTCAGATATTTTCTGCATAGAGATTTTCATTTCATCATTATTGTATGGAACTGAATTTTCCAGGGGAGACAGGGCATCCATGCTGGATGAGGCAGTGAAAACATTTGTTTGTTTTGCCTTATTTCTTATCTTTTTTTTCCTGATAGGAACATTTTTAGACCACTGATCAATCAATATTTATTTGTAATTAATATTGTCCAAAACTTGGAGGAGCCCAATTAATTGTAGTACCTCTACTTTTGGATGCATTTCCTACTCCACACTATTGTACAAGGTGCTGTTGTAATAGTGAAAACAGTGAGAACTCTGTCTATATTGTATATATTGTTCCTATTTTTTATATTTCCTCTTGTTTAAATTGTTAATACTTTTTATATTGTTTTTATTGCTTGTTTACTATTTATTGTTATTTTATTGATGCTCCTTCTATTTTGCTATCCACTTTGCTGCTGTAACACTGTAAATTTCCCCGTTGTGGGACTAATAAAGGAATATCTTATCTTATGTTAGTTAGTGAAAAAGAGATGAGGTGAATAGTAGCACCTTGCATCACATACTTTTTTTCTGCTGTTATCAAACTCACCAGAAAATGTGGCCTGTTAAATACCATTACAACTTAAATTCTTCCACAAGGCACATGTGAATCAGAGTTTAGTAGATTAAAGCAGGTTGGTCATGTTTTTTGTTTTAAATGAGCCTTTATTTACATAATTAAACAAATGGTTACCTCTTAAGATGTTTAGGAATACCCCATTTTATGCAACTGATGAACTGAAGTTGTCTGTCTGAAGTTTGGCTATCTTTTGAGCTGAAGTCTTTGTACGGTCAGCTCCAGATGACCTGACAGAAAATAAACATTCATCGTAGGCTGTGCAGGTGTTTTCCTTTTGATCAATTGTATATTTCACTAAAGTATTCAGATCGTCTTCTCTTGTAACTTGACTCACTGCAAATGTCCTAAGGCAGTTCGCGCATCTGGATTCTTAAAATACTGCTGATCCGTCAGTTTGGCTGTCTGAATTTAATACTCCTAAGATAAGGTCACCCTCTAAATCTATTTCTGTGAAGACATCGAGAGGCAAAGTGAGTTCCTCAGTGAGAGCTAATAAACAGACAAATTTATCCTTTAGTAGAGCACTTATCAATTACCTTTATTTGCAGTGTTTTCTAGAAAGTTATGGTTTGTTAAAGTAGCAAGTACTCTGCGTGACGAAATGTAATTCCAATGTGAATATAGGAGGATTACATAATCACAGAGGATGATGTGTTTGCACCCCTTCGCTGGTTGGCTCCTGAGCTGGTGGGCGAGCGCCATGGGGGTGTGATTACTATGGAGCAGACCAAGCCCAGCAATGTGTGGTAGGTACCAGATTGTTGCTTTTCACTGGCATTAGAGGACACTTTAAAAAACCCATTAGTCATAATGACTGAGTGAACCTGAATCTGATCTAAATATATTTTAAAATGACACTCCTGAGAGAGAGAGAAGGCAAGGCTTGTACTGTTTTATTGCAGATTGTAATAATGAAGGTATCAGATATTTTAGCTAGTCATGCCCTGTCATCAATATATACTGTATGGGTGAAGTATATTTGGAATGAGTAAAATATGACAGTAAATTGCTCTGCAGTACAACTCAGGCCTATTGCTGAGAAAACAATTACTTTTTGATAATTCCAGAGCTTGAAAATCCCAGTCAGTCTGGATAATTTCCAAAAAAGAGGAAAAAAGACACTGACATTGCACCAACTAAACATCCCATCACACTGTACAGTCTTCTCAGCCTCTCCCTGACTTCATGCCCAAATGCTTTCCGGTCATAAATTGCAGAGTTATGTATGGTAGTTGTAGTCACAAGAGCCAGATTTCCCACATGAATAAAAATATGTTGAGCTTCAAAATGTTCCCCATGTAAAGAACAACTTGCTTATCGTTGGTAGTGAGGTGTTTAAATTTAGCTCTTACTACCATCGCTGCTTGATGAATCATGTAATTTATCTATGTTACAGTACTGTTTCCAAGATGTTTGAGTATTCATAACAACTCACCTGCTAAAGTTTTATGGTTTTGTGTCAAGAGTTTAAGGTCACTTCCTGAAGGTGGAGTGCACAAGATAACTGCAGTAAATTCCAACAACTATTCTATCCTCATTGTCTGTAGGGCCTTAGGGGTCACATTGTGGGAGCTTTTTGAGAATGCTGCCCAGCCGTACCCTCATCTATCTGACCGGGAAGTTCTCAACCATGTGATCAAGGATCAACAAGTCAAACTCTTTAAACCACAGCTGGAGCTTCCTTATTCTGAAAGATGGTAAGTCTTTGGAACAAATTATACACAAATAGTTTTGTAAAATAAAAAATATGTTTGATAATAAATATTATTGCTTGAATGCTTTTTTTTATGCCTCCGCGCTAGCAACAGCCGTTGCAGGAGGTACAGGTTTCGGGTTGTCTAACCATCAGTCCATCCGTCCCATTCTTGTGAACACAATATCTCAGGAACACCTTGAGGGAATTTCTTCAAATTTGGCACAAATGCCCGTTTGGACCCAAGGATAAACTGATTAGATTTTTGTGGACAGAGGTCAAAGATCAAAGCCACTGTGATCTATTACACATTTTTATAACTCAAGAATTCATTGTGACATTTTTGTGACAACATTTCAAACAAACGTCTAACAGGATAATGAAGATGAATTCATGATATTTTATATCTAAAAGGATCAACTTTACTGTGACATCATAATCTACAAAAACACTTTTCTGGCCATTATGCAACACCATGATTTAGGAACAGAAGGGGAGGTTAGACTGTATAGATCTTGTGTGCTACCAGTTGAAGATGTGTGTGAGTCCACAGCAAACTCATTGATTTTGCTGATATTGAGCTTCACTGGATTGCTGTTGCACCATGTAAAGAAGCTCTCTATCAGTTACTACATACTGTATATTGTACAAGTCTGGACAGACATGGATGGAAAGTGCAACTTCATTGTTCCGCTGAGGCATACAACCGTGAGGTCATAATTCTAGTTTGAGTAACTGAAGCTATATGTCCCATTGAAAATGTATCTTGTCTGAAAAAGAGATGTCTTTTTTTCCTTGTAACTGCAGGTACGAGGTCCTGCAGTTCTGCTGGCTATCTCCAGACAAGCGGGCCACAGCAGAGGAAGTACATCGTTTGCTTATCTACCTGCGCATGCAAGGCCAGAAGGACATGGAAGAAGATTTTGAACAACGCTGGGATTCTCTCAAGCCTAACCCTTCCACACGGCAGACCACTGTCAGCCACTCCTCTTTCCCAATCTTGGAACAATTTGCTGACGATGCCCTGCGACAAGAGATCGATGAAGTTCTTACTGTAACTGAAACGAGCAAAGGTCTCAGCTTTGAGTATGTTTGGGAGGCAGCCAAGCACGACCACTACGATGGAAACCATGGGCGTTCAAGCATGGACACAACATTGAACTATCACAGCATGTTCTTCCCTGTTTCCAGTGAAGATATCCGGGCCCATTTCCCTGATCCTGACACCAGAACAACAGGCAAAGAAAGTGGTAACACTCCTTCAGGAATTCCTGGAATTGTACCAGTGTTTGATGCCCAAAAGCCATCTGATGGAAATGATTATTACATACAACTAGAAGAACAAGGGGAGAGCACTGTTGGGGAAGACGTTAACAGACAGGACTTCAGTTCAGGCCGGCAAGACTTTGTCATTCTCCAAGATGTGCGTTTGGATGAGTCTAGTACCGAGGCTGATTTTTTCCACCAAAGTATTGACTCCAAGGATTCCTATTTACCAGACAGCCACATCTGGTCATCTCTTGAAAATGACAGTCCATACCATACCAACATTTTTACTGAAGGGGGGTCCAAGCAAGAAGACTCTCCTTCCTGGAGAACGAGTTTTATGGAGCTTCCAGAGCACAATGGGAACTGTTTTCACGAAGGTACACCTTTAGAAGTCCAGGAGGTGGACACAGATAAAAGCTATGGGGATTCTTTTTTAGGGGATTGTTCAGAAGCCCCTCACCTGGCAGATTCTGTAACAGGGGAGAGGGAGAATGCAGATGTGAAGAGGCTTCTGAACACTGAAAAATTAGCTGAAAACTTCATGTTTCTCAAAGACCAGAGCCTGATGAAAGACAGATCTAGTCCACAGGAGACTTTTCTTTTACCTGGCGTAGCCCATGAACCAGAAGACTCGTTCAAAATGCATTCTTGGGACAACCTTGAGACTTTAAACAGTTTAACGACAGCAGACACTTATTTGAAACCTGCAGCAAGTAGCATAACCGCAAGACAGGAACTGTTAGACTCTCCAACTGCCAGTTTGGGGGAGTCATGTCATTCTCTGGTAGAAAATGAAACACTGGTGCCTTTCATTACAGTGGTAACAGAGGATGAAGCAAGCATCCAGCTACCAGTTAGAAATAGTACTTCCACTGAAGACCTTGGTCTGCTGCAATCATCAGACAGAGGTACAGACTCTGGTTTTGATTCAACCTCAGAGAGGTTTGAGATAATCATCAGTCAAATTGATGGCCACACACCTGCATTCTCTGAAAGTGCCGCTCCAGATTTACTGTGTACAGATGCCAAAATTCCCAGCCTTGAAGACAACCTTGGAACCTCAACAGTTAATGTTCAGCCCATTGAAGGTAAAATGCCTGAAAACTTGCAATTCCAAGTATTGTCCTCAGACAACGGACAATTTGAAGACCTAACAAGTAACAACCTTTTCAGTGAACTCATTGAGGATGCAGATATAGAACTGGAAACCACTCTGTCTGACCATGAAGAATCCTTTATGGATACCAATGGGTGTCCTCTTGTCAGGTCTTCTCTGTTGGTCTCTGGGCCATCTTTGGACCAGATCAGCCAGGACAGCTTACTGGAAGACAGTATGTCCACCAATTTACCAACTGTAGATAATTCAGTCGAGACGCCTGACTCGTTAGACTCTCTGGACATCCACAGGCTAGGTGAACATGGAGAAGAGTTAAGTGCTCAGATAGCCCAACACAAACTGCAGCCTCCATACAAAATATCAGACAGCGGATATGAGACGGAGAACCTGGAGTCTCCTGAGTGGAACTCCCAGCTTAATGTCAAAGACCACTCCCCTGTCAAAAATGGCTTGAGTGTTGCCAAAGAACAGGAGGAGATGGAAGAGCCTACAGCAGCTACAAATCTGATTCCACCAGAAATCATCATATCTGAAGTAGAGGGAGTGCTGAATGCTCACAGCGATGATCCCAATGCGGGTCAGCAACCAGATTATGTAGTCCCCGCTGAGGAGCCAGTCATGGGCAGTAATTACAGAGATTCTGCCTACTTCTCAGACAATGAATCAGAACCTGAGAAGAAGTCTGAAGAAACAATTGCGGGAGTTTCTGGCGAAGTCACATGGTTAAGGAATTCTAACGACGCGGTCAGTGGTGCTGCTGGAGGTCCAGTACTGGAGGTTAATGCAGGGAGGGATATAGATTCATTATTTTCTCAGCAAGAATCTTCTTTAGCTGCTGAAGCACATGCTGGAGAGACTCACGATCCTGATGTTAGGGGCAAATTACCAGAAGTAGATTTTACAGAGAAATGTGAGAAGGTGGTGTCAGAGTCTAATAGTCATAATGAAGATGGAAACAAACCAGAGGTTTTGAAGGACATCACATCTGCTGATCAACCAGACCTATCGGAAGATCTCGAGACCTCAACCCCACTTCAAACTGCTACCCCTTTAAAGCTGTTGCCAGAGACTGCAGGCCATGCTAAACTCACCAGAACCTACGCCAGTGATGGTCAGAAAATAAAAGAGCCAGACATGGAGGGGCGTTACCTGGGGAGGCGGGAAGATTCTGGTTTAGATGGACAGGAGGATGGCGTAGATGCAGACGAGGAGGACGAGAACAGCGATGACTCTGATGATGACATCCATGCATACCAGCTACACAGCTCCAGCTCAGAAAGTGAGGATGACGCCGTGCATACAGTGCCACTTATTGTCTCAGATGACAGCAGTGCAAAGAACCTGAAGAGCTTGTTGAAACCCACCACGCTGAACATTGATGCATCGTCTTCACCGTTTCCTGCCAGGAGCAGTGCAGATAACTCCAGGAGAGCTGTGTCTTTCTTCGATGATGTCACTGTCTACTTGTTTGACCAGGTAAATCACTTGTCTGTTTTTTTTAGGTGTAACTAATAAGACACGTTTGTGTGGCCATTCTAATTGAAATCCAACTCATTCTGATTTAGGAGACCCCCACCAAGGAACTGGGTGACCACTCCTCAGGCTCAAATAGTCAGGTACCAGAGTTCAGCAACCCACTGCCCACTGCTAGCTACCTGAACCGGTTCGTCAACTCTGAAAGCTCCACAGATGAAGAAGGTAATGCCAAAACCCACCATATGTTTGCAGCTGTTGAAAACCTCCTTTGCCATTCAATGTCCTAACTCGTTCATTAAATCCCTACAGGTGGTGGTTTTGAGTGGGATGATGACTTCTCCTCCCCTGCACCTGCCTTCCTGCCCAAGTCGGATAAAGACCCTGTATCAAAGGCTATGTCTTCTTCTGCAGCGTTGCGCTTTTCCTCTCCGCCGCTCGCAGTAGGGCGCGTGCTGGAGCCCAGCTGGAGCAGCTCCTCAAACTACTCACGTTTTTCCATATCACCGGCCAACATCGCCAGCTTCTCCCTCACTCATCTCACCGACTCTGACATCGAGCAAGGAGGCAAGTCGAGCATGCAGTCACACCAAACTTGTTTACGTTTTTACACAGGCTTAAAGGAATAGTGCGACATTTTGGGAAATACACTTACTTGCTCTCTTGTTGAAAGTTGGATGAAAAGATCAATGCCTCTCTCATCTCTGTACAGTAATGCGAAGCTATGGCCAGCAGATAGCTTAGCATAAGCTCATGTCTCCGCTTGTTGCCTGGCAACCTGACAGTAATGACAAAATTCCAGGAAGTTACTGCAAATGGCAAAGAAACAGTGACACATATCCCCCTGTACAACTGCAACATGCTGTTGAACATGTGGGCAGAGCCAGGGCAAGCTTTTTCCAGTGTTAATGCTAAGATAAGCTAACTGGTTGTAGCTTCATATTTAACATACACACAACATGACAGTGGTATTGAATAAGCAAATAATGTTTTTCAAAATATGTTTTAGTTTTTATTAGTCTCAATCACAGCATATGCATTCGTTGGCGATAGTGTATTAAGATAATATTACCAAATTTTGCTATTTATATATATATGTATATGACATGTACCATGCTCTCTGGGCCGTATGATAATATGAAAATAGTCATGTAATATTCATCAATCAGTTGAACACATTTAACCTGTCTTGTTTTCTTCTTTTGTTCAGGAAGCAGTGAAGATGGAGAAAAGGACTAGTGTGATAAATGAATGGCCAGTCTTCATAACACTAATAATAATTTTAAAAAAAGAACCTATACTCGCACTTTTTGGGAATGACAAACTGCTGAAAAAGGACAGATGACGCGGTTTGTGGGGCAAACTGTGGATGCTTCTCTCAGGCAGAACTGTTCTTTACCTACGTGGAGATGGCCATGAGAATAATGGCTGTAAACGGACTTTCAGCGAATAAGACTGATAAGGCCCAGTTCCGGTCTGAGCCACATCACCTCTCCAGCTACATTGGTGTGTGTGATTTCAGTCCAGTGCAATTACACTTAAAAAAAGTTTCTAAATGTTTGCTTTAAAGACTAATCAAGCGCATTCCAGGTGTTTGACAGCTTCTTTTTGTTGTGTGTCAAAGTGCTCTCCTTTTCCAGGAATTTTGCATCACCCCCCCCCCCCCCCCACCCCAAATAAAAAATAATAATGATAATTTTTTTATGTTCTGAGTTCAACACACTGGGCTGGCAAACTTAGGGACTACAGCCAAATAGGAATTCGCTCTTTGATTTGAGCAGACCTAAAACTGAATATTTAAGCTTTGTTACTTTAATTTTGCTTCTTCATGTTGTGCGATTATTTCAGTGGTTGCCTTTTTTTTTTTTTTTTGAAGAGTAATTTGTTTTTTTTGTAACCTCTTGGGTGTTAGTCACAGTCTCCTAATTGGAGAGAAACTGTGTGTGGTATCCTTCTGTAGCAGCATTTGAATAAGAAGGGTTGCAAATTTAGGTAGCCCATTCATGCATAGGATGATTGGGTAAAAATCCCTCATCTGGGACTTGACACACTGCATGTTCCTTTATTTATGTTTCAAAGGAACTTTTACAGTTAGTAGTTTCATATTTTTGAGACATCTCAGTAAGACTCTTTGGTGTTGTTTAGTCAAGATTTTCATATTAATCCTTACAGGAGTGATCCAACGGAAAGACAGTCGTGAGGACAAACTAAAAAAAAGAAATCATTCATTTTGTAATGCTTCATTTGATGCTCGGATGGGTTTGTCCCAATTACTTGTCACTGGGTTTTTGTCACTGTGCCTGTGATGCTGTAAAAAGAAAATAGAACAGCTGCACTCTTTCATTTACTATCACTACAAAATCTAAAATCACACGGTCAGTGATTGTTAATAGTTAATAGTGGGAGATTTTATTTTTTAAAGTCGGAACGAAGAAATGTAATGAGCTGTTTGTGAACATGTGCAATGAGTTTCATTAATCGGTTCAAATTTGCGTGTGAGCTCATGGGAAGACGCGGTGAACGTGGCGGCGTTTCTTCGGTAATGTGCAGGGACTTAAAGCTTCACTATGAGAACAAAAAAACATTGCTGCTTTTATCAACTTCAGTGTCGTGAACAGAGTTGTCT
The DNA here is from genome assembly GCA_037974645.1 of Hollardia meadi. NCBI lineage: Eukaryota > Metazoa > Chordata > Actinopteri > Tetraodontiformes > Triacanthodidae > Hollardia > Hollardia meadi. Next base: position 5,239,253 of record JBBPCS010000672.1, read on the forward strand.
GCCTTTTTTTTTTTTTTAACTTTGTGTCAAACTTAATTAACCTGTTCAGATGGCATTTTCCTCCTTAAGGACCCACCTGTCCAGTTGCAATTTTGAGCATTTCATTAACTCCAGTCTTCTCCAAGGTTTTCATGTACAGCTATAAAAACATGGTTTTGAAACTGTAGTTTATACAGTTACTGTATGTTTTTTTTTGTCACAGATGACCTGATGAACTGCTCTACTTCACCTGTAGTAGATTATGTCCATCCCCCCAGCTCCATACAGAAGGCACTGTACAGTACCATAGACATGTTAACCTCTGTAAAAAAACAAAAACAACCAGCAGCCTGTGCTTCAGTTAAACTTGAACATTTATTTAAGGAAATCTTTTGTTTTTTGACTATAGTATACATTTGCTTAATCTTGCACATTTGAGAAATGTAACTTAATGTTGAACTGTACTGATGTATGTAAATGTTAATTTTTTTCTGTCTGTAAATGGGAAATGATGTAACTTGAGTTATCGGTATGAGGTTTCATTTTGTAACTTAAAGCAGAGTTGATCAGAGGAACATATCACAGTCGCCGGCTAAAAGAGGTTAAATTAAGACACAAAAGCAGATGTGAAATCATTCTGTCCTTTAAACTTGTAGATTTTAAAAAATATTTTTACTTCATATTTATCATGCTTAGTGTAATTGAATGAAATGTTTATAATTACACTGTTTAATATGAAAATAAATGCAAATGAACTTCTAATTTCTGCGTGTGTGCTGCAAAATCTGGTCCTGCAAGTAAGCAATGACCTCTGGTTACAAGAACTGTCTGCTGGTGTGGACTGTGATCACTGTGTGGTGAGGAGTCGCATCTAGTGTGGGAGGTGTAGTTTGTTTTTACACTGGTGTCTAACAACTGGATAGGAGTTGTCCAGGGTGACGAGCTCTGGGCAGGTGAAGGGTTACTCGTGAGGCCTCATGTGAACGAGCTCCTCAGTGAATCTGTGCAGCTGGAGAGGAATGTTGTGCCTACATGCCGAACAGCACAAAACACACACTCAAGAATTCTAAAGAATATAGTCAATTCACAGCAGACCAAGAATGTCCCAGTCGACACTGCATGCATTTTGTTTCAAGCACAAACACCCAGCACACGCAACCAGAGGGTCATAAGATATAAGCTGTCTGATCTGCACAGACCTTAATTATGTTGTGGCAGTTGTGGAAGAAGTCGTCTTAAATACTAATCCACACTAGAAATACTCCATTACAAGTCAAAGGTCTGCAGTGAAAACATTATTAAAAATGGCCCCTGTGACTGTTATATTATCATATATCATTACATTTCTATTACTCGTACATTATTGTAAAAGCAGGATTTCACAGTTGTGCTTGATTGAGGTGGAGCTCATATATAACTATTTTGTATTGGGCCGCAACTAATGATTATTAGAGATTAATCAGCTGATTATTTTCTCCATTAATCAATTCATTTTTTTTGGTTTGTAAAATTTCTGAAAATAGCTTGTCACAGTGTTTGTTTTGTCCAACCGATGGTTCAAACCTCAAAATCCTAAAAAGTAAATTACAATTATAAAAATAATCCTCACGTTTGAGAAGCTTTAACAATTTTGAATCGTTGAATCATGCAAAAACATTTCAATATTCCGTCCACTCATGTCTGCTGGACTTGGACATTTTTATGTTTTGTGTGCAAAAGAACTTGATTTGAAAATAAATGTAGTGGAGTTAAAAACAACAATATTTGCCTCTGAATTGTAGTGCAGCAAAAGTATAAGGTAGCATGAAAAGAATACTCAAGTAAAGTACAAGTACCTTAAATTTGTACATAAGTAGGTCCCACAGAACCAGAGTTAATGTACTTAGTTACATTCCACCATTGCATTGTGGCACACGTGTCGATAGAAGTGTATGTGCTATGCTTGTCTGCAATATCGTTCTATACATACTGTGTATATTTCACTACTGATCTTACTGTTAAGTAACAACTGTCTTTTTTCCTTCTTCCACAATCTCTTTACCCTGTGTTGTTTTTGTTGTGTGGACTGTTTTGCTCTATTTTTGTCTGGCTTTGATGTATTTCAGGAAGCCTTTTTAACACCTTGGCCAGGGAACGATGAAAAAAAGCTCCTTTTTTTTTTTAGCTAATTCTGGCATTTGTGCTCATGTATCACCATGTGTTTTATTAAATATGCCCTGTCCCTGCTTAACTAAAGTGCAGTAGCACATAGATAAGTACCTTTACCTAATGCTCAAATGCCTCAGAGCTTTCAACGAAATACCTCATCCTTTCTCAGGTGTAATAAATGGTTGTATATTTACCACAGATATGTCTCCCAAAGGTCAAGAATAGGAATTTTTGTGGCATCCAGTAGCCGAGTGGGTAAGACACATAGTATTTATCTGAGACTGGTTCGATTCTGGCTGGAGACCTTTTTTTTTTTTGCATACATCCCCCTCTCCCCCTCTTACTGTAAATACTGTTGTCAACATTAAACTTTCATCCTTGCAGTCCATTTATTGAAATAAAAAGGTGTGAAGGTCAGGTGAATTACTGTCTACAATCAACTTGTTCTCCAGACTGACTGGAATGATGTCCGTACATAAAGCAATATTTTTAGACTTTTATTTCACGTTTCTAGGCCCTTGTTTCAACAGTCATGGTCATTTCATGGTCATAGCAGTGGTGTGTATGGATATGATACTGACAGAAAGATCTTTCCTTATTGCAGGCAGATAGAGAGGTATTATCGGGTAATGTGGACTGAATTTTCCAAATATTTCTTCGAGTATGGAGATCTCAAATTTTACCAGTCCTTTAGAAAAAGCTTTATGGGTGAAAAAACACCCCATTGCAAACATAATAGGACAAAAATCTGGAGAAATAGTTCAACAAATGCATAATATATAATCAAACCAACAAATAAATAAATACATAAATAAATGATATCACAAGCAAAAACAAACAAAAACAAGATTCTAGAGACCAAGACAATTTAGGCTACAGTGGGAATGTGTGTTTGAAGTTAGATTGGAACCCAAGCCTTAGCCCTTTATCAAAGTCCCACCCTCTTAGGTTTTCACAGGATACTGTGTAGAAGAATAAAAGCTATTGCTAGATCCCAAAACATCCAGTAGCCAAAGCCTAGTAAGAGCGAACACATGCACTCACTTTCAAATGTTGATCTCACAAGACATCAAAATCCATTCTAATGAAATGCTCTTGTGCTCCCTTTCTTCCTCGAGTCATCACTGCATACTGACGTGCTTTCTGCCTGGGAAACGAGCCCCAGGCAGCAACATTCATCCATCGATAAAGAGTCAAATCCAACCAAAATATGCAGTATAAACTCGTATGATTGTGCAGTCCCTTTACATGAAGGGAGGAGGGCCTGTGGGAATGGTCTGAGGAGACAAATGTGGGTCCAGGCACAAATGGGGCTGGGCCAGAGGACGAGGAGGCGGAGGTGGGAGGGTGCTACACGCCCACAGCGTTTCCGTTCGCTTGTGTCTGAGGCCGCGGGGGGAGCTGGCTGCGGGGAGGTCCAACGGGAGGAGGATGAGGGGCGCGAGGAGCCTCTGCTGAGTTCCCCCTGACACTGATGTGCTCCCACCCTCCCTGGAAGTCAAACACACATGAGTGACCATCAATACTTGAAAATGTTCAAGCAGTATTTCACAATGAAGTCATAAAGAATGCAGCTGTGCCCTTATGATGAACATTTATGTGACTTAGAAGGGGTATGCTTGGTAACACAGACTCACCCCTATGCCATAGTCCCAGGACTGGCCCTTGGGTTGCATGGGTCCCACCCCCAATCTGTGGCATACGGCTCCGGGAGCCTCAGCAGGGATGCCTGGAACTCCATCTGCTATGATCCACACCTGGAGAGAGCAACAGCACCGAGTCTAGCATGGTATAGTTTACAGTCTGATCCTACCACCATGTCATCCTCACTGTCCTCGAGCTTTCTGAGATGTTCACAAAATAACCTCCACTTGATTTTTTTTCTGGTCTGACCTGGTCCAGCGGTCCCACAGAGACCTTGGTGACGTTGCCACAGATGAGCTCCCAGGCGGAGCCCTGAGGGTAGCTGGGGGTGAGGCCCTGTCTGTACCACAAGTTACCTATATGAAGACAAAAAGGGGTTTATTAGGTTTTAATTAATTATCTCCAATTTTGAAGAGTCTAAAGTTAAAAAAAAAAAATAGTGCTACTCACTGTTTTCATCTACAGCAAAGACAGAGGTCCGCCCGACAGATAGCTGTCTGAGAGTCTGTCGAGCGGGAGACGGGATGTGGTACCAGCATTCTCCTGTAGGGGGATAAGAGCGCTGGATGTTTGGTCTATTACTGCCTGTGTATGAACTCAAACAATAAAACCTTAATCTGCTCTTCATGCTGCATATTTATGTTGATGCATTACAGATTTCTATTAGACTTTTTGGCTTGCAGATATGATCCATTTGAACACTTCCTGACTTTCACATCTTCAACTGACCTGCAGGGTTTTGCGGGGAAACGGATCCTCTGTAGAACACAGCTCCGTCCCGGGCGATGGCCCACACCTGGTTGGCTCCGCCGATGGAGATGGACTTGAAGGGCTGGTCTGTGCCCACATGGAGCCAGGAGCTGCCCTGTGAGATCAAACACACCGCAGTGAGAGAGAAGTGTTGCTTTTCACAATGTTTGCAGAGAAGGGAAGAATGCAATCTGACACGTTGAACGAAGTACAATTAAAATTATGGTTGTTGTGATTTAAGAATCTAAGATGGAGACATATTTATCAGAAATCTGTCCTGCTGTACATCTCTCTTAGTTAAGATTTCTCACCGCAGGGTTTTGGGGGCTGACTCCCAGACGACACAACACATCTCCCTTGTCACTGAGGGCCCAGACAGGGACCTGCTCCATCCTGCTCTGGGTCAGGCATGGCATCAGGGAGATGTCACTCAGAGGGATGGGTGGCACCTGCTGCCACGGACCTCTCAGTGTGATCTTACACTTCCTGTACGCAGAGCATGTGATTATTTCAATGCTGAAGAAACCAGAGAACTGTGTGAAGGTGTGTGTTTATAATTACCTCGTCCATCTCCTGCGCCTGACAAAGTCCTTCATGGTTTTGTGGCCGTGAAACGTCCTGTAGAAGAGAGATAAGTCAGACAAATGTCACACTTCTCTTTCTTACTT
>JBBPCS010000672.1:5264206-5282034 GCA_037974645.1 Hollardia meadi
ACAGACAGACAGATAGATAGATAGATAGATAGATAGATAGATAGATAGATAGATAGATAGATAGATAGATAGATAGAAAGAAACAGTGACACAGACATTTCATCCACTTAATCCTGTGCACTCAAACAGGCATTCAGTCTCTATAAAGACCTAGATTTGCAGTAGCTGACTAATCTTATCTACCTTTTAGGTCTGATATATCATTTTAGCACCATTGTTTTTGATACAGCAATATCAAAATGAAGACAGTGTGTCCCCGCATTCAGACTTTGATTGGTGACCTGCCAAACACCCATGGCTGGGCAGAGTATTAAAGGTAGGTGCCGTGCTGTCCCAGAGTTCACACCAGGCGTGATCGCAGATGGTTTTTGAAAAAAAGGGGGATAAGAACTGTACAGGCCCAAGCTCCTAGGTGGTGATTTCACTCTGCAGCCCCGCGATGTTCATTTCTAAAGCCCTACCTGCTCTCTGGGATTCAGATGCTTTCTGACAGAGTTTGATTAATCTTTTCCTGGCAAAATGGAACCAGCTGAATAGCTCAAAGGAGAAATTCACAATAATCTGGCATGAGGGCCGGAGCAAGCAATTGCAAGGTCCTGAATGGAACTGTTGAGATATGCAGATGGCTTTGATTTGTGAGAGAGATCCTGCTCCAGGGAGCCATATGCTATCAGCAACACCAGTCCTGCAATACTCATTATGCTAAGCAGATGCAGATCAATAGATATGTGATTAAAATGCAATATCATATGTATCCTCACAGGAGCAGTAGGCCTATATCCTTGATTTGATCAGGGTATTAAAGCTTCCAATCAAAGAGAGAGGGTGAGGATGGATGGATCAGCATACTTTTTTTAATAGAAATAAAGAGCAATGTGATTGTTTGTGGCATCAGGGCTGTCAAATGGTTAAAAGTGTACTGTATATATGGCATAAGAGATAAAGCCATGGCTCACATCAGCCTTTTGCAAAGCACTCCACTATAGGTGACCTCAATATGAGCCAGTAGTGAGATCTGCTGGGTCTGAACAAAGGGCTGGTGGAGATGCGCTCTCAGGCCAACAACAGGAAAATGAACGACTGAAACATCGAGCATTGCGATTCATAAAAATTCACTGCTCTGAAATCTGCGGGAATTGATTTCATCAGCTGCTATGAATAATTAGTCACATGGCTGCAGATAAAACATGCTGTGGAAACACACACACACACGCACGCACGCACGGTTCTCATTCATTATTCAAGGTTGTATTTTAAATCCCTCCACATTGCATAGTTACACCTTCGATAAAAAAATTTTTGTTGCTCATATCTTATTGATGACTGTTGTGCAGCGGGTTTCACCATCAGAGTTATCTTTTACCGATTAAAAACGTATTGATGTGACATGCCCATTACGCGACCCTTTGATCTCCGGATTCCACTGAGAGATCTCCTGCAGCGCAGAGCATTAGAAGCGTATGCAGTGGTGTATAGTAAAGCATGTGACTGGCGAAAATGCGGTGAGACACATGCTACGGCGCATGTAGCTCTGAAAACAGGTTGCCGATTTTAATGGGCATTAATAATAATGTTGGTTTGGGGGTGGAACTAAAAAAAAAGGGATTTTCTGGCACATTTACGCAGGGGCTCCATGTTTGTGCCATCTTACCTCCAAGTTCTCCAGCCGACCCTTGAGACTCTGCATAGTCTTGCCCAGTTGATCTATGGTCTCGCTGGGGTCCCGGGGAAGGTCCCCCATGGTGTTCTTGCCGTACTCCTTCCGTCTGGAGCCCTGACCCCGGGACCTGCCCTGCGAAGACTCGTCGGCTGCCGCCTCGCAGCGCGCTAGCTTGGAGTTGAGCTCCTTTATGGTCCCTTGCTGGCTCACGATGGTCTCCTTCTGCTGCAGGATGGTCTCTCGGAGCTGGATGATCGTGTTCCGCAGCTCATCTTCCACAGGGCTGGTGCTCTGGGCACGGTTCCCCGTAGGACCGTACCCGCATCCCGGCTCTGCGCCCGGGGGAATGGCGTTACAAACGAAGCGGCTACCTGTAGCATCCTGGCTTCGCACCGTGCGTCCACTGACCAGGTACAAAAGTCCAACTACTGAAATCAGCATCCCGACTCGATACACCAATTCCACGTCTTAAAGGAAAACAAAAGCTCCTTAATTACTGAACGTTTGAATTCTCCCGTAAAATAATTAAATAAACTTATTTTATCAACAACTCAAGTAGTTGCGCACATTTTTATGGACGTCCAACGTGTAATAAAAAAGACCAAACTTAGTTTACCATGGAAAAAAAATCCAGAATCCGCAGTAAAAAAAAAAAAAAAATCATAAAATCATACATCCACCAACCACATGTGGTCGGTCCTGTTTTAAAAAAAATACACCAATAAATCTAACTTCTAACTTCCACCAAGTGGAAACTCGGAGTCAGAATTTAATCTCACCTTTACTGGAAAAAAAGGAAGTTGTACTCATTTCTTATATTGAGGGGGGGAAAAAACACAGAAGGTGGCAGAGAAGTCAGGCTTGCATGTCGTACCTCTCCGGTTGGTTGGATTGTCAGTCAGTGGTGCTGAAAAGACAGCGACGCTGCTCAGCCAGATTATTATGGGGAGGTGCGCACTGGCGCTTCCGCTCATCATCTGTGCTCCGGTTATTCAGCCTCAGCCTACGTCATCACTGAATCCCGGTGGATCCACACCATCCTATGGTTATGTCTCATTGACTTTTTGCGACTTGTTCGATGCGCTGAAGCTTATAGATGTCAAACAAAAACACATTCAGAGTTAGTGCTCCAGTTGTTGCCTGTTTTTAAATATACTATTGGTCGCCTCTTAAGGACTCCGTAAACTCAGGCCTACTGTGAATGATGTGAGTATAAGCACTTAACAGATGATAACCTAACAGCTATCTGCATCCTGCACTGGGGATTTGTTGCACTCTCTATGCCCCACAGTCTGAATTTATTTCAACTAAATGTCTTTTCTTTTTCTTCCAACAGGGCACACTTGGCCTAAGGTCAAACTTTGAGGATTAGTAAATCCAAATCCACAGCTCAAATGGGAAGACGACGATGAGACTTGAATTAAAACCAGATCCTCGTTGCTTTCTCTCATTTACAAACTAATGTGTGCATATAAAGAATGTATATTTCCTCCACAGTATGCCCTGTGGCATTGAGGAAACTTTACACTCGACTCTTGAAAACGACAATATTTGACTTTTAGACAAGTTGGTATTCAAATTAAAAACATAATTTTAGACTGCCAACATACAGTGTCAAACCCACTCCAAATATGATGGTTTATCATTATGCTGAAAATAACCAACATCATGTTGAATAATGTCACAGGTTGGCTCTATAGTCTGCTATAAAAAAAATCATTCTGAAAAAGAATATAAAGCATGCAAGAATGTCTTAAATGTTAATACAGTCAATGCACTCTGCATTCTGCAGGTGTCTCTTTGGCACAGGTTGCTCTCATTAACAGAGAGCACATAACTTATCTTTCTTTCTTTTTCTTTTTCTTTATGTCAGGCTGATAATACCAACTCTTACAATACAGAACAACTGAATAGGTGGATTTTCAACAGATTGTCAATACTAGCAAGAGGCATACAAGACCTTCATCGCACTGGACCGATAGGGCACATAAGGCTGCTGATGTTAGAGCGCAGTCCTGCTGTAATTATTTTATTTAAAATTACTGAGTATAAAACCAGCAACTGGAAAGTCTTGTTCATATTTAACTGTGGCTCAGTTTGTGTGTATTTGTGGTGAGCATAATACTTGTGACCTGGACATTTGCTTTAATCTGGCTGGTACGAGGTTATTCTATAACCATTAGATAACAGTTTAACATGAACAAGTAAAAAATATAAGATATGCTGATTCTGTCTTTGTGGCTCTTTTCCTCAAAGTGCCGGTTGCAGGCCAAGTGGGACAAATGTATCCATCTAAATAGGCAGGAACAGTATGAAATAGCTTCACTGTATGACAAACATTTTCTAATATTTAAATCTGGTCCCTCCTGACACGAATTTCACCCCCATATCCAATTTCATGTGGAAACATGTCAAACCTTCGAAGAAAACTAAGATCTCAAAAGCCTTTGCAGGATGGGATCTCTCCTCAAAATAATCCAAAGAGAGAAAACAGCATTTGGGGAGAAAAAAAAAAGAGAAAAAAAAGACAGAATTCTTTCTGCAGACAAACACGCGGCAGTGTTATGCTGCTGCGTGTGCAACATGATTTGATGTCGCTGTTTCCACATATTTAGAAATCTGGAGGCTTGTCAGTGACAGATGAAGCCATTAGCATCTTTCAATTAGACAGACAGTGAAGAGTATCGCAGCAGGTTTTGTTTGGAGATCCCCTCATGTTTCATCAAACTAAGACAAGCGAGCAGGCATCTGTCAGATACCTGCTAAGAATTGTAGAATATGAAAAACTTCAAAGCCAGACGTTGACTTTGTTCAGATTATAAAGCTGTTACCAAGATTTCTTTTTTCATAACTGCCTCATCAATCTTTATTCCCTCAAGACGTTTCCCTTTAAATCTGAAGCAGTGTGACAGTGATAGCTCATGCCGGATGCTCTCTTAACGTGGTGTGCAGTGTTACCATACTGCCCATCACAGCCGTCATCTCCTATCTGCTCGCTGAGCGCAAGAGCTAAATGTCAGCCGGCATTAATGCAGACTCAGCGTACAATGGGCACACAGCGCTGGGACTGACAGGGAACGGCCGGTAAAGTCGCTGCTAAGGAAGGGAGTTTGTAATCTGACAGGTCCCTAGGGTGAAGGGACAGACAATCACCATGGAAACCTTATCTCTCCCCTGAACCCCCCTCCCCTCCACCTCGTACCCCCATCTCAGTGAGCGAGGAGCTGGCAGAGGTGAAGTGAGAGTATTGAAGACTGAGCGGATATGACAACTCTCACTTCAAAGTTGACGGGATAAAGTTATTTCCCTTTCATGTTGCAACTGGTGAGCGCTGGGCTGAAGTAACCTTGCTTTTTTAAGAGGCTTCAGCAAGAAGGGTTAAGTCAGCAGGGATTGAGCCCTTATCCTAAATTGAGTTTCCCATCTCAATTAATAGCCTATATTTCAGAGATAGGTTGCCTGCTTGCTTGGCACTTCAAATCAATCATACAAACAGCGACAGTGAGTGTCCAGAACAATAGAAACACTACTGCATAAAATGCAACACAGTAACATTGAAATAAATATTGTTGAGACTGTAAGAAAAACTACTTATGTGTCGCCTCAACTGTGTTTTGTGTGTATTTTATTTGACTGCATTGTATTGTGAAAAAAAATCTTTAGAAATTCCCCTTAATATGAATTTTATTCAATTGAATTTTTCACCCTGTTGTTAGTTTTGTTGTCATTTACACACACAGGCCTGAAATATCCTGCAGGCCGACAGACATGCATTGATGTGGAGAGATGTCAGAGTGGTGGGAGTTACTGCCGACCCTAAAACCACAAACAGCAGCCTCAAAATGGATCAAATCTCTCTGACACAGTGTCAACAGCAATTTTAACAATGATGTTTTATAAGAGGAGCATTTATTACATTTCCTTTGTGTGAAATGGCATTCTTCTTGTCATGCACTCTTACTGTACATAGAATAACTTGGTTTTCAAAGTGCCAGTCTGTGGGTCAAATGCAAATCCATGATTAAATGAAAATACAACTCGTGGATATAGTATATGGATGTATATGAGAGCACAAACCTACAGTACAATTTAAAATAAATTGATTTCAGATTGCTTTTGGATGAATTAACAGCCGTATGGTCAGGGTCAACAACTATTACATCTTGCTAACAAGCGTGGTTCGGTCCATCCTGTGTACACGCTGTTATTCACCATTGTGCTATTTCACTTCTCCACCTATTAAGTGTGATGTGACTGCAGTGGAGGCTGAGAGCCACACTCACCCCGCATGACACAGTCTCATGGCCGTATGATCACTCAGCTAGTCACAGTGTCCAGAACATGTCTTCCTGTGTTCTCACCATCCCTCCACATCCCCTCCATGCATGCCACCTGCTGCCAGCTACCTGCTCAGCAGCATGCTTGTGTGGCCTGTGAATCAGAGTCCATCAGAGCTGGCAAGGACAGCGCACACCCAGTTTACCACATGGACCACATGGTGAAATCATGAACCCAAAGTGAGCAAGAAGGACACAAAAGACATCAGAACACATAATAAATAAGAAATCTGATCACACACCCTCTGTCATGTTTCTCGACACTGGTTCGCATTGACACACAAAAATATCAGACAAGATATCAAACAAAAGCGTGCGAGAAATACACACACATGCAGGCACGCACACCTAAACTTACTCACTTTCCCCCAAAACACTGATACACTGACACATGCGCAGACCGAGCAAAATAAATTAAAATGTCTCTCATTCAAAGTCCCCCTGAACTGAACTAAAAGCCACACAACAACAGTGTGTAAAGATGTGGCTTATTTCCAGGAATCAGGTCTGTGTAGCAGTGGACAAAAAAACCTACGAAACCTGCAGTTCTTGAAATGTCTCTCAGAATATATGTAGTAAAAGCTCCATCTAAATATTGTGCATTTATATGCTTTGAAGACATTTTACTGAAGTACTCAGGAATACTTTGCAGCACTACCAAGAGATGCTAACATGGAATACACTCCCAATCCTAACAAGAACTAAATTGTGTTGCTCCTCTCACATATGACATGTTTAAATTCTTGAACTTCACTGTACCACTCATCATGTAGCGTAAGCTAACTCGCCTGCCAACAGTAACGTGGCTTCAGGATGACTTTGTAGGGGAAAAATTGTGTTTGAGATGCACTCAGAGATGCCACTATTCAGTGACTCCATCCGTTCTTCATATGAACTATCGGCCTCCAACGCCACTTCGAGAAATAAGAATATCGTAAGCTAACGTCTCGGCTTTGTTCAGGCGCTGTTTGTGTGCTTGCCGATATGCTACCGGCTGCGTTATTGTTCTGCTGCAGATCTGCTTGTAGGCAACGTCTTCAATCTGTTATGCTGCTGCTCTCTACCTATGTGTGTGCATTGGTATTAATTGTAAATTCATTACACTTAACGCCTCAGTGTATTTTTCTTGTTTGTACTCTAGAGTGGGCTGAATTGGCAGCATACCATCTCTTATGATGTTTTAGATGAGGGTGTATTGTATACTGGCTTCTTGTAAACCTATATTTGTATATTTGTAAATATGTATACATATTTGTTGCAGAGTTCTGCAGCTATCACACTGGATGTAGGACAGTTGCCTTCTCCACTAAAAAAAAAAGACTGATTGACTTTGTTCAAAAGCCCACCAATTCCTTTGAAGTCAAGAGTGGCATTAATAAGGGGCAGTAAGGAGAATCATTCAGTTCAAATTTAAAAAAGAACTTAATCTCCGTCTGTCTCGGGAATGTTACCAAACTCTTGAAGCATTCCCTTTTAAAAAGCGAATGGGAACACGAGAAGGAAAGATTATATGATTATTGTATATGATGATGGTTATAAATGTCACTGTCTTTTGTTTGTTGTCATGACTCATGATGACAAATCACAGTGACATGAGATTTTGTCTAAAGTGGCTGACTGCAATGAAAATTTTTCTTTTTCTTCTCTTCTTTCTATGCAAACAGAGCTTGCATACTTCTGTGGTGTTGTGTTGACCTCCCTTTTATCAGGTAAACTATTATGAACACAGCTCATGGTTTGCAGCCATTCTTCACAGATTCTTTATGTTTCCAAAGAACTCACTCTTTGTTCCGACCAAGATGCTCCATTGCTCTCAAGGCTGCGAGCTCGCAAATCAGGTGGAAGGGCAATAAGGTCCAATTCACACTCTGTGACCTACGCACAGCTCTTAATGACTTGTCATAATGAAAACAAACTCACAGGTTGCCGTTATGCAATTAACATGCTGCCACAGGGAATGACCGCCCACAAACACCACATGGCCCACCATCAGCGCCTTGCCATGAGACTGGGAGTGAGTCATTGTTTGTGTGTGTTAGCACATGTGCATTCCTGCATGCGTGCCTTTGCTGTGAAAGTCTTTGTAGACAATTGCAAAGAAGAGGGAAATCAATTACACAGCTCTAACCCACTGATAGAAATGCTCAGAAAGCAGTTCGTTCTCCAGTGACCCTCCTCTCTGTGCCTGAATTGTTGAGAGTAATATAAAATATGCTCAGCTCTCCCGCACAGGCCCCTTAGCAAAACAATGATGGATATTATTAACTGCTGAGAGAAAGTTATCGCTTCCTATACTTTAATAACTGGCCAGTGTTCGGAGGGTTATATGAGGAATTCGCCTGCACCCCCCCGAGAGAATCGCTGGCCTCGTCTTTCAGCTTTGTGATCAGAAAAACAAAATCCTGCTTTAAACTAAGTAACTGAAAATCAATTAACCTCAAAAGTAAGAGCAGTCCATCCCGCAAGTGTTCAAGCAAGGTGTCTGTGAGATGCTTCATTTGAAGGTGATATACTGTAGGTACTCTTTGAGCTGTATTCCTCATATGAATATGCTATCATTGGATAATAATTGATTCGCTGTTTCAAGGTTATTTATTGCAGCACACAGATTCTTATAGAAATCTTAGATGAATGATGCCTTTCAGGACAGCTTGAAAACACTGTGAGCCTCAAAGCAACATAAATAAGAGCTGCAGAGAGGACACTAGTTGATCGACCAATTAAGTAAAATAACGTGACATGTTACCAGCATGGGGGGCCTCCCCTCCCCTACAGACCATGATGCGAATCGCCACTGTTATTATTGCAGATTCAAACAAGAAGGTACATTAGCCCTGATTTGCTCAGATGCTGACAGCATCTCTAATGAGGGGCCTTGTTTTCATAGAGCTTGAGTTACGATCTCCAATCTGTAGCTGAGGATGGGTGCTCCACATCTGTGTGGCTGGTCTGTCACAGATGACAGATGATTCGGTCCCTGGTAGTGTGTGTGTGTGCGCCAATGACCGTTTAACTCCTCGGGAATTAATTTCTAAAATACACTTCTAGAACACGTGAGCTGTCAGAAACTCCTGTAAGTTGACCTAGGCTTTCTAAACACTTTTAGGGCTGACACACTGTAAATGGACTTCTAAAGGCTACAAACAAACCTTAATGCAGCACATTCAAAAATCATGCGCAATCCTCTTATCCTCAGATATAATATAACTCCTAGTTTTTCAAATGTAATTTCCAGTGAAAAATATGGTCTCATATTTGGGACCAATCTTTTCATAGGCGCATGTTCACCATCCATAGATCCTAAAGGAAAAATGAGCAGAATCAAATGATTAAAAATAAAAACCCACGGTTTGTTACAGGATTCAAACAACACATGTATGCATATATTGATCTGAAAAGAACAAAATGTCTTAACTCACGTTAGAAACATATGGATGATTTGTTGAGCATTTCTTAAAATTTACAGAGTGCAAAACTCGAGGCTATAATTTTAACAATTTCTTTTCAGATTCTGCTGTCGGAGGTGTATTCAGTGTAGCCTAATGATGTCTTCTGCGGCTGAAGAATTTCAACTACTCAGCTGGCAATGAAATCAAATGACAAATGGCTTTAACAAGACAAATCATACAAAATGAATTGTCTGTTCTGATTTTCTGATCTGAAGTATTTGCCATCTGTCGGTGCGGAAGGAATCAAAATAAGTCGGAGAAAAAGCGTGTTTGATATATTTTGGAAAAATCCGTGATGTGCACATACATATCACACATGTAGTCAGTTTCGGCCATTTTTGGAATCAAAGTTACCTCTTATGTATGTCTCTCAAGTTTGTGAATAAAGATGAATAAATATTACTTTATTAGAGATATACAAGGATACAAGGAAGGTATAGTGTAAAAAAAAGCCTCAACATGATTTTATTGACAACGATACTGAAGCCTGTTTCAAATTCTCAGCCATCTGGGATGCACCCAAAATAAGTGACCGCTCGACGGTATCTCAAAATGTCTGCTGCTGTCTCATAATATCATTACTGTGGGCGCTGTCTGCCAGCTGTGCCTGTTTATGATTAGAAGCAAGGCCACAGGGGGCAGAGCGCGCCAGGGTCCAGCTGCAGCAGGTCGTGGCTGGGCCCGGGATTATGGAGAATCCTCAGGGATGTGCTTTGGTGGGGGTTAAGAGCTACGGACCTGGCAGCGTCCATACCCAGGGGACACAGTAGATTTAGACAGAACCTTCTGGATGTGGGAGGCCTGATGTTGTCTGGACCAAATGCCTGGCCCAGCAGGCACTAGCTGACTGAAATGGGCCTTTGTCATGGCATCCGGTGGGTTTCCCTTGGTACACTCTCAGCTGCCAGACCTTATGAATTTTGTATTTTTTCTCAGAATAACTTTGGCAATGTTTATAAGTTTGTTTACTGCTCAAACATAACAGACATGCATTATACTGGCTCAGTCTCCTACTGGCCTGTCTTGTTCAGTCTAACCCCACAGACATAATGCATGAAGTAAACAACAGCAGTACTTAAGACTACGACAACAATGCCACATTGGTCTAACTGTGCTCGATGATGAATTATGCAAGTCCTGCCACACAGCTCTGGAGTCACAGGAAGCTGTAAGTGCCACGTAATGTCAAACATGCTGCCAGTCTGTGATCTCAGATCACAGCTCTCACGTTCCAAATAAAAGGTCAAGATCTTACCACTCATTGTCAGGAAAGTTTGCAGAGTGCAGATGTACACTTTTTTTCCTCTCTACAAAGACATCATTCAGTAACCGTACTGTACCGAGAGCTAAATCCATGGAGGAATTATGTGCAGCTTCATGATGTGACTAGAATTCAGTGTCTTTGTGTTTGTCATTGTTTTTTTTTTTTTAATACTCTGTCTTCTCCTCTACCACCCCCTCCACCTACCTTTACTCTATTTTTTATTGGTGTGTGTGTGTGCGCGCAGGTGTACCTAATGTGTGCAGTTTGGGTATCCAACCAATTGTTGGATGTCTTATTTGAAAATACAGAGAGTTGTTTATTTTTATGAAAACCCAAGAAAGTAATTCTGAATACACAGCAGCACAGCTGCACTTAACATGCATGACCTGTGTGATGATGCCCTAGAATAAAAAACGAGTGTGGTTGGCACATAAACAGGTCTGCACAGCATATTAATCAAATAATATAAATTCGATTTTGAGTATTGCAGATTGTTTAAAGTGCAGAGGACTGCAAAATGTATGCACACAAAATATGCTGGATGGCTATGCGCTCAGTCACCCTTAACAAACCTTAAACTTATTTTTATTTTCACAAGAAGCTATTAAAGGAACAAAAGTGCGATGGTACACAGCTGTAATGTTAGATTTGGAGTCAGTGGATTTTAATGTGACCGAACAGCAGCAGATTTTGTAAATGTAAATGATTTATTATTTGTTTTCATTCATTTTCTCCACCCCAAGTAAGCTGCTGAAGGTCAAATGACATGAGTGTGAAGAACTACGAGCACAAGTTGAATTTGTGTACAGTTTAGTTGCCATCAATAGCCCACTGTACTTTTCAACAGACCATTTATGAAAGCATGCCAGAGTTTGTTGTGGGCACTCATGCATATGTGAGCGTACATACATTTTTGCCTGCTTTACCACCCCCAGTGTTTTCATCGCTTTGGGATGAGTCCAGTGTTCTAGCAGCCAATTGATTTTCTGGGACTGATCTAAACAGCACCTGTAGAGGTCAGCAGAGGTCACCTATAGCCAGCAGAAGGATGAAAACGAAGACGATGGATTGCATAATCGTGATCAGTGCAAATTTGGCTCAATGCATCATTCAAGCTGTCCTCCTCTTTGTATACTCAGTTTGCTCAAATGGTTGCCACCCCTGGAAGCTCCATCCATCCAAAAGAAAGTGGCATTTACCGATGTTGACACGTTGTTAATAAATGCTGAATAAATTTGAACAGCGATGCTTGATTGACATAAAAGTAAAATGAAATTCCGATATATTGGCAGAAAACAGCAAGTTTTCTGTGGGGGCATGTACTCTAGTTTACTTAATTGATCATTTTTGTGCAATCATAATTTAGCAACTGTTCGGCACAGTAGGCCAGTCAAGCTTTGGATTTGTCCACATGCTGAAGCAGTGTGCATGGGGCTCTAGAGAGACTAAAAAAACAGTTTAGAGGTCCTTTTTAAATCTCCCTTAAACCAGAAATGCAGTAACATTATAGTATTATGGTTTTAATGTGTGACTTGCAGGCGCCAGTTTGTGTAGCTGGTGTTGCAGGCTCACTGGAGGTGGCAGACTGATAGATATGGATTGAAAAAGCACCACATGGTTGTGATTTATCAAAACCACATGGTGCTTTTTCAATCCAAAAAATAAAACCACCCTTTGGTTATGATTTATCAGAGAAACAGATGTGTGGTGATTCACTTGTGTGCATAGAGAAAGTGTCTGCTTCAATTTAATTCCACTGATTAAATCCTGTGTTGAGGCATAAAGGTACTCATGGGTGAAAGGGATGTTTTTGTTGGCAGCCAGCATGGAAACATTAATTTCTTTGGACTAACATCATTGATGGTGAGGATGGTCTTCACTGCATGAGGGCCCGCAGGCCTCCGCTCTTGGCAAACATCTGTGGTTGATGTTGTGGTTAATGACATCTAACCAGATATCCAACCAAGAGGCACTAGAAAGATGATGTGGGCACCAGAGAAGCTGGAATTTGTGTCTTGGAATGTGTTTCTGTGTGGGTGGGTGGTTGCATGCATACATAAATACATACATATATACATGAATTTTTCACATTTATGTTTATGTTATTTTTATGTTATTCATTTATTTAGCAGATTAAACACACACACACGCACACACACACACACACACGCGCGCGCGCACACACACACACACACACACACACATCCTAGGAGAGGATTTGGCAACACCTGGATTTAAGACAGCTGTGCCATGTGAGACAAATGGAGCGGAATGTATCAGATGATAATACTGTGGCACAGATGTGCCTCCACTTGTTAGTTTGGCAAATATGTGCCAAAACCTGTGCAGACATAGTGACCAATTAGTTAAGTGCTACATGAATCTATCTGATATATAAGGAATATTGTAGTGTTATCTTATCTTTTAAATGATAATAACAATATCAAGAGGATCTTGATAGATATATGAAGTAAGATATTTAAGTCTTTGTTTCAGAACAACCAATTTCCAGTATCTCCACCTAGATCAGCTTCAAAGAATTTTAATTTAATGAAATTCATTCCCTTTTCAAATCTTTAGAGGCCTAAGGTATAAGTTACACAAACTTTCAATTTGAAATGCATTCATGTGCAAAATTGAATTTGCTTCTCAGATTTGGCTTTCACAATGGAGAATAAGTAAGTCTTTGTGCAAGTATCCTTCCATTTAAACTCACACAGAAAGAGTTCACGAGACATTGATCACAGCACAAAACTACCGTGACAAAGAGCAGCAGATGACGATTCCTGCGGCTGGCTGACTCTGCTACTTTCCAAGAAGTTCAATTCACAACATTAACTACAATCCTATTTCAAAGCTGCTTTTTTTTTCCGAAGGCCTTGGGGGAAACTGATTTAGACTCAGTGGTTGTATCTTGGAATCAAAACATTTCAGTCTGAACTATATAGAATAAACATACTGTAGCAGCCTCCAGTTTCATAAACAAATGGAGAATGCAAAGAGTGCAACTCTCAACAGAGATGAGAAAAAAAAGCGAGATGGCTCACTCCTGAGGTTCCTCCATCATCAGCTCTGGAAAAAAAATCTGTTTAATTCTTTATTACGATTTGCCTGATTGAGGAAGTGAGTTGCTAGATTTACTAGCCTGAGGTGGCATTTTACTTAACCCAGGCAAGCGGGCAATACTTATTGTTGAGCCCTGCAAAATTAAACTTAATCTTTGCCAGCATGGGGAGGGTAATCCATGCTTTTATCACTCCATATCTTCAGAATGCAGTTTCCATAAAGGGAGACCCTAATTGCCCATATGTCAGCTACCTCTCACTGGTTACCTTTCCCTTTGACAATACATTTCACCATTCAGCAGATGAATTTTAAAGCTCATCTAGGAATTGTGCCTCCAACATTAATGATATTATAATCCCACATGAGCCAGAAGACATCTTGAGACCCTTGGGCAGAGCTGCTCTGACTTTACCTCAGCCTGAAAAAAAAAAAAAATCATGATAGCAAACTGAACTGTTGCTACGAGAGAGCAGCTTAAACCCTATGGACCAGGACCTGGTCTGGTAAGAGCTGAGCTGTCTGCAATAAAAATCACAATCTAATGATTCTATGATGACAAGCACGCCCAGTTTTCTCCTTTTGTTCAAGTCTTTCCCTAAAGCTATCGAGCATAAAGCCATTTAAGTTGTAATCATTTAGAAAAACATCCCATCTGCAGAAAAGATGCTGCTGCTGCTCAACAACATCCTCTAAAATGATCTATTCTTATTTATTATTTATTCTTATGTTTTCGTGTTTTTCGTCCAGTTTTTGACTCAAGGCCAACTTCACTGCGACATCATAATGTTCTGCAAAAGCACTTTTTCTGGCCATTATTCAACACCACAACTCAGGAACAGAACCTGAGATTGTGACCATATTTCACATTCATTCATTTTGAATTGGTGACACTAACCTTGAAATCGTGGTGATTTATAGATCAAAATTTTTTGTAACTTTTTTTTTTGCAACAACATCCCTATTTAAATGCCTATTTAACCAAAAGCTAATTAGTTTTGCTGATACTGAGCTTTACTTTACAAATCTGTCAGTAACTATATACTGTATTATAAGATTCTGGACAGACATGGATTTAAACTACAACTTGACTGGTGTGCGGAGGCATACAACCGCAAGGCGATAGTTCTAGTTGAGTCTTTTTTTTCTCTTTTTTTTTAAAGAAAAAACTAAAAGAAAAGACCACAAACTGCATTTCATTTACATTTTACTAACAAGAATTTACATTTCAGAGCAAGATGGCCTACTGTAAACATAAAAATACAATGAAATGGAAAATGAAGGATTTTCTAAAAAAAGCATCTGTCCTATTTTGTTTCAGTGTTCTTCAGCCTTTACTCATCATCATCGTTATACAGATGAAATAGCTTTACTGATTTGGGAGGCTTCAACACACAATATCTAATATTCTGCCATTAGGGGTTTCTACAACAAAGCCATGGATCTATTAAGGGAAAATGTGGATGCAGCATTGGAGGTGGGGCCTGCTTATTACTATGAAAGTTGCTCAGTGGCACATGACGCCAAAAAAGTTTAACTTACCGGATATAAAATTACCCGGATCCTCCGCAGAGCTTCTACATTTGGGCCAACATGTGTCACATGACATTGTAATTACACAGTTTAGCCATTATGTCAAATTACCTGCTGTGCTGTTCCTGGGGGCTTGATCAAACCAATAACCAAAGATGGAGTTTGATGATGTCATGAAGTTGCACAGGATCATGGGAGTTCATTGTTCAACCACCACCATTGCCGTTTTAGTTTTAGGTAGGATTCCTTGAGTGTTCATTGTTTAGGAGGTTTTTACTGGGGTCCGAATTATCCGCGGAGGTCTCATCCTCCTCTGGCCTGATTAAAACTGATAAAACTATTGAATGAAGCATGTGAAAAATCAGTGTTTCTGCCGACATTGGCTCAGCTTGTTTCTAGGTGCTCGGCTTATTATTAGGCTGGTATTCCTTCATTGTTCATTATTCACAAGGTTTTAACCAGAAGCGAAAATATCCAATCCAATCTATATTGAAATAGTAAGAAAGTAGTTGGCTGGAAATATTTTAATGTCCGGTCATCTGCCTGACAGCCGGCGCTTATGGAAAGCCTTTTAATGGAAAACCGAGCCTTTTAATATCTCGTCTTCTATCTTGGTTATTGTAAGTTTCTTGCTCTTTTTCTCTTTCTGGCTCTTTCACCCCTCCCTGGGTTGCAAGTGTGTGAATGCATCTGTATATTTTGAATAGAAATTGTGGTTACTGTTGGCATAAAATAACACCCACTGGCTTTGAGCGCCACAGTGATATAGCATTCTTTTTGTCCTCTCAGCCGCTCCCTCAATCTCTGCATCCACATCAGATATTCTTTTATAGCAGTCTCAGAGGGAAGCAGGGAGGGAGGCTGTGCAGAGAGCTGACCCACACTGAATGCAGACATTCTCTTCTCTACCCTGCTCTAATTCCTAATTTTACCCACAGTTGTACATGTACACACACATGCAGCTCAAACACACTCCGCCTGCTGCTTTCTCTTTTATTCACCGCAGGGGAAACCACAGTGCTCATTTTTTTTGGTCTGTTTAACCATCACTTGTTTGAACCTTAGGAACCAAATGATGTGAATACTACTTGTGTGTGACTGAGGCTGAGCTTACGGCAAATTACCGCATTTCAGGCCATTTAAGGTTTTTCTTCCAAAATGGTGGTGAAGAACACTGGGAGCACAAGCCAGGGGTTGAGCTTAATTAAGCATATTAATGTGTTGTTCACGACTGAACCTTTTAGTAACTGGAACATTATCTTCCAGTCCGTGTGTGTGTGGAGCTAAATTATGGTGTGTAATTTCAGCAGTGATGCTCATAACACTGCAGATTGAATATAGGTAGTTGGACTCAAATCACTAACAGTTTCACAAGCAATGATACAAAGGTTGGTGCGTGTTTAGGAGCCGCACTAAGGCCTCACTTGTGAGGGCTGGCATCTAGTTATGGAGCACCGCCCTTGTAGTGGGTGTGAAGTACTGCCCTTGTAGGCAGGCTTACGGGGAGCTCTCTGCCCTTTATAAGGACAGGTGTGGGCAATTACAACCTCTTAAATAGGTTCAGATATTGGTAAGTCACTGTTTGCAGATGATGGAGCAATTTGGAAAAGGAGTAGGAATATAAATTATGTTGTGGGAAAGGTTCAGGAGGCGATTATAGAAATCGACAACTGGTCTCTGACATGGGGGTTTAAGTTGTCTGTAGAAAAGTCTGAAACTGTATTTTTTTTTTTTTTTTACCAGGAAAAGGATAGGAGAAGATATTAGTTTAAAACTATATGGCCAAGAATTAAAGAAAGTGAAAAAATTCAAATTCCTGGGAATATGGGTGGCTGAGAGGATCACATGGAAAATTCACATTGATAAAGTAGAAGATAAATGCAAAAAAGTTTTGAATATTATGAGATGCTTGGCAGGCACTGTGTGGGGGACTGATAAAGTTGCTTTAAGGAGCATTTATACAACTTTAATTAGGTCAGTCCTGGATTATGGATTTATAGTGTTTGGTTCAGCTGCATGTTCTTCTTTACAAAAGCTAGAAAGAATCCAGGCTCAAGCATTAAGGTTATGCTGTGGGGTAGTCAAGTCTACGCCAGTACCAGCACTTCAGGTAG
Source organism: Hollardia meadi (assembly GCA_037974645.1). Taxonomy (NCBI): domain Eukaryota; kingdom Metazoa; phylum Chordata; class Actinopteri; order Tetraodontiformes; family Triacanthodidae; genus Hollardia; species Hollardia meadi. The sequence continues at coordinate 5,281,627 of JBBPCS010000672.1, forward strand.
AAGTTGGAGAAATGCCTCTTCATTTAAGGAGAAGACAGTTAATGATTAACTACCGGGCAAATCTGCAGGGCCAAAAAAAGTCACACCCTACAAAACTTGTACAACTTGATTTTAGATACAAGTTGGGAAAGTAACAAAATTAAAAAAGAGAGGCTTTGTGTTTATATTTCAGATTTATGTAAGGAATTTGGAATTAGTAACTGGAATATTAGTCTGACAGTCTTGATACCAGCTGTTCCACCATGGTTATTACCTCAACCAGTAATAGACTTCTCTAGACTGAATCATTTACACTCAAAGAAAAGTACAATCAATGTGCAGACTTATGTGGACACTGTTCTACATGAAAAATATGGGCATTATATACAAGTTTTTACTGATGGATCCAAAATCCCAGAGAATGGAAAA
>JBBPCS010000672.1:5340167-5359111 GCA_037974645.1 Hollardia meadi
TGTGTGTGTGTGTGTGTGTGTGTGTGTGTGTGTGTGTGTGTGTGTGTGTGTGTGTGTGTGTGTGTGTGTGTTTGTCTATGAATGTGCATGTTTGTGTTTATGTGTATATTTAAGGGACTGCCAAAATCTGTGGACCTACACACATAAACAGAAACAGACCTACACTCACTCACAAACAAAATGAATGCACGCGATATTCACAATCCTCGTGCACACACACACTAACTGCGTGTTTCAAAGATGAATAATGCTACTGTGCGTCTGGTGGGATGCACCACTGTCCCTGGGGTGGAATGCTGGGATATTGTGCTAGAACTGGTTGACACACACACGCAAACACACACACACACATACACAAGCTCAGTGCTCTGTCTCCAGGTGACTCTGTTCCTTTTTTAGAGCACGAGCACTCTCCACTCTCCTCTCTTCACTTCTCCTTTGTATGAATGCATAAACACACACCAAAATTCACAGACACATACACACATGCATGCATAGGCAGGCAACAGATTACAGAAAACATTGCCACGTGCACTCACATGCTGGAACAAACACACCAAAAGTAATGCACACAAACACATTCTATGACACTGCTACTGGCATGCTGAAAACGTGCATGCAAACACACACTGTAACACTTCTCACTTCCCCTGGGAGGAAATTGGAGTTTGCATCTGTGCAGGAAAAGATGGGGAGGACAGAGGAGAAGAAAAGGAGGGCCTAGCTGAACCTTTTATGAAACACTGCATCAAAGACAAACCAGAAAAATAACGCTTTACTTTGTTTGTTTAGGTAATAAATTGCAGTATCTTGGAGTGGTTAGAAAAAAAGGGGGCTACGTTTGGGGATCATATTTGATCAAAAACAATTATGAATAATGCATCCAACAAAATCAACTGGAAAGCTAAATACCTACAGTGGCTATGTAAGTGAGACAATTCAGTCTCACAGCCAATGTTACAAGCCAACATGGATGCTCTTCAGATCTTAATGTTGTGGCCTGCAGTCTTTCAACATTTACTTGACCTCCATCATGTACCTTTACATATTCAGACACATAAACACAGCTGCAAAATTATGATTATTTATTTATATACAGATAGGCAATTAAGGTCTTAAACACCACCCTCTCTTTCTCCGTTCTCTCCCAGACATGTCAATCACTCTATCCAAGTATGCATAACATGTTTGCCCCTCCATCTCTAGAGACGAAACAGATCTTGGGGCCTGCACCATTGAGAGGCCATCTTATACATTCATACACAAGAATGCACATACACACAAAGACATAGGTGCAGTTTGTCTAAAAATCTACACCTGTGTATGTTTGAATGTTTGTGTGACTGAGCGAGAAAAATATTGTCTATTGTCATTGTCTTCATCACAGAATTTTGCTTTGACTCCAGACATCAAATATTAAACTGCACTAACATTCATAATTTCTCTCTCTTTTCTCTCACTCCCCCCTATCTCCATGCCATCAGAACCCCTAACCCCCCTTCCCCTTTCCCATCTCACCTCACCTCCCCCTCCCTGATCTGGCTACAGACCCAGCGAGTTATGCAGTCCTTCCGTGAGCGCAGCGGTGGTTACCACAGCAACCAACCCTGCTACCAGCAGGAGCCCCATGAATTATCCCGCCTGGAGACCTACCGGCAACACCCACATCATCCCCACCCCCAGCACCCACACCCAGGCCCCGGTCCACATCCAGGCCCAGGACCAGGCCCAGGACACACAAGGTCAGGCTATGAGGCTCATTCACTGGCAAACCCCACAAGCATGCCTCCAGGTGGAGGACCAGGAACTGGAGGAGGACCCAAGGACTGTTACAGCCAACAAGCTTACCCTGGTTACCCAGGCAATGGCGGAGGGAATGGGAGTGGAAATGGGGGCTCAGCACCCTCACAGGCAAAGAAATCCTTCAGAGGAAGCAAAGTGCCCCAACCAAATCCCAGTCAGCACCTACAGGGTCCTGGGGGATATGGTAACCACATGGGCCCTGGGAATTATTCAGCCCAGTATATGAGCGAAGGCCACCTTCAGCAGAAATGGGAGGACCCAGCCCAGTTAGCACAGTTTGACCAGGAGATGGTGGTGCGTATGGAGGCTGCTGGTACCCCTGCACCTGGTTCCTCCCAGTACATGGACCAGAACATGCTGGGTCACTCCCAGACCCAGTGCCACCAGCCCTCCACCCCTGCTTATACCAGTCCCCACCACCAACCCCACCCTCCTAACCCTGCCCCTTCCCCTCTAATGTACCCCCAGAGTCACCTGCACTACCCCCAGCACTCACCCTCTCCTTCACCATACATGGAAAAGTGCAGCCCTATGCCCCACTGTTATAAAGGTTACAACATGCCCCCCAATTCCCAGTATAGCAGACAAATGAGCAGCCACAGCAAGATCAACCAGGGGGGTTACAGGTCCACCCAGAACAGTTACACCTACCAGCAGCCTCCCTCCAGAGGTTATGAGCAGCAGCCCCCTTTACAGGCCATGACCAACCCCCAGGAGCCCCACCCTAAGTACCAACACTACAACCAACCCCAACAAAACTACTGTCTCTCAGAGCTGTCTGTCAGATCACCAGAACAGTATTATCAGACTTGTAGCCCATCTTCAAGCCACTCCCCTGCACGCTCTGTAGGGCGGTCCCCCTCATACAGCTCCACCCCTTCACCACTAATGACCAATCCAGAGTCATTCCAGTATGGTCAACCTCCCATGACCCCTGGAGCAGCCTCCTCATCTTCATCCTCTTCAGCTGGTATGCAGGAGCAAGCCAGTAACAACATGTTGATGCCCCCACGTTCGCACCCCTCACCCAATGTGCAGCATGCAGCCCCTCACAGCTATACTACCACACCACAGGTCCCCACCATGAAAGAGCGTTTCTCAGAGAAGCTGTTGTCAAACCCCAGCTTGTGGAGCCTGAATGCCCTCACCTCTCAGGTAGAGAACATCTCTAATAATGTCCAGCAGTTGCTCCTTTCAGAAGCCCTGGTGGCCAATAAGAAAGGCAGTAAGCGCAACAGTGGGGGCAGCAACAGTAGTGCTGGAAGTGGAGCATCCTCCAAAAAGGGTGAGGAGTACAAAAGTCCTCCATATCCAGATGGTGGTGGTGGTAGTGTGGGTGGTGGCCCCATGCAGGACCCTTACTCTACCCCACAGCACCAGCCAATGCCCATGGAACTCCATGAGGGAGGCTACTCCAGCAGTAGTGACGAACAACTGGACAGGGGCTACTACTACTGTGGCCAGGGCAGAAGTCCTGCACAGGCCCCCAATAACATACAACTCAACCTGGATACAGCCTCTTCATGCTCTATGACATCCCCAGATGATATGTCTACCAGATCTGGGGACTCAGGTCTGCACAACCTTACTCCTGACGCTACTAGATGTCAGTCAGGACTGGGAGGAGATGGCATGAGTACCCCAGTGAAGAGCATTGGTGATGAGAGGTCTCCCACAAGCATTACAATCCCCAGTCCTATGAAACAAGAAAGGGACTCCCCTTCAGATATACAGCATATCAATGAGTCTATCAAAGAAAACTTTGAAGAATCAGCCTGGAGAGAGAAATCAGCTGAGAAAGAGGATGTGACAACAGAAAAAAAACCTGACTGTGAGAGAGATTCAGACACAACTAAATCTACTGAGACTCTAGAGAAATGGTCAGATGAAGAGAAATGCCCAGCTCTCTACGGCAAAGTAAACAAAGGGGTGACAGAAAAAAGCTATTGCTATAAGGAGACAGTATACCAAGAGATCCAGAGCAAATATGACCCTGATGCAAGAGATTCAGTTCAGTCCCCAGCAGCTCTCTCTGACTCCAGCCACAAAGAAAACTTTGGCCAAGAGATGAAAACAGAGGCATTCAAGTCTGAGTCCCCCACTGCTTCTGAGAGCTCAGTGAAAACACTGCCTTTCATTTCTAGGGGTGACCTCGAACAGGATCAATATTCCACAGAGAAGGAGGACAACTCAGAGAACACCTCTCCAGCCCAAGTTGAGGCCTTGGACGACAGCAACTCAGACAAGAGAGCGAGCAAATGTGAAGAGGATGAAGAGGAGGGGGAAGGAGAGGAGGAGGCCGATGAAGAAGAAGATGAAGTACAGAAACAAAAGCAACATTCTCTTTCCCCTCCTCTGTCTGCAGAGGTTAGGGAGGAACTGTTGGAGGGGGAGAAAGTAAGTCAGTCATCGACTGAGGAGCACATGAATAATAATGATAATAGAGATGGGCCAGAGAAGCCTCCTGAAGATCTCGGCAGCAGGACAGAAAGTCAGAGTACTGAGCTCCATAGTGACAATGAGTCTGCAGGGGCGCCTGCCCATCCAAATGCAGCAGCAGATGCTTCTGCAAGGGAAACAGCCATTGGTGACACTGCTCCTCAGCCTCAGTCTGCTATGCCAGTCTTCTCAGCTCTCAATGATAAGGTAACACCTCCAGCTCCTGCCAGGGATCATATTGATCACAGTGATGCTAAAGTGCTGGAGCCAGACTCTCCTCAGCTGCCAGGGAAGTCAATACTTCCCTCAGCCCCTTCCTGGGCAGACACTCCACCCTCTCCAAAAAAAGGTGATGAGGACATGGAGCCAGGCATCAGCTGTGCCAGTGCTGTGACCCCCTTGGCCAAGCCAGAGCCTGTGGCCCCATCTGCTCAGCCACGGGCATTTGGACGTAAGCACGCCAGGGGAAGAAGAAGAATCATGCATTCAGGTGTGGGAATCAGGCGACAGCTAAGCTTGGAGCAGGAGGGGGGAAAGGAAGAAGAAGGAGCTTCCTTGCTTACACAGAAGCCCTGCATGCCCCCTAGCAAAACTGTGTTATTCTCAGATCAAATCGACTTAGCTCATCAAGAATCTATTGTGAGCCAGACTCCCAAAATGCTAACTGATGGTTTTCGTTCAAGAATGTGCACTCGCTCGTTCAATGCACCAGACTTGCCACCCAAAGTCGAGCCTCATGTGAAAAGAAAACCAGGGCCAAAGCCAGGTTCAAAGACTGGGCTAAAACCAGGGCCAAAACCTGCACCAAAACCAGGGCCAAAACCAGGAGTAAAGCCAGGTCCAAAACCAGGGCCTAAACCTGGCCTAAAGCCCGGGCCAAAACCGGGACCTAAACCAGGACCAAAACCAGTTCCGAAACCTGTGCCAAATGAACCAGAGCTGCCACTGAAAATTGAGACTCCTGTGAAGCGTAAACCAGGACCCAAACCAGGATCAAAACCTAGACCAAAACCTGGGCCAAAACCTGGACCAAAACCTGGACCAAAACCAGCTCTAAAACCAGGTCCAAAACCAGGACCTAAGCCTGGACCCAAGCCTGCTGATGTTTTGCCCCCCGCCGACACTGCACCCATCAAGGCCCAAGTGGGTCGCCCAAAAGGCTCAATTTCTAAAGCAAAGCTAGTACAACAAGAAGAAACCATCCAGCCTTTGACAGGACTGCAAAGTAGGGGCAGGAAGAGCCTAAAAGCTACAATGCCACAAGAAAACCAGAATGTAAAACTAGTCCAGCAGGAAGAAAAACAAGTAAATCATGAGGCAAAAGCACCAGAGAAGGAGGGTAAAAACATGGTCTTGAGATCCAGAAAGCCCTCACAAGAAAAACTGTCAAAAGAAAAAGAAAAAATCATAGAGGGAGATGTTCTACCACAGACATTAAAGGAAATTAATGCTAGTGATATTTCTCCAAATGTTGAAGAGTCTGTTATTGTGGAGCAAACTCTAACTCCCATTCCTAATGCAGTCAAAAACACAGATGTTCCAGCAGACCCACCTGCACCACTCGCCTCAGCAGTCCCAACTGAACAATCTGAACAAAAGACATCACTTCCACTAAAACGGAAACCTAGCCCAGAACTTTCTACAACACCAGTAAAGAAAAAGAGGGGCCCAAAGCCTAAACCAAAACCCTCAACACCTCAACCCCCGCTGCTGGAACAGGTTGTCTCTACACCTAAAGAGAAGGGTGTCCGTGGCCCCAGAAGAAAGCGAGGGCCACCCAAGAAAGCCTCTGTGGTCACTTGCCCACCCAAAGACACTACTCCCAACATCATTGAAACTGACATCACTAGTGATGTGCCTGTGGTGGCTCCTCAGTGCCCCACTAAAACAAAAGTTCTCCCTCCACGCAAAGGCAGAGGACAAAAATATGAGGCAATGGTGCAGAAAATTACATCTCCTAGCTCAAAGAAACACCTCCCAATTCCTCAGATAGACAGCAGTCTAAGTGATGATGTGACAACTAAGACTTTGTCTCAACATGTCTTGAAGGAAGGTGAGACATCTATGCTCGTTAATAGCACTGAGATTACAGAGAAAGAAGCGACAAACATAGAGCCTAGACAAGAAGGAATGAAACTGAGGAAAGAGGAGGTGACACAAGAAAGAGAAACGCATGAGGCGAGTCAAGAAGTATCAGTGCCAGAGGAGGAAGAAAAGGTTGTAAATAAGGAGGAAACAAAAGAAGAAAACATTATACAAGGGACACAGCAGGATGTCAGAGCTGACAAGGTTTGGAGCTCAATGGAGGCCCCAGGAGAAGTCAGGGCTCCAGGAAAGTGGACACAACAGGCCTCAGAGGGTCTATCTTCTGCGACCACTAAGTCCGCCAGAACTAAAAGGAAGAGGTGGGCCATGGTGGAGAGTACAGATGCCTCAGCAGTAGTCTTGGAAGCAGGGAGCTTAATAGTTACAACACCAAGGCTAGCCAAGCAGAGGGCCATTAAAAACAACCATGAGATGCACCTAAAGCAGAGGAGGAAGAAGAGAAAAGGTCAAGCCCCTCTTGAAGAAATAGAGGCAGTCGAGGAGACAAAAATTGAAATAACAGAACAACAACAGGAGAAGATAGAGGAGAAGGTAACCGCCACAGAGTTCACAGTACCTCTACCAATCAGCCAAGATGAGATCACAGAGACCCCCCAGGTTACGAGCACAGAACTCATCCAGAAATCTAGGAGAGGCAGAAAACCATCAGCAAATTCAACCAAGAGGAAACAAGGCAAAGCCTCATCAGAGCAGATCCCTGGTAAACCAATTAAGGTCCACAAAAAGCCTGGACCAAAACCTGGGATGAAAGATGCCATTGAGGTTATTGAGGCAGTAGTAAGGGCTGCAGGATGTGAGAGGGACGAAAAAGAGGAAAGGGAAAGACAGGAAGGAGAAGAGAAGGAAAAACAGACATGTGTTGTAGGTCCTGTGGTGACAATATCAGAAAAACAGACAGAGATCATTTCTGTGAAAAGAATCAGGCGCAAACTAGTCCATCAAAATTCTAAACTGTCTTTCTGTCCTTATGTACGGATTAATAACTCCAGAGACTTTTCTTCTTGGTGTGCCATAGTTAACAAGCCTGAGGATGCAGTAATATTTCAGAGACGCAGAAAAAAGGGTATACTCAGAATGAGGAATCCTTTCACAGTTGCAAAGGGAGTGCCACACACTGCTGCCATGCTACAGGGACCCTTGGTAAATACAAATCGAACTGAGAGGTGTCTTACATGTAGTCTGTGTGGAAAGCCAGCGAATTACAGAGACCTAGGTGATTTGTGTGGACCCTACTACACGGAGGATGGCGTTCCGCGGAAAATTCTGACCATCAGGCAAGCAGAATCCCTCAGGGAAGAGTCACAGAAGACCAATGACAACAACGGTAGCAGCAGTGAAGAACCAGGCTACTCCTCAAAGAAGGAGGGCGAGGGCAGCGCAGAAAAGGAGGGTAATACAGAAGCACCTACTCAAGAGGGTAGTGGTAGTAGGCACCATCATTGGCGCCACCGACGGGCAGAAAGAACAGAAAGAATGGGACAGGAGGGTGGTCCACGAAGACTAACTCTCCGAGAGAGGTTCAGGAGGATGAAGCAGCTCCATGCCAGCAGCACAGGGGCCTCAAGTGACCAAGAGGGCAGTGAGAGCATGTTCCAAAGGCTGCAAGTGGAGGCAGAGGCTAAGGAGCACTGGACACATGAAAACTGTGCCATCTGGACCAAGGGGATAATTATGGTAGCTGGGAGGCTATACGGACTGAAGGAGGCTGCCAACAAGTCAGCCCAAACGGTATGATAGCAATTATCAACACTAATGCTTACACTATTCTGAAATGAAATACTATGTACAGTTACTTTCAGAATCTGCAGTTTCTTTGAGAAATTACTGTTTACTTTCAACTATTTTTCCTCTTTTTCTTCTCACTATCCCTATGTCCCTTTATCGGTCAATTTGTTTCTTTATTGGTCTCGGTCCATATGTCTGTCTGTCTGACTAACCCCAGAGCTGCTACAAGTGCCAGATTGAGGGGGCGTCCCTCAGCTGCTGTTGGAGAGGCTGCTCTCATAAATACCACTATGTCTGCGCCAAAGAGATAGGTAAGAGACCACAGCAAGAGAGGAGGCGAGCAACAAGGGATGAAAAGAGAAGGAAAGTCAGGGAAAGGGAGGAGAAATTAGGAGGGAAAATGGGAATGGGAAATTGAACATGTGCTTTAGGTGAAAAAGGAGAAGAAGAAAAATTGAAGGAGGGTGAAGTAAGAGAAGGGAGGGAAAGCGGATGTGGGTAAAATGAAGGAAGGAAAATGCATCAAGAAGTAACATTATTGAGTGCGAGGAGAGACGTCTGACAGTGCCAGGGGAGAGCAAAAGAGGGAAGGAGGCAGGGGGCTTTGAATAAAGGGGATGATGAGAGGAAAGCGGGACCCTGATGTGAGCAAGAGGGATTGGGGGAAGTGATAGAAGGAGGAGGGTGTGTATGTGTGCATTATTGACCACAACCCCTGTGGCTCCGTCCATCCATTCTGCCGTCTGGGGATTGAATGTGCGTGTGTGTGTGTGTGTGCCTTCCTGCCTGAATGCTTGCTTAAATGCTTCCCTGTGTGCATCTTATAACCACATTGCCTTCAATGCTTGTGTGTGTGTGTGAGTGTGTGTGTGTGTGTGTGTTTCCCTGGTCGTGTCGTTGTTGTCGATATAAGTGAGTGTCAGCACATGTGCTGTATGGCTTCCCCTTACATCACCTCATGCCGAGGAAGTACAGTGTGAGGATTAGAAAGCCTGCCACGTCTGCCTAGCCAGCACAGGGAGCAGAGCGAGGCCCTTTTTAATCCTGCTGAGTGCACCAGCCATATCTGACTGCCTGCATCACAACTCATCCACTCAGTCTCCCTCTTCCCTCTGTTGCTCTCTCACTCTCTCGCTCTCTCTGCCTCTTTCTTGCTCATTTTTCATTTTAACCCTACCTCTTTGTCATTTATCTGGCTTTTTCTGGGGGGGGGGGGGGGGTCGGGGGTGTTGTGTGTATTCGCCTCATGTTGTTTGTTTCATTTATTGTTATTGACTATCTGTGGCACTGTTGCTTATTCTCTCCTTCTCTTTGCTTTCTCTCTTCCTGCCTAGGCTGCACATTCCATGAGGACGACTTCTCCATCAAATGTCCTAAACACGAGGTGAGAAAATTAAAGTCTACTAGTGAATAAATGCAGATCAGTCTTTGAAGTATCCAGCAAATTATCCATTTTGGGATAATGTCTTTGCAGCTGGCCTCTACTGATTGACACCTAATTATTACTGCTTTAATGATGAGTCATGCACAGAAGAAAGGGGGGGCAGGGTTAGTGTAAGAGGATATTTGGAACCAAGGTAATGCCCCCTAGTATCTCCCAGAGTAACAACCTCTCAGCCATTAGTCTTTTCATGTGTTAATAGGTGTGCTTAGGTGCATGTACCCATTAGAGCACCTATACCCTCTCTATCTGCTCTAAGAACCCACTGTGCATTTGGATTTTTTTTTCTCGCCTGCATTCATATCCTATTTTTTTTATCCATTTCCCCCACCCCACCCAGCTCAGCTTCACCCTTCATCCCTCTCCTCACCACAGAAAAGATTGAGTTCACATGTAGCAGTCACAAGCAGCAGCACCATGGCTCGATAGATGACACAGTGCAGAACAGAAAACACTATTGTCAGCTCATGTAAAACAGAGAAAGAAAGATCAAAGGAGAAAACACGAGGGTTCAGCCTGGTGTTCAATGTACGCTGGTATCAAGTACCATATCTACTCCCATGCCAGTATGTAACTCATGAAGGCCAGGATCTCACATTGGACTTGGTGAGATTTTATTACCAAATCAATATGTACCCAATGACCTTGGTAAGCTAAACCCATATCAATCACCCGCAGCTGTGTGAACACTCAGTTGTGTGTCCTTTGTGCATTACTGTCACTCAACACCCATTGTTATGACGGCAGACCGCTGCAATTACAACAGGTCATCGTTTTTTGTGTTAATGTGAAGAGTCCTCTCCACAGCCAGCTTTTCTGTAAGACAGACGCCATCTGGTGGCGACGTATCTACACTGCAGCATAGAGAGGAAGGTCAAATGAAGAGGGAGGCAGGGGAGGCAAGCAGAGAGGGAGAGATGCTGACATTCAGCAGGGAGCAGCGGTGCATTGAGGCAGCAGTGGCAGTAGCCTCCCTTCCACCCTCCCCTCTCTGCATCTCCCTTTCCCTCCCTTCCTCTCGCTCTCCCTCTTCCTTTCCTGTTCTCCTCTGTGCAGAATGACTGGGATGAAAAGCTGGCTGCTGATCAAAACAACCCACCCCGGCATCAGTGCCTGCTATCCTCCCCACATGCTCTCTCCACCCTTTCTCTCTCTCTTACGCGCTCCCCCTTTCTCTCGTTATTTCTCTTCCCTCTGTTTCTTTTCCTGTTCCCCTTATTTTGTGTCTGCGCTTCCCTGCTGTTCCAGCTCCCTCCGTCTCTCACTCTGCTCACCTCACATCTCCTGCGAGCCCCGTTTTTTCCATTTTCATCCCTCCTCATCCCTTCCTCCCGCTTTCTCTCTCATCTCCTCTCTACTCCTCGCCTCTCTTCACCTCAACTCCCACGTCTGAGCGGCAGAAATAGAGTATGAGAAACAGGGAGAAAAAGAGAGCAAGACACGGAGAGGTTGTTGTTATTAGGCTGAGGCAGAGCTGTCATCAGCTGAGGGATCTGAAGGTCTGTGTGTGTGGGTCTGTGCCGTGCCAATTTACGCTGAGCAGCCTAATCAAAGGGAAGAGCAGACAGATACATACACACACAGGCACCACAACCACCCCACCCATGGGTCCCCCTCTGCCTGTGTTCCCTTGGTTTCAGGGTAAGGGAACACACATATTGATGAAACTGCACACACATGCTGCCTATAGCAGTGGATTCTCTAGACCTAAGGGAGGCACACTGTGTGCGTCAACACTGGTTCATTAACAGGTTACCTGTAAGCTCACACACGTATACAGAAGCAGGGCGAGGAAACACTGTTCTGTGCTGTGGCTAAATGGGAACAATAGACGAATGGGGGCAGTTACATCAGAGAGCGACATAATGAAAGAGACAGAGATATAAAGAGAAAAGAATGGCAGCAAAGGGAGAGACATTCAGCGATGGAGAAGTCGTACAAAAAACATGTAAAATTGAAGGTGTAAAGGAATGAGAGTTACTCCAGGGAGGTAAACAGAAAGAGAGGGAGGGAGGGAGGGAGGGAGGGAGAGAGGGAGGGAGGGAGGGAGGGAGGGAGGGTGACTTCAAAAGGGAAGAAAGAGAGTAAGAGGGAGAGATGAGAGACGGAGAGCAAAGCTGCTGGTCTGAGTCCAGGCCATAAGGATGGGCAACTGGCAGTTCAGAGAGAAAGACAGAGAGGGTGAACGAGAGAAACTGGGGGCTGCAGAGCAGGATAAGGGAAAAGTAAGCGCTCCACCACCACCACCACCACACCAGCACAATTAGTGGGCGTTCCTGCTGTGTCTTTCACAGTGGAGCTGGTTCACTGGCCAGCTACATCCATCTTCCCACTCCTGCACGCTGCAGCCAGCTCCCTTTGATGCCTGCAGAAACACTCTCACACACTCAAGACGCATGTATGCCACAGGAGGCGCATCCACCTGCAGAATACCTGAAGAAACACATCTTTCATAACAGTAGAGATATATACGAACAGAACAGAGCCAATATAGTATAGTCACAGGGGGAAGATCTCAACACATTTGGCACAGCTCATTTGTTTCTCCTTCTCTGTGTGTTTGTATTTACGTCAGTGTCTCTTCCCATTTTCTACAGGACCTGTAAGATATTGCAGTAAACCACCTTCACCACCAACACCACCTCTCAGCCAGTCAAGCATCACCTATCCAGCAAGACAAACAAAAATGCTGTCCTAACAGCCACCTATACCTAGAAAAAAAACATGGTGATGACTGATAATGGGCAGGCACAGTGGCCAGTGGGGCTGGGGGAGATTAAAAGGCTGCGCTGAGGTGGAGCTAGGAGCAATACAAACCCTGGAGAATGGCTCCACAGAGAATAGCTGCTCCCTGAACCCGGCCTGGAAATGTGTTTTCTCCACTGAGCCCCGTACTCGAAGGCAGCAGCACCGTTTAACAGGAGGATGGACTGTGCTTTAGAGACTGTGTGCCTAGGGCCCAGTGCACAGGGGGGCTGTTTGAAATGCAGAGCGAGAACAGGTGTGTGTGTTCGGCCTTCGGATGGGTTGCTATCATATTCAGACACCTGGCGGACACTGATTGGACAGGAGCATCCCTCTGGCCACCTTGTCTGTGGGCCAGGAGGTGTGTATGCGCAAGCGTGAGTGAGTGAGTGAGTGAGTGAGTGAGTGAGTGAGCGTGCGTGCGTGCGTGTTAATCATAGAATTGTCATTCTACAGCCACATCATCAGTGTGTTTGTGCACGTCTGTTTGAGGGAAGAAGCTCATCTCCGATTCAAAATGTCACGCATAAAAAAAAACAGCAGCCAACCACTGGATGTATTATCTCAACGTGTGCGTTCGTGTTTAAAACAAGATGAAACAAAAGAGGAAACTGTACATGATGATGTGCTTTACAGGTTCTAAATATTCCGATACTGAAGAGTTAAGAAAAAAAATGGACGCAGTATTTTAATATAATGCTCTTATCTTCGGAGATGTATTTTGATGTGCATTATGACTATACAACATCATTGCATCACCCTTGGTATGTGTCAGGCTTTGTGTTATTCCAAAAATTTTAAAATGAAAAATGAAAAAAAGCAACAAAAAAAAGAGAGTGATAACTCTGTTTAAGAGTGTTACTCCATTTCAACTGTGTGCACATTCAGTATGTACAGCAGACGCCGCCGTCATCACTTGGCAGGTTGCAGATCAAGGCTCCGAGGGTCCAACTGGGAGTCAGGTCATCTCACGTCATATCTACAGTATATACAATTCAGAAGTATTGCTGTTAAACATCGCCATTGATTTATGATTATTTCACCTACAACACGTGCAGAAAGAATATACATTCCACTCAGATTTCATAACACACCTGTTTGTTTGTATATCTCAAATGTAGCCTCTTTCACTCTTCCATGCTATGTAACAATGCCCTGTATAGGGCGTCAGTCAAAGTACTGGTCATATCAAAAGGAGACATATTTAAGTATTAGAGCATAAAAGAAAGTGCAAAAAAAAAAAAAAATTCCCACAACAAACTTTCTCTTTTATGAAGCTCATTATTTAATGGTGTATATAAGTATTTGATGCTGTTTAAATGTAAGATGTGATGTACTAATATAATTGTGTATAGTATTTCCTAGAGATGTTTATTTTCTATAAAATGGAATATGTTATTGCTTATAAAAATGTTATTAAAAGAATCCATTGATGAAAAAAACAACCTTTTTTTGGGAATGTCACTCATCTTAAGTTGGAGCATGCCATTTTATTGATTTTCATGTCTCTTTGTTTGGAATCGATGACACAGCATCACTTTGTTTGAACTGTTTTTGTAACGCCAATGTTAAATATACCAGCACCTTTCAATGCTGCTATGACCAATGCCTGCTCTTTTTGTCTTTACTGAACACGCACCAACATTAACACACAATGTGTTCTCCGTCTCCCAGCCTGTGAGTTAAATTGTGTTGCTGTGCAAGTGCTCACCACGTTTAATTACAATTTTCCATTACCATAGCCTGTGAACAAGTTTTCTTTATATACATTTCCAATCCGATATAAAATTACAGTGTGTATTCAAGTTAGAAAAATAAATGCTGTTGCCGTTATAAACTTTCAAAAAAGCAAACAATGCTTGAGAAAATAATTGGGTTTTGTAAATACACTAACTAGCTCATTCCAACCTCTTTCCCAAAATAGGCATCTTCCATACACTTTGCAAACATTTAGTCCCATTTTACATCCAAGCACATGACCTACTTGCATAATTCTGGTAGAGTTGTGGTATCGAACTCCATTAAAAACGGAGCAGCACCACAGGAAACACTGTAGTCTTCTTTACAAAAGGCTTTAATATTTACATCATAATAGATTGAAACCGAAGAACAGATGAAAAGATGTCAGTTAAAAGGACACATAAATAATACCTTGAGACATGATTGCGTCATTCATCTCAATCCAACATCTTTCAGTTTTTCACATTAGTGACACAATTTAAAAACATACTGGTCCTGGGACAAAAAAACATGCCAAAGCTTTCTCCTTTTTTTTTTTTTTTTTTTTTTTTTAAATGTTATACAGTCCTAGTCAATAACTGGTGGTTGTCTAGAAATATGAAACTATCATGACTGGAAGAGCAAGTATCGCTCATAATCTTGGACCTGCAAAGGAAAACCAGAGGACGATGATTCACTACGGGCCCTCTTTTGAAAAGAAAAAAAAAAAAGAGGTCAATTATTTTGAAATTGTCTGCGTGACTCACGCAACTTATTGCGAAAGACCCAAAGGTTCACGTTTGAGTTCCAGTTGTCGGGTTTGCGGTGCCAGAATTGGATGCTGACAATTTTTTTTTTGATAACAGAGTTGCGTGCATTTGCAACGGTCAAGACGACGTGGCGCAAATAACTTGACACTGTCCCAATTTTGACACTCGTCACCACTGCAATACAGTACAGTAACTACATTATTCGAGCCTGGTCAAAAGCTACCAAATAAAAACAGGTTTAAGGGAAGAAAAGCATTTTTATCACTCTGCTTATGCAAAATACTGCTTAATCAAAGTTCATACAGATTATAAATACATTTCAAAATATGTTTACAGCAAGACAAAAAAAAGAAGAAAAAGACCTCTATGAAAATAAGCTCATAAAGCCATATTATTACTCTTCTCATTGAAATCAGCCTCGTAGGGCTAGTGCAGATAGAGACACAGAGCTTGTGCAGTGGCTCACCTCGCCTCAGAATACCAGTGAAACGTGACACAAATCAACTTCAACACCATTTGAACAACCTGCGGAGCGGCTTCCCGCTGAACAAAGCCAGTCAAGACCAATCCCCGAGTTTGGTCGTTCTCCGGAGACGCCTCAGACGCCAATCAGAGCAGCCCGCCACTCCAACCCACTGAGCACTCCTGCCTTTAGAAGGTGCATCTTATGTCGAAAAGATTGTGGGGCGGGACTACACTTAATAAAAGGGGAGTAAATGTCTCCCGTCATGCTTCTCACACTTGCATCATTCACAAGGAACCATGATGGCTCCTCTCTGTGGACAAAGTGTGGCTCTGCAATGTGTTCCTGCGAGGGGGGGGGGATTCAGCTCAGTGAGAGAGAAACGCTGCTCATATTCTGTGTAATGATCCACAGCAACAAGAGTGTGAACTCTAGAAGTGCCTCCTGATGTGGGGTTTTGGGTTGTGGGAGGGACAATCCATGAAGAAAAATCCAAACAGTTTTACATGAATCCGTGTGATTTCTTTAATCAGTTCAATAGCTGCACGCCAAAATGTACTAACTGTATGCTTGGGTGTCTGCCGGGTGCTTTCTTTAACGTGAGTGTATCTTTTTTGTATGTCAGAAATGTTTCTATATACAGTGTCCGTGCATGTCTCTCAGCCCCTTCCCTTCACCCTCCTGTCCATTCTCTCTAGCTGTTGGTGACGGTGGTGCCGCTGCCCAGCTTGATAATCATTTGCTGGCAGTCGTGGAGGGTCCTCTTGTCTCCCAGCTTCTCCAGGGTGCGGGCAGCGTCCGCCAGCATGCCCACCCTTTGGCCGGGAGCCGACAGGAAGGAGGGGGGAAGGTAGCGGCACGCCAGCATCACGGCCTCTGCCTGCTCACGCTGGCCTGGCCGCATCTCGCACTCCTCTGCGTGCAAAAAAAACACAGAAGAAAGTAATTTATTGTGGTATTTCAGGGGTGAGCTTTTCAATATCATCAGCCGTGAACAGCCAATCAGACTTTGGCTGCTGATGGGACTGCAGTGAACAATTGGGCAGATGGATGAGAAGCTGATTAGCGCCACTGATTGCAGCAATTCAGTCTCTCATCTCTCTCTACAACTTTATTTAAAAAGTTGCAAGAAAACACATTTCGAAACTGATGGTTGGAGGATAGCAACATCCACAGTTGAGGTTTATAAGAAAGTTTTACATTTTTTATATTCTTTTTTTGCAACCTACATTAATACTACCTAATTAGGGCTTGATCATTGATAACAATGATTATGTTATCAGAGCCTTTTATACTGCCTAAAAACCCCTGAAGATACTGAAAGCCTAAACTCATACATGTAGCATCTTAGCATTCAGAAATGATGTTGCCACATTGATGAGGTTTAAGAGGCAACGCATAAACAGCAAATATTAATAGTAAATAAGAAAGAAATTGGTATTCATTTAATGAAACAGCCATTAATTCAATTGAAAATATCATGACCAGCAAAAAGCTAATAAAACAATTCTGCAGACAGAATTACTTGTGGCGGTTGGATGGAGAAAAAAAAAAAAAAATCACATCTACAAACACACCTGTCTTGGCTCCAGGCGTTGCTCTGCGTCGCAGTGAGCGATCCAGGAGCTGATGTGTGCGGGTGGGACTGGCCCCCGCCATCAGCCTGGCTGTAGCCTCATGAAGGAACAACTGGAAAGAGACGGAGGGACGGGACATGAAAGGGAACAGGAGGAGGGATGAGAGCAAGTGATGATGAGTCATACAGTGTGTTCAACGCTGCTAAACACTTGCCTCAGGGTGTGTGTGTGCGTGTTGCAACACCTCCCTGCCAACATCCACAGAGATTTGTACCGTGGACTGCCTGCAAATATGTGCACAGGAAGTATGTACGTCTATATGCTATGTGCTTCTCTTCCAAGTGTTGCCATTTTGTATTTGAATGTGTTATTCAAGTTGTCATTTGTTTGTCATTTGTTGGAGCATAGGGGCTGCATAGGTGTGTTCATCTTGGTTTAATAGTTCCCTGAGTGTCTGTCAGTCAATGATTATTCATGTGTGTTTGGATGTCTGTGGGGAATTAATGTAAGAAAACAGTCCAGTTGAAATGAAAGTTTCATTTTATGTCAACAGGACAATCAAACTGCTGAATCCTAAATGACTAAAATGCGGAGACCAATACGGTTACACCTACTCTGCGCACTGCAGGCCTGAAGCTGTGCGCCAGCTTGCGTAGAGAGCTGAGATCTTGCTGGAAGCCCTGGAGCTCTAGCGGGGAGGCCTGGTGGATCCCCACGGCGCCGCTGGTACCCGCCGATCCTACAGGACCGGCCCCCTGCTGCTGAAGACGCCACACATTGGTCCTCATCACCAGCAGGAGATCACACAAGAGCAACTGGACGACCTAGAGAGAAGAGGGACAAGATTAGGACTGAGACATGAGACATTTCAGTGCCAGGGTCAGTCACAAGCTGCAGTTCATTAATGCTACTGACTAGTGACCTGGATACTTAAGTATGAGCCATGAGTGGTGGTTGAAACCATGTGACTGGAGGCACATGCTTATGAAGAAAATGTGTTTCTACTACTACTGTAACTACACTGAGAGCAAAAAATATATAGACAAAGTATGATAATGACAAGAGCAAGTTGAAGAACATTTTACATTTTGTCTGTGCTCTGCCGTTAGTGGCCCAGCTCTGTGTTGCACTGCAGGTGCATTGCACTCCACTGAGACACACATGCAATGCAACTACAATGCACCACAGCTCTGGTCGTAGACGTACACACGCTCTGCGCTGCCTATCTCCACTAGCATCACCATCTCCTGAACACCAGAGGGTAGGACACTGCCACCGGATCACAGAGAGGAGTCGCCACAGGGGATTCACCACGTCTGTGGTAAAGTGTGTGGCTTTGCATTGTGAACAGTGTGTGGTTACTCGAGTGACTATGTGCGAGCAATTTTCTGTATTTCTAATCTTGTGTATTTTTAATGCAGTTTTGTCACCATCACAAAATTTCCCTCATAGGAATAATTTTTAAAAATCACCTTGACATTAACATGCACTCTACAAGTGCTTGTGCCTTTGTGTGTGAGTGGGTGTGTACCTTGTCTAAACTGGAGCTGTGGCAGTGCGGTCCTAGGTTGAGGCTGTCTCGGAGCAGGGCGCTGGCCTTGTCACTGTAGCTCAGACTCAGCTGGCAGTTTTCTGGCTTGGATAGCAGAGCCCGCACTGCCCTGAATATGTTCAGACACGCCTTGGGCAGGAGACTCCTGACAGAGTGAAGGGGGGGACAGAGGACACAGGTTAGAGTAGTGGAAATGTGCGTCCGCTTGGCATCAGTAGGCAAAATGTCTGAACAAACTCATCGGCTGGCTGCAGACGTTCCGGTGTGTGTGTGTGTCCGACTTACTCTGCGTTCTGCAGACTGCGGGGCAAATGCTCAACAGTCGGATACAGTCTCTCCGCTGCGGCATCATCTCCTTGGAGCCAGTTGATGATCACCACGGCAACAGAGGACCACCACTTGGAATGGGGGTCGCAGCCTGGAAGTTGGAACAAAAACAGTCGAAAGCTTGACACCCGCAGAAAAATAAACATGCAAATATTTAAATCCCCCACTGCCAACTTTTTAACATGCATGAGTGTGCACGTCCGAACACACACACACACACACACACACACACACACACACACACACACACACACACACACACACACACACACACACA
>JBBPCS010000672.1:5359211-5370580 GCA_037974645.1 Hollardia meadi
TGTGACTCTGTGTTGAATGTTCAAACAGTGCGCATGATTTATTAGCATTAACACACACACACACACACACACACACACACACACACACACACACACACACACACACACACACACACACAGAGCTGCTGTCTGTGTTTTTGACCTCTGAATCAATCTGTTTCTCCACTCCGGCTTAGTCCCAACATGCTGAAAGAAAGCAGCCATTTTGATGAGTCCCTCATGAGGTAAAACCACTCCATTTAACACTGGGCAACATACACACACACACACACACACACACACACACACACACCTAACACTGTGTGAGCAACCTGAGGCTCTGCCAAGAAAAGTCTCCCTATTAAAATCCGTGCACAGGTTCCCTTCCCCTCCCACACCCTCCCTCCTCTCAAGGTGATCACCGATTTGACAGAGCTGAAGATAGATGAAGCAATCTGGTGGATGCCTTGCTTTCGCCTGGCCCCCTCTCGCTCAGATCAGTGATCAGTGAGGACAAAGGAAAGTGGCGAGAGGTTGGAAGTCAACCAAGTGGAAATCAGGCTACTTGATTTCAATAGTATAGAAATGAACTTCATCTTACTGCTTCTTATTTTGCAAGTGCATTCAAAATGTCGGAGCAGGTGAGGAACAAATTAAACAAGGATCCCAAGTCACAAAAGCTGACACAAAAGACAGTTGCCATCAGTGACTTACCAGTGACAGTGGCCATGTTGGAACCGATAGCAAAGGACTGGGAGGTGGCACCAGCAGCATCTGATGCACTAATCAACAGCTGGAGGTACTCCAGGGCATCAGCATACTCCCTGAGGACAGACACACAGTGAAGGGTTAACTTTGCAGCCACATGAGCATACAATGACCAATCCAAGTGTATTATTACCAAAAAGGCATTCTTAAATTATTATAGTTTATTTTTAAATTATATTTTATTATTTATTATGTTCTCCTCATTGTTGTCGTTTGCATCTATCCACACCTAAACTGTGTCAAAGAGTAAACCAACCATGACATAAAATAAAAGATATAAATGGTATACAAATTACACATCAATTTGGACGTATGTTTTGTTTTCTCACCCCTCGCCCTGGCTGGTGTTTTTCTCTCCACAAGGCTGGGCCACACAGTACAGAGCCTTCTCCAGGAGGTGTTCTCTGAATGCCTGAGTCACCTGGGCCAGAGGATCCACTGTAAGAGTACCAACAAACCATTAATTAATTAAAGAAATACAACAGTCTGGGTGTGCATGTTAAAAACAGGGTGTAGGCATTAGGTGACACATTTTGAGAGGATTCAAGGCATTAAAATTAGCCATAACAGAACACAATTACACATGGGAGTGTGTACTGTGCACTGACCAGTGTTGCCAGCCTGGCTGTAGATGCTTTCTTTGGGAGTGTTGCGAATAGCCCAGTCCCCATCCACAAAGAAGCGGTGACCTAGCGGGTGACAGAGCCACTGCATAGCTGGAGGGACACTGCCACTGGCCGACAGGCACGCCTGGCGGGCGCTGCTCAGGAACACACGCTATCAGAAGAAAATATAGTTTACTAATGAGGCTTTGGTTCAGTGTCGTTCCCATTATTTCAAGTGGGTAAGTCCAAGGGTCATATTTTCTATTAATTAAACCTAGAAGACAAATTAGCCAAGCATCAACTCAAACCTTCGCTGTTATTTAAGGGCATACCACTTGAAGTGTCAGCAACTTAAGGACATAATTCTGACAGCATCCAAGTAAAAAACAATAAAATAAAATATTACATCTGCACAATATAAAGGGCTGAGTAAGATGGCTGTGCATGTGAAAAGTACAGGGGTCTTACAGAGGTAAAATGTAGGATCCTTGGCAGGCTGGCTTTGACCCGCAGAGCTGCAGAGACGTAGACCTCAGCCAGAGAGGCTACAGGCAGGCAGGAGCCAGCACACTCTGCCAGGTTCACCGCGCTCAGAGCCATGTGCACTGCCGACAGGTGGCTACCATTCAGCTTACCTGTATGCACAGATAGAAATATACTGAAATATACTATTTTACAGAGAGGAACTGTGATGCAATAATAAAAAAGAAATCACAAAAAGAGCCAATGAGGTCTAGTAATAATTACTTAAGCCAAATGATCTTGAAACCCTAGTGTAAATCATTGGCACTGAATCAACATAAACTCACTCTTAGAGCAAAAAAAAAAAAGGGTGGCTGAGCTGCTCTTTGATCACCTGAGATTCTGTCACTTCAATGTGCTACCCGACAGTGTTCAGTCAATTGCACTGATTTAATTTAGAAACAGGGTATTTTCCCACCAGCCAACCTGTCATGTGTAGCTGATGCAAGCGGTGGTAAACCAGGGCAGCGTCACGGCTGCTCTTGCAGGCATCTTCCTGCAGGGGGCGGTCAGATCGCAGCCCTCCAGCCCGGGCGGCGAGCCAGCGGCCCACCCAGAGGCGCTGGATGCAGAATCGCAACAGAGACCAGAGTGCAGCACAGGCCAGGTCCAACTGGGAGGTGGGTAAGGGACGACCAAGAGCCTTTAGACAGGTCCACAGATTCTGACTGGCCTGGGCAAAATCTCCCTGGGGTGGGTGAAAGAGATCGGTGATGGTGAGGGAAAACAGATAAAAGGTGACCTAGTTGCTGAAGACAGGTACATTACAAAGATAACACTTATACAGGGACGTAGATATTTATAGATGTTTGTATCAAATCAAAAAACAATAAGAAAAAAAAAAAAGTACTCTTGCTAGGTCCAGGTCAGCCTGCTTGCGGTGTCTCCAGAACAAGACAGAGGATCCAGAATGTGGTCTGGTCACAGGCTCTCCATACACCAAAAGCCGGATCAGAACCCCCGACACCAGAACGCCGTTCAGGAGCCACACCAGTATAGTTGGCAGCATCCAGTCCATCCAGCCCCACGAGTCCGCTACAAAAGACACATTTTTTTTCAATTAACAGTAAATATTTAGAACATGTCAAATGAAAGCAGAACTTTAACTTCAAAACCGTTTTTGTGACAGTGGCTTAATTTTGTACCTGCAATTTCCACGCCCAGGACACTCCTTCCTGCATGATGGGGGGAAGTGGCTGCTGCACCTTCAGCTGAGCTGCTGCCCGATGAGCAGAGCAGGGTGGCCAGAGGGTTCAGGGAGAGGAAGAGGAAGGTGAAGGCGCACAACGCCATGCGTGAACGATCCAACATGCCGCCAGCGCTACCTCCTGCCGCCGGTATGTTCAACATGCCCAAAGTCGGCTGCCGAGTAGTACAGAGACGTTTGTGTTACTCAATGTGACAAGAGTGTAGGCAGAGACAGTAAATACAGTTTTTATCCTGCTGATGAAGTGCAGTTTTAGAGTTTAGCAGTTCAAATGAGAGCTGCATACCTTGGTGTCCTCCACAATCGGACTGTCAGGCTCTGAGTCACTGCTACAGTGTGAGAAAGAGGTGGGGGAGCCCACGTCAGAGGCTGGAGGCGTGGGCAGTTCATTTTTCACATCAGCCGGTCCGTCCACCTCCATGGCAACCAGGTCCTTGAGAGACTCTGAAAAAAAGAGGAAAGGAACAGACGGGCAGAGCAGAGTGTCAATTTGTCGTACAAAAATAAAGACATCCTTAACCTTCCACTCACATCAAGGGTCATTTTCACTTTTGTCATTTCAGGATAACAGTAGCTATCCATAGACCTCATCACACAAGGTCCACTGAGCTTTCAAGGAACTGAGAGAAGGAATAAAGAAAAGAGAAAGCATTAAGGCACATACTGTTTTTCTGGGCTGCCATTTTAAGAGCTATGTTCTCCTGTTTGAGTTTCTGGTTGGTCTGCTGCAAGTAACGGATGTAGTCGATGGCTTTCCTCAGCACTGCAGACTTGTTGAGCTAAACGAAAGTAAAGAAACATACAATGATACAATGAGCTTCTTCTTCTGCTTCTCAATGTTGCCGATTTCCAGGTCTCCCAAAAACAACCCCGTATGAGGTCCTTCGTACCTTGGCCTCAGTGCCAGCCACCAGGTCTTTGAGCTCGATGATTTTGTCATTAATGGAGGACCGGTAGCGCTTCTCGATGGCGTTGTGGGCTGTGCGCTTCTCTCCCTTGTGTGGCTGGCCAGCTGGCTTGCCGCTGATGGCAATGCGGTTGATGGGCAGCTTGTCAGCGTCCACCATGACGGGCACCGTGGTCAGGATGGTGCCACCGCCCATAAAGGCCTGAGGAGGTAAATGAGTTGGCATGGGAGAAGGGAGAGATGGGGAAAGGTGGAAAATAAAGGATGAGTTATCTAAACGCACAGCCCCCCCCCATCAACATTTTTTATTTTTCGATTTACAGTTACCGGAGTATTTGATCACCATCTTAGTAGTGACGATTAAATATCTTGAGTGTATAGTGTGTAAGTGCACTGTATGACGTCAGTACTGAGCTGCACACAATGCACCCACCTGCAGTGAAGTGCTGTGTACTGGGGTGGTGGTGGTCAGGGACGTTGGAGTGGCCACACTAGTGACCATGCAGGGGTCATGCTTCAGCGTGGTCAGCAGCAGAGACTCAGCTTTGATGAACTGAGGCTGTAGCAACACCTGAGAAAATACACATTCAAGATATACAGTGCCTCTTTTGATTCCACAACACACAAAAAAGGGGTATGGCGCATTTATTTTGAATGTGCAAATCAGGCTCATTCAGGTGCCAGTCGAACACACTTACAGGTACTTGCTGTATGTGGGACGTGATGGTTTGGGCTGGCAGACTTGCTGTTGTGGCTAGGAGAGGAGATGTGGTAGTCAGCCCTTGAAGCGTAGTCTGAATAGTCACTGGCTGGACACTTGGAGGTGAGGATGACAAGTTGGCGGTGGGTTGGCTCACACTGCTGGGACAGCCGACTAGAAGAGTTATGCAATAAGATTTAGTCTGCCGCAATTCAATCGTGTATAAAATGTATGAAATATCCACGATAACAATCTGTCTCGTTACCTTTAAATTGATATCACCTAATTTGAGTCAAATTAGTTTTTATTGTGTAGACAAAAATATCCCTGTATTATTTATAAACTTAAAATTTTGATGGTTTAAGAAATTTGAGTGACATTCAATTGCAGCACTCTACGAACTAACTAAAAACTACTGTTTCTACTTAAACTACTGTGCATTTCACAACTTTCCCAGTCGTTTGTTGGCTCTGTCCCAACTTGTTTGAAACATGTAGCTTGTTTGAAACATATAGCATATCACCAGAGAAATTACCACCAGAATTAAGTATTACAAGCCTGAATTGGTACCAAGACAAAAAACATGCAGGCAGTTACAAGTGAAGGGGAAAGAATTATTTATTATTTGTGGTTCATAAAAAAATATATTGTTTATTGGTGCGACTCTCAAGGCAAAACCCGCTTTTGCTACACCTGACACCCGCCAAGTCATTGTCTATGGGTTTGTCGGCCAATAGGTGAACGGCAATCTCCTTAGAAATAAGTGATAGCAACATTCAGGGCGTCACCTTATGTTTCTTATCAGGCCAAGCTGGGTTAACACTTGCAATCACCTAATAGTATCAGGATTAGGTAGTTTTCTCCAGGAGTAATAAAAGTTTATGGCATCTAAGACAATTGATAAGCAATTTACTATGTACTACTTTTCTCCCAGTAAAATAACTGCAACAGTCAGGTATCAAAGTTGTCAGTGGACATGGCTGCTACAGATATGTACAATATATATATACAGTATGTATATATGTATAATGCAATATGTATGGTGTTCACATACAAAGGAGGTTGCCCAGACAAAGCATTTTCACTTAGCTCACTTAGACTCTCACAATGCTGAGCACAGTCTATTAGATTAGGACTTGGATATGAGATCAGCTGAGGTTGAATAACCAAGTGTCCTAACTTAGCAAATTCAAGACATGTGAAAAGCCACTTTGTTAGCGAAATAAACTAGACAAGAATGGGAAACACAAAACACCTTTTCACCATATCGGCCCTTGTGTTGTAAACAATTTAAAAAGAATAACTACTTGAGTTGAAGGTGTGAAGAGGAAGCAGTAAAAAGTTAAAACTGCCAACATTTGGCAGACACAAGCAAAGAATAAATGCATCTGGTGGATTCATTTTTTAAATGTCAATAACACAACAGAAATTTACATAAAATAGATGCACTTTATCAATTATTGTTTTTAGAACAAAAGTTAAGTTGCTCTCCTTTTTTATGTTGTTTACTGTATGTCACCAAGTGATTGTAAGGCTGGAATAAAATACTGTTGTGTGTCCTGTGTCATTCTGAGTAGCCCAAAAGTAGTAACCTTGTATTTAAAGAGTCAATTAAACAGCAATGCACACAAGAAAACGCCCTATACTCAAGAATAAGTCTTGTTGAGAATGATTATTACAGCCTAATCACTGAATAGTCGACATTGACAATCTTTCCAATTTCAAAACCAAATATTATAACTCATATTGGCTAAAAAAAAATGGCAGTATTTATGCCTTCAATGAAAGCCATTTTCAACTACTTTTTCACACTGGGGATATCTGCTACGAAGCATCTTCAGCTTTCAGAGAGCCAAATAAGACTTGAAGACTTTCTTATTGGAAACTGGAATTTAATTTAAAAACAAAAATAAACAAAATTGTCAGCCTATTTCTGGTCGAAAAGCTGCTAATCAAAGTTCTTTAAAAAACATGAAAGAATAGGGTAAAGGTCAAGAGGAACCTGACTGTTGAAGGACAACTTTATTTACAAGAAATGGACAGGATATATTATGGATATTGGATTGATCCAATGACAAACATGCAAAGCTATGCAAAAGCATGCAAAGCTAAGAAACCTGTCACACCAGCCATGGCTTTTTAAAACCTTTCATTTGGATAATTTTGGTATTTTTTTTTAAAAGGACCTGTAGATATCCTATACTATCTGACTAGTCTCTATAAACACTAGCATAAACCCTCATCATCACCAAAACGTGCTTACCTGTGTAGCTATTCTGGTTGCTGTAGTTGGTCCGAGCCTGTTGTTGTGTCTGTGTCTGAATCTGTGTCTGCGGCTGGGGCTGAGGTGGAGGTGGAGGTGGAGTCTGGGGTGCAGGCGAGGTGAAAAGGGCCTGGGTTGTGGAGCTGAGAGCTGGGTTCGGTCCTGGTGAACCGTGAGGTGAAGCAGCCTGGGCCGGGGCAGATGGGTTGAGAGTCGGTTGAGGCTGCTCCCCCTTGGGCTGTCTGGGGCTCTGAGCCTGCTGGGTGGAGACCGTCTGCTGCCTCTGCGCGGAGGTGGGCACCTGGGCAAGCGGGGACTGCTGGAAGGTGGGAGGCTGGAAGGTCTTGTCTGGGGTGGAGGAACTACGGGTGATGGGAGGGCCCAGGAGTGCATCCAGGTGGGGGCTACTGCTCAGGGTGGAAGAGGAAGATGTAGATGGAGGTGTCGTAGTGGTGGTTGGAGGGGCAGCTGAGGTGATGGATTGGGTCAAACCAGGAAGCTCTTGGGTAGGAGGGGGCCCTGTGTATGGAGGGTTATCAAACAGTCCTCCAAACTCCATTTCCTGGTTGCTGATGAGCTGTAGCATGTCTAAAGCGGGAGAGAAACCACAACCACCATCACTGCCATTGACCAGTACAAAAAAAAAAAAAAGAACTATTTATGTAAGTAATGAGCACACCAAACTAACTAACACCAACTCAGTACTTAACTGGATCTCCTGCAATTCCATCTATATTGCTAATTACCCATGCATCAACCCATATGCACAGTGTTTGACATAACAGACCAGAGAGTGCATTTAAAAGTAAGTCACGGAAAACATATTAATGCAATAAAATATAATCACAGTGTAAAAATAACTTAATGCAAGGAGGAAAACCGTACATCTGACAAAACCTTTACTCCATGGGGGGGATGGGTTGGGCAGTCTGACGATTTTAGATTGTGATTGTTCTTGAACATGTCCCCAATCTACTCTTCAGGAGAACCGCAGATATTGCTGTATTTAATGTCCCCCTTTACTTCAGTTGTTCAAACTTCACATAACCTCACCGAGTAGCAGATCCACTCTACGTGAACACATCAATAGAGAGATGCAACCAACTAGATGGCTATGATAACTGGACAAATTACTTCACATGGCTCTTCTTTGTGGTGATGTATTGTGAACAATCTTTAATGCAATATTGGGATTTAATGGTACAAATGGGAAGATTCATAGGCTAATAGTCACCAGGGCATTCCAAAATTGAGAAAAAGATGGCAATTTAGTTTGTGGATCGTGGTTTCAATTTAATAGATCATTGTGATATTATTTTTTGGCCAGATCGCCCTCCACTAGCGTGAGTTAAGGATGCACCATTTTGCCCCAGAAGCAGCTAATGTTAAAATTTCAAACTCAAATAAAAAATAAGTATAAAGCATTCAAAATTCAAATAAACATTCAAATTGTAAATTGGTTTTTAAAAAAGAGAATATACATATATATTTCTTTGTTTAGCATTTATTTCCTAAATGGAATCACCAAATATGATGACTGATGACTGATGATGACTGTTGGGACAGCTTAAAACTGCTAAAAAATAAAAAGCCAGTTTTGGCTTTAAACGTATTCTTTTCATACTCAAAAAATATGACATTAATTACAACCAGGATTCAATAAAAATCGAAGTTGGATTTGAGTGGATAGTGCATGCTGACATTCACAGAACAAAGTATACAACAAAGTCTTGCATACAGGACAAACACCAAGCACACATGCTGTACTTTCTACATTTACTTTGTGCAGTCAGACTACAAAAGGATGAGCAGCAAACTGGTCCCATGTATTGTGACTTTACATATTAAAGAGTCATGAGACTAACTTGATTACAGCCTCACAACTATAGACTCATGGATTCCCATTAGCATGATATGAACATAAGAAATCTAAGGTGTTCCAAAATGTATTCTTTTTCCATATAATCTTTTTTAAGGTTTAATGTTTGATGCTTTTAAACTGATAAAAAATATAATGTTCAAAATAAAAGTGACAATATGCCTCAAGTTTATTCAAGGCGCTCATATTCCACTCCACAATGATGCCAAATTATTATTTTTATTTTAAAATTACTTTTATTTTGACATGATGAAGCTCACCAGGAATTTACTGCAAAAAACAGACACTTTGAGTGTATGTGGTGTCTGCAGTAAAACGCAGAACCCTGGATTTGCAATCCAGTGTTTTGTATGAGGTGATCGCTCCTGACCAATCAGAGCGCGTCTCAGAGACTTGCAATGCCGATCAGCCCAAGACAGGAGAGAGAGGGAGCCTGTCTGTGGCTTCGCGCGAGGTTACCATCGAGCAGCATCACCGAGGGTTACTGTCGGTCAAATGTATTGGTGCAGGATATGTATTATTACAGAATACAGTATACGCAGTGGTTTTTCACCTACACATATGAGCTACTACAGGAAAAACCTCAAGGAAAACAAAATATACCACTGATATGTGTCTGATTAAATCATGTTTTCTTTACTCTACATCCCTCAAATGACATCAAACGAATGACGAGAATACGACCATAAATAAATACATGCATACGTAGTTGAATTGCAACGCTTGTATTTATACATGCACGAGACTTTCATTTTTTTAAAAAGTATATAGCGTTATTGCCAAAGTGAAAAGCGTTTTTTTTAACACAAAGAACAAAGAATAAAGGTGCCAAAAGAGCTCATCGTTATAATAATCGTTTATATAATTTTCGTTTCTTATAAGAACCATATATACATAAGATTTGCCATTTTCGGTAAAATGAGGCACTGAACCCGACAAGAGGAGTAATGAACGACAGTAACCCAAGTCTGTGGAGCAGGATGGGGGCGGGGCGTACTCACGACCATCTACCAGCACGTTAGCTTCACCAAGCTAGCCTCAGCTTAGCTCTAATATTTGGCTAGCCTTAATGTACAGTGATATTATGACAGCGAGCTGTGATAGTGCAAGAAATAACATTGTAAACACCCAACGAGGCCAGTTATTATCACCTCAGCTAACATACAAAGAATACCAGCTTAATGGTTAACGTTAGCTAGTCTTGCTAATGATGGCTGATGAAATCTAAGCTGTTACAACATATGTATTTTTCGCTTGTTGTGTTTGTATAAATACGATGTTTGGTCTCAACATTACATGCAAAACACAGGTTGCAAGTTCTAACGTTACTGAGAAAGGAAACACACATGGCATGCAGCAGGTAACGTTGACGTTAGCGCTACACTACAAACTGTTGTTGGTTTAGCTTTTAGCAAACATTAAACGTGAAAGGGTTAGCTACCACTCACTAATATGTTTTCTTACCGTCAATGTCGCTTAAGAGGGCCGTGTCAATATCGCTGGGGTCATTAAGCGACAGCGTTGGATCCAGGTTATCCAACGAAGGATCGTCAAAAGACATGCTGTTCATCTTTGCTGTTGTGTCTGGCTTTCCAATGTAGACTTGACTGGCTGTCGAATCGCTCAGAGGGAAAAATCGGAAACTTCTCGGGCCCCTACATTAGCCAAAGCATCAAGATGCCCAAGTGTACCTGAAACACGCGCAAAGTAAGCTGCAACTTTGTATGAATGTGTCAACTAACTACTCACTCCTACCCCCATGATCGTCCAGGGAAACTTGTCAACCCAAGCCAAACACTGAGGCTTATTCAGTAGTACTAACATGCTTACGGCGATAGCCGAACGAACGTACCTACTCGTTCATGATTGGCAGGTGCGTCAGCCAATCACCGTCTTTGAACCAGATTCCCACGTCCCCGTTTGTCAGGGTTGTTTTGATTATTTGACTAAAGAGGTGACAGCGTGAGGAGCATATGTCACATTTTTATAATACGACAATGCACAATTAGATATGCTTATTAATGTATTCGACAAAGTGATGTAATGGCTCCAGAATACCTAAATAAATCCATTCGAAAAGTATTATAAAGTTATTATCTATCGTGTATAAATGTAATATGCTTTATATATACTAAATTATCCCGTACCATTCATTCCAGTTATGTACAGCCATATTAATATCAGGCATATATAGCGCCAAACTGTGTATTTTGAGGGGAAACAGCATGGATGTGTTTATTGTGGGCTTGCCCCCAACAGCCAATGAGAGCCGAGCGGGCGTGCGCTACTGAAAGCCAAGTTTGTTCGACTCGAAGCAGAGGCTCCTCCTGTAGAACCAGTGAAATTGTCCAATGGGAAGCTCAGGAACCGAGTGGGGTGATCTGACGTCACATCTTTGGGACTAGCGATTACATCATGTATATCTACACTGAACAAAAATATAAACGCAACACTTTTGTTTGTACTCCAATTTTTCATGAGTTGAAATCAAAGATCTAAGACTTTTTCTATGTACACAAAAGGCCTATTTCTCTCAAAT
>JBBPCS010000672.1:5370680-5384284 GCA_037974645.1 Hollardia meadi
TATATATATAGATAGATATATAGATAGATATATATAGATAGATATATATATATAGATATATATATAGATATATCTATATATATCTATATATATAGATATATAGATATATATAGGAGGAAGTAAAGAGCTCATGTGACAATGACTGGCTGGTGCAAGATTGAGGGTGGGTTGCATCAGTATGCGCATAAATGAGAAGCTGGAAATTGTCTGACAACACTGAATCGTAAAATAATCAAAAACAGTTGTGAGGTAGCGGTCACACATTGCTAGTGTTTATTGGGCAGTTACAGTCGTGCATTAGGTCATACAAAAATCTGAGCATTAGTAATGGCAGCAGACGGCACAGCCAAACAGACATTGGACGCCCACCAACAGAAAACATGTCTCTTCCATGTCCACAAAACATCAGCTAAATGCTCTGCTTTATCAGTATTAAGACATTCAGTAACCATTTTGACATAATCAGAATCTAATGTTGCATTCAGAACTTAAGCCTTATAAAAGCAAATAACACAATGCACTCTGTTACAGATCTATAGATATGCAACACAAAAACAGAAAAAAAGTTCCCTTTTAAAGGATATCTGTTACACATTTAGTAATCCTCTTTCTTCAGCCTGCAAGGTAAACGCTTTTCACAGTGAACACAATGGCTGATTGTAAATTTAGTGCTATTATCTCAGTTACCTGGCAACCATACGAAACCTATAGAAGCATACAGCATTAAAAAACAAACAAACTTAAAGCTCATTAATGATTAATTTTCCTGAACTAAAATACATTTAAATATTTATTTGTAATGGTTATGTAGACACAAATAATTTTTCAATGCCATCACTATTATTTCCCTCTGCTGGAAGGCCTATACTGACAACAACAGATAATTCAAACAAATTTGATGCATGATTACTTTAACAACGTGGGAGGATATTCAAATGGAATGCCTCTGTTGAAAAGGCTTTTGGTCTTAAATGGACTGAAAGAAAAAAAAAAAGAATCTTTTAAGTGCAGAGCAACGCTAAAGCAAACCAGAGCCTCAAAAAGCAAGAGCTGGAATGAAGACAGGATTGCTTTTTACCTCAAAGTGCAATCATAACTACACCAAAGACAAATTCCAGTCGCAGCTACTTTGCTGAAATCAAAGAAATTCTTGGCAAAAGCTCAGAGTGCAGATAAATCATACCAGAATGAAAATAAGTCTGAAAGTACGTATTTTGACTACACAAATCAAAGAAAAAGACAATTTTGTTTGTTTACTGCATGCTTCAGCCTCAACCACAAAGAGATCAATAACGAAGGCTACAGACATGTTTTTACATGAACTATAAAAATACAATCAGGGCATCAAATAATACATAAACCTCTTGTGGATGTAACTACGAGTCAGTACATTTTTATCCAGATACAGAAACTAAAATCCCTGTATTTTGAGGTATATAGAGTACATAGTATAGAGTAATTGAAGATCTAGCTATATGGATACATCCTTTACAACAGTGCATTACTGTAAGCTTTACGTTTTGTCTTTTAGTCAATTATAATGCAATGCTGATAATTGAAATGCCATGTTATGTCTCTTTCTAAAGAATCTTTGTGTCAATTTTAATACAAGGTTTTGTAATCCTACATTTGACATCCCATCAATCCACTTCTATGTGAACACGCGCTGCAATTACACCGTTAGAAAACTTATGTGCAAAACGTCTATCTTAAGACCATTTCCCATCCCTAGAAAAATAGTAACCATCTTATAAACACAAAAGACAAAATACAGATTTGTTTTTGCTTTAAAGTCCACGGACATTAATATCGCAGGGGAGGGAATATTTTTTAACATGAACACGATTATTGTTCAACAGGTAAATTTCAGTTCTAGTTGGTCTTTAAAGCCTTAGTATTCTTTGGAATGGCTAAAAGTGTACAAGAGCATATCGCTAATTTGATGTAGCTTTCCAGAGGTCTGAGAAAATTAGTGTGAAATATTCCTTTCCCTTAATCATTTCAAGTACATATGAGGGAATCATAACTAGTGATTTATAGATTTTTTTGTTTTTTGTTTTATTCCCTTTGGTTAAAGGAATGCTGCCATACCCTTATCAAGATTAGCTAAGATTTAGCTTTTGTATAATTAGCAAAATTAGCCTGCTAACACAAGTCTTTTCTCCACACTGCTGCAGGCAAATTGGGTAATAAAATGTGTTTCCATTCCAAACATATCTCAGTATTAGAAGCATGACTAGAGCTCTAACTGGAACATTTATGGGAGGGGGAAAAAATGCATTGACCATATCCACAGCGCTAGTACATAGCACAGAACAAAACAATAAATGCATAAATTAGCAATTAGCTGTATGTAGTTAAACAATGCAATATAATCAATTGTATGCTTCCATACTGACTCAATGTATTGACCTGCAGTGAACTTTTTCCATTAGTCTTGCAGTAATATACCACATTTTTAAACCACATCAGACAAGTTGTCTTCCTTTGGTGGCGCGTTACAAACGAGACGCAGGGCTGCGAGTAGTACATCCCACACTAACAGATTAATACATCCATAGATAGTAAAAACGCAACAGAGTTGTGTGCAGTAAACAGGTTCGACCTCTGCATGTTAGCGCAACACAGTGGCAAGAGAGCGACAAGGAGGTGGAGATCACTTGCTACACCACAGCCAGTCAGCGATGAAATGGGACTGGAAAGACTGTTTGGGAGGAATCATTTAGAACAAGGGCCTTTAGGTGCCCTAGAGAAGAGATCGAGATCCTCTGAGAACAGTCTACAATGCAAAGAGGGCGTCCTCTGTGCGCTCGGCCTTTTTGTGGGAGTCACCAGAGGCACGGGTGGGGTGAGCCGGGTGAGCTCCTGAGGGAGATGGCAGAGAGTCTGCTACCTTCGCTCTCTCCTCCAGGAACTTATCAAACTCTGCAGGAAACAAATTGATTTGTCAGAGACACAGAGAGTTCTGAGGGTTCATCACTGTTATATTTTCAATCAGCACAAGGGAGAAAATGAACAAAATTTCACACGTCTGAGCGACTGGAACAGAAATACACTGTGATCAGTCTATACCTTCACTGGTCACCCCTTCCTCTGAGGCATCTCCTTTCTATTAGGAAGAGAAAAACGTCATTATATATATATTTTGGCAGAAACTATCAGTAATGGGGTTGTGTTTGTTTCAAAAGACAAAAAACAAACCTTAGTGAAGAGTGTAAAAAGCATAGTACAAGTCAAAATGCCTGTAACGTTCCCTCCGTCAATCATGCATCCTTCCACACTTTTCTCAGGTGAAGACAACAAGGAACGTTCTTGAGCCCAACTCCACAACCCCCACATGCATATGTTAAGGAAGCTCATATTGCCCGTCTTAACTCGACTATCATTAGCACCATGTTAGCATTTGTAAGTCAAACCTCACAGGAAAATGTTATATGTCATTGATGGAAATACATTAGATTACAGTGAAAGAAAGAAGGGGAGTGACGTGAAAGGAGACTAAAGTCAAATGTATGCAGTTATATATGAGATGGATGGAGAGAATGTGATACCAAAGAAAAAGGCAAAATGAAACTGAGTAGAAGACAAAGAGAGAAAGGAGAAAAAAAGATATAAATCAAGGTAAAGAAGTCTCACCACATCAGCACAGAGCCACTCCTCTATATCATCCATGACAGAGGACTGCGATACGGGGATCTATGGAGCAAAGCCATGGACAAACCAGGGGGTAGCACCAAAGCCACGCAACAAAAAGACACCCAACCCAGACAACAAAAACAAAAATTGTAACACACACACACAAACACACAAAAATAACAAGAACAGGAATCACCAAAGGCTCAGAAAGGCAGATGATCAAAATAAGACAAATCAAAAACGAGAACAAAAAAAAAAAATTCTGCTCAAAAAGACGCACTCAACCCTCTTTGTGCTCGTCTTATTTTGTCTTATGCGACTCAGCCGTCCTCTACGAGAACCGGAGTTCCCAGGTTGTGTATTGTTCTCATTAGTTCTGTGGCGCTGACATGGCTTAACAGCTGCCGACTAATGTCACACAGCAGCATTAATTATTCCACATCATTAGTTAATTAGCAAATTGCTTGAACACGATTAAGAGATTGATTGGATGGGAGAAGCTGAAAGCACAGGGGCCGGCGAGAGGCAGGGCAATCCCACAGCACACACACACACACACACACACACACACACGAACGCTGCAGTGACTGTGATGAGAGAAGCCATGTCAGGTTGGATGGTGTGTTGTGATGGCTTGCGTGGGCACCAAACAATCACAGTGAATCAGGACTGCTCGGAATGTATGTCGTCGCATTATATGTCACTGAAAAAGGAAACTTTCCACTGTGGCTCAAGAAACTGCAAGTCCATCTATGAGGAGCAACAATGAGGACAAAACTGGAAAAGTTACTCCGTGCTTTTTGTTTAAAAAAAGCAGAAAAGCCATCAAGTTCACACTCGATACTTAAGTCTCATCTTGCACATCCTTTCACTGCCTGTGCGATGAAGTTCACATTTGATGTAGAGAAAACAAAAACCTGTTCCTGTGGCCCTGCTACAAAAAAAAAAAAGGGGGGGGGGTTCCTTATGAGATCACAGTTAACACAGTGAAGGAGAATTTCAAAGTAAAGGTCAAGGCAGTGGAAGTCATTCGCAGGAAAATAAAAAAACAAAAACAAACATGCAGCTGTGTGAACAGGGCTGACAAGCAGCGGAAAAGTGTGCAATAACATGTCTGTCCCTATCATGACTCACAGCTGATGTCAGTCAAATATTCACAGTCATAACATAATTTCGATTGCCACAATGTTAGAAAAATTACAACTACTGACTCATCTGTTAGTTGCTCTATTTCTGGTTAGTGTGAGACACGTGAGGTTGTTATGTCTAGTGTATTAGATCCAAAGTTAGAGGACAGCTGACAAACACTCTCGACTACACAGCAAACCACCTTCCATTTCCTTATATGTTTGTGCTCGGATGATACAGTACTTTAACAACGTTCATCACTGTAAACATTGCTGTGTAGCTGAAGTATTTGCTGTTTTAGCATCAGTAATGCCTGCCTATGTCAAAGGAGTACAATAGAGGTGAGCAATATGGGTAAAATCTTACATCACGATATAAGTTATTTTATATCACTGCAGTGATATACTGTATATCGTTTTCTGGAAATTAAACGGATAATATAGTTTTATCTAAACTACATAAAGAATGTCTGTTTTTGATTAATTTGGTGAATTAAACACTTAAATACTTGGTCATGCAAAAATCCTGTAAATTCAGTATTGCTATAAATCCCTCCCAATTGTTGAGCTGCAACATTGCCTAATAAAACCAATAAAACAGATGTAAAAGATATTGTTGCCTCAGCAGAAACAGGAAAGCAATATTATCTCCGTCTCTGACGTCTCAAGGTGTCATCATATTGCTCAACACTAGAGTACCACATCTGCACAAGACATGGAGGTGGATGTTCTTAGGGGGGGGGGCAAACTTTCTCGTATTGCAGGACAGAGATGTGAGATGAGTCTGAAAGATGAAGAGCAGCTGATGAGGATTGTGGGTGACGCTGCAGGAGGTTGAGAGCAGGGGTGATGGCGGACATGAGGGAGGGGCAGGAGGACACACTGAGGATGGAGTCCTCACCATTCCTTGGGTAATAAGCCAGCTGTCTATGGGCAGCTCCTGATCTGCCAGGTTATCATCCCCTTTTAACCTCAGCTGAATCAACAACAGAACAACACCTTACACAAGAGAAGATAGGCAGCAGGCCCCACCACAGCATAGCACACAGTGCAGAAAGAGAGAGACAGAGGAGAAGTCAAATATGCAAGAGACGGCTGCATTTAAAGGGGGAGAAAAGAGGGGAGAACGGAAGAAAAATGGTGAAAAGGTTCATTCCATAAAGATGGAAAATGAGGAAAATAAAAGAGGAAAAAGACTCAGTCTGTATGAGGCATAGGGCACCTGAGGTAACTCAAAAAAAAGGCATGGTATGCGCAATCACCAATGTGTGTGTGTGTCTGCATGTTGTCTGTGTGTATATGGCAATTCAGGTTTCAGAGTCATCTGTGTGCATACTGATAACCGTGCAAATATATTGCAATGTGTGCCCAGACAGGGAGCGGGATTACAAAAATCTTGAAACAAGCGTGTGACTTTTGTGCTTGACTTTCTGTACAAACTGATGTGCGAGGGTTTCATTTAAATAAACAGAAATGGAATCAAGAAAGTGCTGATATCTATAGGTTTGGAGAATGAGAAAACTGAATCCGTGTTTTGTTAACTAACAGAACTGCTAGAACTAATATTTACTTGGACCAAATGCAAAAAAAAGACACATTTTACTGTTTATTTATACGTATTTATAGGCAGTTACAGCATTGCAACGTACTGTATTTATTTTAGCAATAGTCAACACACAAACCTACGCCTTTTTATTTGATCAAAGTTTGCGTATCACTGCACACAAGACCATTACATGCAGGGAGCGATCAAGGGCTGACGGCAGACTGATTCGGGAAGGTTTGTCAGCCATGTAAATAACACAGCACCCCCACACTCCACATATGGGTGAAAGCTGCATTAAACTACATGTATCGGTGTACTCACCCCTCCTGTGTTCTGTTGTCTCACATCCAAAGCCGAAGCCAGGCCGCCCAGAGCCTGAGGGTCCTCATACTTGACACTGTGCACGAAAAACACAAAGAACACAGCTAAGGTGCAGCAAAGAAGCAGCAGAATAAAAAAAATGTAAAACAAAAGCAAATGACTAATGTGACACATGAAGGAAAATCCTCCGTGAAACAGTCAAACACCTGGCACTTCACATTTTGATTTAATTCCCATGACTATCTGCTCAAATGTCAACATAAAGTGACATTTTTCAGAGAAAGGACAATCAAATGCAACAAACGAACATGTGATGCAGACGCCTGAGCCACCAGACACCCAAATACATCCATCTTTTTGCAGTTGTACAAACATTCGCCAAGAGCAGGAACAAATCCGGAGTAGTGCAGAACGCTGCAATTTCTCCAGAAAAAGTAGCCTAAAAAGACAATACTGCAGTGCAGCCAGGAAAAGTACCTTCTATATATTTTTTTGCTCAACTGGGAAACTTGTCTCTCTCGCCCGCACTTTATCACTTTTACCTTCTTTACCTAAATGTTAAACAAGCAGCTGAGGGCAACATGAACACATTAACATCCACACTCTGGAGGCATTCAAAAGCCACTCTTATTAGGAAAATGCATGTGACAATAACTGACACAAGAAGATGAAGTAACGGCAGGTTAAGAGAGTATAAAACTTTATCACAATGTATGCAGTGAACTGTGTAAAAGTTCCCACAGGTGGATTTTATTTTAAAACAAAAAAAAAAGGGTATGAAAAGAGCTAAATGACACCCTGAATAATATCAGAAGAGGATCTGATCTGCCCCGGAAAGCACAATCTAGAAATCTATACCTACTTCTTGCGCTGTTCAGCCAAAGAGCTGCTCCTGGTCTGGGCAAACATGTCAAAGTCGTCCTGGTTGCGACCTGATACAGAGGACAGGGTTCCGCTCACGCTGTCTGAGGCCACATCTGGAGAGGGACACGGCGAGAGAGGCGAGAGGGAAAAAGTGACAGGATATGTGGAGTGAATTTTTAAAAATTTAAAAAATTTAGCACTCAGCACTCCTATTCAGCACTGTGCAGCTGCCTCTAAAAATCAACAAGAACAGCAATATATCTAAGCTTTAACCAGAGTTCTGTGCATACTAGAGTGCAGCGACTTCCTAGAGATCTACAGCGGAGCGAGCAGTGGTAGGGAAGAAGCAATGAGTTTTGTTGCTGGGCTGATTTCCTGTTAGTAGCCAGATTATGAGCCTTTTTTACACTGTGCTGCTTCTCTAACACAAGGTCTGTAGAGACAGGTGGGGAGGAGGGATGTTACAGCTCTGGTGAGAGTGAGTCAAGAAGTCTTTCTCATCTTCTCCGT
This sequence comes from Hollardia meadi, assembly GCA_037974645.1. NCBI lineage: Eukaryota > Metazoa > Chordata > Actinopteri > Tetraodontiformes > Triacanthodidae > Hollardia > Hollardia meadi. Next base: position 5,378,685 of record JBBPCS010000672.1, read on the forward strand.
CATTTTTCGTTTTCTTACCAAGACAAGCTAGTGTAGAGGTCAGAGATGTTGTGGTTGTGGGGTTCTGGGCTGGAGAGGCAGTGGGCTCAGCGGTGGAGTTGGGTAGGGTGCTGGAGGCATTTCTGGGCGTGACCACGGCAGGGGATCCTGGGCCCAGGTCTATCAGGTTGTCCTCTGTGGCCTCATTCAGTGTCTAAAGGAAAATTGTTCAGCCAGCAAACAAAGATGAAGGAAACTTGAATTAGATTACAGAGTGTTTACCCTTTGTATACAAAGAGAATACTTTGTAGCTAGTGAAAGCCTACAAGGTTGACTGTTTACACAATTTGAGACAACAGTGTGGGTGTGCGCTTGTGGATTGGAGGCTATGCATGGGAACAATACTGAGGGTTGGATAAACAGACTTCAGATGTGTGAGACAGAAGGCGAGAAGGAGGGGAGGGAAGTTCTAGCTTCGCACTGTGGTACTGATGCTGACATATGGGTCTAAGCATCAGCTCCATATAGCAGATGTGTGAACAGTTCATCGCTCTGCTCATCCCGGCATGCTGGCTAGGACTGAGCACAGCAACAGCGTCATACTTGCCTCCATCAGCTAGCCACAACACAAACAGACAGAACACACAGAAAGATCAACAGAATGCAAAAACAAACAGCTATGTGGGATGTAGTGAGAGATGCCCCAATCCTCTGGCCAACCACTGATGCTGGCAAATGTACTCTAAATAGCAGGTTGGAACTAGTTCCGCTCTGCTCTTCCAGTTTTAATAAAGCTAAATGCAATCCGCTTGCATTACATTTTAAAGCCGCAGTGGACTGGATTATGTATGCTAGTTTAATACGGAGTAAATAATAATTATTAATTCAGATACTAAAATGGTCAAATAAGCACAACACATGGCTGTGAATGGATCTATGTTTAAAACATCTCTCACAGCATTAATGTTGTAAAACAAGCTGTAAAGCAAAAAACCTGGCGAACCTAAGAGAGAATTTTGGGTGTTTTGACGGTACTCACCCCGTTTTTCTGCGAGGCTCTGCCCGACCTGTACCTCTCGTACCTGCAAGCCAAGAGCTTTGTGAGGTTCAAATGCTTAAACATCGTTCATCTTCAGAAACGTCACCAAAGAGACATTTTTACCAGTGTGAAACCACAGAATGTTTAAAAAGGGAATGAGTTATGTACAGTTCTTCATACAAGCTCTGTAACGTTGTGGTGTTTGAACTCAAACTGTGTTCAATCTGTGTCAAGCATGTTCTCTCAAAACTTTAAAATCAACGACTGAGATACAGTTTGGCGAACCAACAAAGTTCTAACAGCCACCAATTATTTATCCATTAAACATACTGGAGCAAAAACATCAAGTTCAACATGAAAACAGAAAATATTTAACTTGATGTGGATTTTTATGACAGTCACGGCACCATAATAAAAACAAGCATGTTGTGCAAGCCCTTGTCGTACCACACAGATGAGGTCTGATTGGCGTTTGGTTTGATCGTACCTCTCATATCGGAGGAAAATGTTGTTCAGGTCGTCATTGACATGCAGCAGCTCCTCAGTCACTTCCTCATTCGAGACACGTGAAATCAGCTCGACCACTCTCTGCTGCATGGCCCTGCATGTTCTGTTCAGCTCCTGAATAGGTGGGCACATCAACAGATTAATTGAGGGATCAGTAGATAGAAACAAAAACAAAGGGAGATGTGTGGAGAGGAGTGCGCTATAAAGAGATGGATAGACATGCACAAATAGGCAAACGTATGTCTACTAATGACTAATTTTGTCAGACACACACAATATTATACGGCTGAATCCTGACGGAATGGGAGAAGAGCAGTGTCTAAATCTGGGTACGTTAACTGTACGATGAATATACTGCGTGTATATTTTTTTTACAAGACATTCATTATTGAACAAGTCAGAAATAAAGATTCTGTGAATGCTTTTTTTCTGTAGGAGCTGGAAAAGAAGGAGAAGTCAGAAAAGGTTGCACATAACCTTTACAACTGGGACAGGCCCCTTAGCTCAGGGCCAGATCCTTGCAGCTGACAAATACCTGAGTGGCTATGGCAAGAGGAAATTAAACTCTACATGTGTGTCTATACCACAGTTCCAGGAATGTTACCACAGCTCGCTGGCTCTTGATAAATTGTGTGAGCATTTCCTCTGAAAACAAAACACACTACTCCCCCTTGTGGCTGCACATAATTCCGACACTTTACAGATGACATGCCATGCTTGAAATTTGCTTTTTTGAATTCACATATTTTACAGTGTGTGGGAATTCATACAGTAAAATACTTGCACGTGCATGAGTGGGAATACTAGAATGATCTCTTGGCAGAGCATTTCATTTAGAAAAAAAACCTCAGAATTTCTTGCTCCAAATTATCTTCCGATTTGCGTGCCTGCCTTGATGTTTTAAGCAACTTAAAATCCACATTAAACATTAAAACACAAAACATCAGATTTATCTTCGCTGTTATGATGAAACAATCACATAAACAATAATGTGTGAAGTCGCATGTATTTGGTTAAGATAGACCACATAGTGTATCAATGTGCATCTAACTTGAAGTAGTTCTAGGTCAGAGGCGTCTTCCTGGCCGGGGACCATCTCTGTCAGCATCTCTGACATGACTTTGGTGTTACCTCTCACTACGTCCAGCTCACTGCGCAGCCGGGCGATCTGAAAGCACAGAGGGTCAAAGGTCATTTCAAAACAGGCTTGTAGATGTTCTTGAAGGCAGGAGATGAGTCATAATATCCAACTAAAATCTCATATTGTGCTTTATTGTATGTACTTCACAAATTAAATGCTTAACACTGGAGAAATCTGCTTCACTGAACAAAAATTATATGACTTCAGTTTACGAGCAACAAGTGCAGCAAAAAGTTACATTTCATTGGTCAAAGGTTGCTGACGCAGCCCCTCACCTGTTCAGGGGTTGCTGTGATGGGGCTGGGCATCTGGGGGGTCTGTGTGGCAGAGGCAGGGCTCAGGGAAGGACTCGGAGTCCTGGCAGCAGGTGAGGCAGGGGCGAGGTACTTGATCATGGCTGGGTCCACCTCTGGGGTACCCTAGAAGACAAAAATACCCCTATGGAATGGATATTGCTGTGTGAACATACATGCATGTTTGTACTGTCCGTGCGTTTCTTCCTTCTCACCCTCTGTGGTGTGTGGATGGGAGACAACGCGTCCAGGTCTGCCATCGGGAACTCAATGCCTTTCCTTTTCAGCTCCTCGTAAATGTGGACCACACCAGTTAGATCAGGGCTACTTCTGAAGGCATCGGCCCAGGCCTGCCACAGCATACACACATACACACAATGTGACGTACAATAAACATACAACGAGAATTAGAATCAGCATCCGACCAAATGGTGTTGAATAATCGCCAGAAACTGGTTTTTGCAGAACATTATGATGTCACAGGAAAAAGTTGACTTTGACCTTTTGGATATAAAATGTCATCACTTCATCACTTTTGTCCTGTTAAGACATTTGTGTGAAATTTTGTCATAATTAATGTGTGAATTCTTGGGTTATGGCCTAAAACGTGTTTAGTGATCACAGATTTCTAATGAGTTCATCACTGAGTCCAAGTGGACGTTTGTTCCCGATGTAAGGAAATTCCCTCCAGGCGTTCCTGAGACAGCTCGTTCACGAATATGGGACAGAAGTGAGGTCACAGAGAGTTTGACCTTTGACCACCAAAATCTAATCAGTTCATCCTCGAGTCCAAGTGGACGTTTGTGCCAAATTCTTAAAAAATTCCCTCAAGGAGTTCCTGAAATGTTGCATTCTCAAGAATGGGACGGACGGACGAACAACCCGACAACATAATGCCTCTGGCTATGACTATCACCAGCGTGGTGGCATAAAAAGTCATTTCACATCACAATATCAGTACAAGGTTTTTTTTTATTATGCCCTGTGTGCAAAAAAAGAAAACGAATGGCCAAATAATCCTCCCAAGACAGACAATCTCGAGAAAAGGCCAGAAAGACAGAGTCTAAAAGAGAAGTCTGTGGGGTTTTCTTCAACAAAACTCTTTTTGATTGAGAGCACCACCTGTTGGCTGAGGTAGGAGATCTCAGGTAACTGGATAACACCAGAGGCTGCAGTCTGAGGTGCAACACTTGGGAAATGGAATCACGGCGCTCACCTGGCCTCTCAGAGACCACCACTGGCCTGCTTGATGCCATTTACAAAGCTGACTGTCACACTGAGCGGGATAACTGTCAGAAGTGTGGCTTAGTCAGTAAAAACAGGAAGGGCACTGAGAGAAAAAGATGCCCTAATACCTGTATGAGCGACAGCACTTTGTCTTGTACGATGGTTGGAGGGTTGGTTTTGGGGGAGATGATTTTGACCAACACACCATCGATGAAATCTCTGTTGGCCACCTGGACATGAAACCTGTGACCGCAGTTCTTCACACATGTTTCCAACACCTGCAGAGAGAGAGAGAGAGGATTAAATAGAGATAGAAGCCTGGTAAATGAAACTGGAGAGAAGGAAAGATTGAGTGTGACAGGCAGCTGAGAAACCTTTTGGACTTTTGCTCTCTTGTCTTCACAAAATGTCTCAGTTTGGATGCTTTCATCACATAGAGGGGCTTTTAACTAGAGGAGCTGTCAAAGATGTTGGTGGGTTTGCTCAAAAGGCATGGCTAAAAACAGCCCAGACAATGGCCAGTGTAAGAGATACAGTGGAATAAAATGACCAAGAAAGAACACAAGATCTGGAGAGGTCCAGTTTTATGTAGGGTGGAATCCTGAACCAACAACATGGACATGGCTTCCTGAGAACAAAACCATCACTAAATAATCCAAGGTCAAAGCCATTTTTGTTGCACAACTGAAATCTAATTTAATGCCAGTTTTACATTAAAAAAAAGTAAGAACCTCTCACCGTCAGCGCCAGCATCACTTCTCTATAGTTCTTGTTGCCACAGAGTCTCTTCTTCAGTGCCCGCATGGCGTCTTTTGGCCTGGAGGGGAAGGGAAGATACAGCTGGATACAGCACCCCAGCTGAGAGTCGGCATAACATCTTTGACTTTGTTGGAATAAATGATTTTTCTGTGCCACAATAACAGATGCCAGTCAGTCTGTCAGCATAACCGCCTGACTAAGACAGAGAAGCACTGTCACACCATCTGTTTCTCCCTTTGCTATCTGCGTGACTATCTGTTTCTCCCAAGGCAAGATCAAAGCTGCCCATGCATGAAGATTTCAGACTGGCTTTCTGCCTCATACTGCCCGTCTCTTCACTGCAGATGAAGCGTAATAAGCTTTTATGAACTCCTTCATGGGATATGGTACATTTATTGAGTGAGGGAGCTGAACTATGGAGACAGAACATAAAGTGTGATATATAGCTTCCTCAGACAGCACTCTGTGTGTGTGTGTGTGTGTGTGTGTGTGTGTGTGTGTGTGTGTGTGTGTGTGTGTGTGTGTTTTTGTGTGTGTTTTTGTGTGTGTGTTTGTGTGTGTGTGTGTTTGTGTGTGTGTGTGTGTGTGTGTGTTTGTGTGTGTGTGTGTGTGTGTGCGTTCAGTATTCCAGTTGCCTTTTTGGTTTTGGATGGTG
>JBBPCS010000672.1:5390642-5432753 GCA_037974645.1 Hollardia meadi
TATGTATGTATATATATGTATGTATATATATATGTATGTATATATATATGTATGTATATATATATGTATGTATATATATGTATGTATATATATATGTATGTGTATGCCTTATTTCAAAGAGTTAGGAAACATAAGAGAAAGAGGGCGTTATGACATACATACATACATACTACAAACAAAGGTCCTTGATATTAACCATACACTAGTCTAGTGGGGCACTTCAGCACCAGGTTTAGTCAAACATCCCGTGGAGGACTCAGACCACAAAGACAATAGCAGCCAGCACTAGAGGTCAGTAGTGGTCCAGGAATGTTCCAAGTCCTCTTTCAAACATCAGGGAGTCACATTGAAGCTCAAAACTGTTTGAAAGATCTAATAATTACAGTCTGGCCAACTTAGTATTTTCTCTGACATTGTGTAGGTGCTGATGAGTAAATTAACTTCAGGTCCTGTGAAACAAAGGCTGCAAATTAAGTTTACAGGCCAGTCCCGTACCTTGCAACCCCTCACATGAACACAGGCCGTGATCCAAATCTTTCTGAAGGAAGTAGATTCCAAATAAATGCCCCATTCATTTATTATCAGGTCAAATTCACACAAGTGAGCAGTTTTATGTGCTGGGTTTTCCAAATGCTTTAAGTATTAAAGTTAGGAGTGCCACTCAAACAGGGTTTGGTTTTCTTTAGGTGCTTGGTGCCCCTCCATGGCTTTTCAGAACTTCCAGCCAACAAATTGAGAGTGACAACAAATATTTTCTTGTGGGAGTTTCTTTGCAGCAGGCGAATGATTAACCTGTAAAAGTGCCTTTAAATATAAATGAGTAAATGATCAAAAAATGTGACTCATGTTTGCCCTATAAGTGCTGCAGCAAACAAAGCCTGCAGAATAGGAAATGTGGCCCTATAAATTACAAAAGGAAAAAATATCCCCTATCTGGCTTCAACAATGCTGCTTTCTTTGCTGTTTCTTACAGATATTAACACTCGCACTACTCTGATTAATGAAATAGTAAAACAAACACAAATACGTTAAGTATAAGTATTAGGCCTATTAAAACATCTGTAATGATGTGAAAGATGTAAAAAACAATGACAGCCCTGAGTAGCCTCTGTCATCAGCTTTCATGAGGAAGCGCACGTCCGCAATCATTCCGCTCTAAATACACCTGATCCACATTCACCTCATATCCCACACCAACCACCGAGTGGCGAGTCAGAATTTAATAACCAGAAAAATCAGTTTCACCATGGTTGAAGGGAAATGGGAACTTTCTGCAAAAGATTATTTCCTTTGGCACAAAATGTGTCCACGAAGCATGTTGCCTCAACCCACACATCCTATAGAATAAAGACTTAACATTAGATGTATTATGTTACGATACAACACAGTGGCGGGTTTTTTGGTGCAATGTCGGACTTTCCTGCGAGTGACGATATTTTCCACCTTGTCTACGTCACTAGCAGCCACGCCTGCGCAGGCGGATACAAATGCACCTGCGGAGCATCTCGCCGTCATCCCCAAACCAGAGCGACACCGAGACGCTTCTGTTGCAGCTCACAACTGGATTACTCAACACACTTTTTTGTCTGTGTCGTTTCATCATGGAGACGCAGCGGTATCCCATTAGTGTCCGTGTGATGGGAGTGATGCACAAGGAGAAGAGCAAAGTAAGCGCCGATGGTTTCTCTTATTATTCTCTACTTATTCAGAATTTGCGCATTTTCTACAGCGTGATAACATATGAATTTTTTGCCCTCATCCAGATGTTCATGACTTCCGTGCTTTGGTCGGATCAGAATGATATTGTAGTTTACAGAACTTTTCGGGATTTCAAGGAAATGCATGTAAGTATGCTCGTGCAGGCTTTGTCTTGCGCATGCCCAGGTCGCTGTTGGTTTTTTAATAACATGTCTGTTGATTCTTTATTACAGAAACAAATGAAGAAAGCATTTCCACCCGCAAGTAAATTGAAAAAGTCCGACAAAATCATCCCCAGTTTTGGAGGTATGTGTGCGTAATTGTGCATCACAGTGCGCAGCTCCAAGCTGATGGGATTCTGACTTCACGCGTCCTGTTTGTTTTGTTTTTTTAAGAAAAAAAGATGAAGCGCAGCGGACAGAGGAAGGGTCCCAGCAAGTCCCTGGTGCGCCTCAAGTTCTTGGAGAAATATTGTAATGAACTTCTGAGCTGCGACCCGCGGGTCTCTCAGTCTGCAGACCTCATTCAATTCTTCCACCCCAAAGACCAAGACCTGCAGCCGGAGTTCACCAAGAACAGGTAGGCCAAACATATTTAGAGCGATTATGTTGTGTAGGGATGCCCGCAGCCTTTTGGGGCCCAGGGGGAGATTTTGCTCTCTGGGTCCCTCGAATCTAGAGCAAACTGAAGCTTAAAATTTTAAGAAGGCCTACTTGGCACTGCTCACAAAGACTTCGAGCTGCATATGTAAAGCTCTAGAGTGAAGTGAGAAGTGATATTTTAGATTTTTAGGCAAAAAAATGAGGCCCAGGGAGAAAAAAACCCAAATTATCCTTTAAAGCATATTCCATTGATCATGCTTGAAAATAACTGTTTGGAAATAACCATTAACAAGAACACAGAAGACAAAGACTGCCCTCGTCTTCATCTATATTTGTCTATATTTAATATTTTAAATTCAGATGCGTTGCCATTAAGTGCAGGGGGCTTTGCTGAAAGTTTTTATTAACCTTCCCAAAATGTCCCTTTGGGATATTAGAAGAAAGAGTGCCCTATTTTGACAAAAAGCTTTTTTAAAAAAAAAATTACATTCACTCCCTACTAAAGAATTATCTTTAACCCTGAAGGTCTGTGTATATGATTGCTGTGTGTTAGCACAAAAAAGGGAGAAGAATGTAAAAGAAGTTGTGTCTTAACCTTAACCTGCACCAGGAGCCTTTAAAAAACAGCCGGGCAGACTATGAAAGAGGGATATAAGGATTTGTGTATGAGGGGACTCGTGCATAAGCTGCCCTGTGTTTTTCTGGAGTGTATAGCTCCACGTTAACCCGCCGCTCTCCTCTTCAGCATCATGATCATGCCATCAGACAATGAGTTGAGGACCGAGGTAGGATCTGACGTCGGCAACGTGACCCAGCCGTTTGTCACGGAGACGTACAGATGCGTGGCCCCGTACGAGACCAAAGACACCAAGAACAAGCCTTTCAAAGTGGCCATGGACGAGAAAGTGGACGTACTCATCAAAGACAAAGCAGGTGAGCGAGCTTCAGCGCCGAGTGGCCTGTTAACGGTTGAAATAGACCTCATGGACTTGAATCCACCGAGACCTATTAAATGTGTGGTTGTGTTGGTTCAGGGTGGTGGCTTGTGGAGAACGAAGACAAGCGGATGGCCTGGTTCCCTGCGCCCTACCTGGAGAAGCTAGATGAAGAAGAGGATGAAGATGACATAAACGGGACTCTTGAAAGAGGTACATGCTTAGATAGTTTTTTAAAAATAAACTCTTTATTACAATTAGCGGCAGTCAGTCGAGACATTATGACATCATGTATTAAAAGTATTTTCTTTCACTCGCAGGAATGCTGTACACTGCAGTCAAGAACTACAAGGCCACCAAAAATGATGAGATAACCGTCGCCATCGGGGCAGTGGTGGAGGTCCTGCAGAAGTCTGAAAACGGCTGGTGGCTCATCAGGTACTTAACACTTTGACCGAGCTCTCGAATATCATAGCGGCTTCTTTACAGATTCTTTTACCAAGACAAGCTTGTTGAGACACACTCAGAAACCTGTTTTCATCTGGAAAAGAGCCTTTATTGAGGATGGTGTCAGTCAGAGACTTCTGTGACTGTCGAAAAAAGCCAAAGAATGGCTAAAGACAGAACAATGAATGGATGATTTGAGAAGAAAAGGAAAAGCATCAAGAATGAATATCAGACAGTGTTTGTGCTCACGTTGGCTTGACATTCCTTTGGAAGCACTTCAGCCTGAAAATAAGAGCCTGTAACTCTGGATTTTTCTCAAAGCTTTAAACCAATCCAGATTTTCATGCTGCATTCTTGTCTTTGTTGGTCTTTTTTTAAACAGATACAACCGTAAAGTAGGTTACATCCCCACCATGTACCTGCAGCCCTACAACTACCCTCATATCCGCATGATGCCCGACCATCCAGATTGTCGCGGTGCCTCCCCCACCCTGCAGCTGCAGTCCCACCAGTTGAGCCACTCACAAGGAAACCTGCTCCATCTTCCACCGGTTCGGTCTCCCTCGCCGCACCAGCTCCAGGTAGACAGCAGGCAGAGATCGCGCTCTCTTAACATCCTGTCCGAACAGCCTCCTGCTCAGCCTGCAGCAAGAGCCACATATGCCCATGCTGCCAACATCTCCACCCCACCCGCGACTTCAAAGCATACCCCTCCACCCATGATCACAGTGGAGATGGACAGAGGCGAGGGACAGCGTGGCAGGAGCCAGTCGATCGACAGTGAGGGAAGCGACCTTGCGAGCAACAGCAGTGACTTCAGCTTCGGCGACGAACTCAGTTCCTCCTCAGCCAGCTCGACATTCAACCTGAGCATCGGCGCCAACAACGGGCAGCTGCATCTCAGCCGCACACCTCCACCCATGCCGAGCAACCACCTGAGCCCAGAAAGTGGCTTCAAGGGCAAAATGATCCCCAGTGTCTCTGATCCCACCCTCTACAAGGGCCCGATGACACCTAAGGTGCCACCCAGACCACGGGCCCAGGAGATCCTCACCCGGTGTTCCACCGTCACCCGCAAGAACGCGACCACAGGCACGCCGTCACCCACACAACCTGAGATACCGAGTCGATGAAGTTCCTATTGATACCAATGTTTAACCAATACCAATGAACCTCGTCTATGCTGTTGCCCAAGGATTGAGTTCTGCTAACTACAACTGCTTTAGTTTAGTTGTTTAAGTTTATTTAAGCAGGGACAGTGCAAATTAATAAAAAAAAACAACTCAAAAGGCTATTTTCCATCTGTTCTCCCCTAGCTAAGGTGTTTAAAAAGGCTTCCTAAAATGCATAAAGCAAGACGATAACAGAAACAAAACACAAGCTGCTAAGAGCCGTAAGATCAGTCGTGACATATATACAGTACATATAATGAAACTGCCAACAAGCATAGGACATACAGTATATAACAAGTTTAGTGCCAATATGTATTAATCAATCATTGAACAATCAGAACAAAAGCTTGTGAACTTTGATGATTTGACTTGACTTGACTTGACAGAAATCTAAATGTGTGTAGAGTTAGAAAGAATTAGGTAGATGCAATGAGATGAGAGTGGGTAAATTTCATTGCTATGAAGTTGTATTGATTGAAATGCGACTTGAGAGCTTGCCAACAAGTATACACAAAATGTACAAAATGCCTGTATAGGCCTGTATAATCACACAAAGTGATACTAAACATTCATGATGCACCTCTTTACTGTAACTGTTTTGAACTATTTATTTCCCATACAGGAAACCTCTTGTGCCTTATATGCATTTGGACTGTGCTGAGATTAAATGCTAAATGGAATGCATTTATATAGTGCTTTTTCTGTCTTTCAACGCACTGGTGGAAAAGCCATCAGGGGCAATTTGGACTTCAGACATATAGACTGGAGGGGCTGGGGATCCAACCATTGACCTTCTAATTAGTGGACCACCGCTCTACTTCCTGAGCCACAGCCACGCCATCAGATTTGAGTTCTTCTTGTGAGCAAAATAAATGTTTGTCTGAAATACCACAGCGTGCAGACTGGTCTATTTCCTGTTAAAGCATGTTTACAGCCAGCTCAATTTGAAGAATGAGATGTGTGTATGTAACACTGACTATACAGTACAGAATCTGACCATGTAAATTCTGGGTGTATTCACATGCTTGAAACAAATGATTGTATTTTTGGGAACTTAATGGTCGTTTTTTTTTTTTTTTTTCATGTTTCACCCATAAACCTAAAAGAAATGCAGCAATTTAGTTCAAGTTACTTGACTTTTAACCTCAAGTACAAGTCAAGCTCCAAAGACACTGGATCTAACATACATTTCCTTGATGTCATCATATCTTCGAGTTTTTGTTTTTTTTTGGACTTGGTTGGTTAAAAATCTGAAAAATTGTTGGATATTTAAAAGTGCAGCATATTTCCTGAAGAACAATATGTAATCATCAAATCTCTTGTCGCAAATTCTCACAAGTGAAATGTTTGACATTTTTGCTAAAAAGTCAGTGTTTCAGCTCTCTGTGTTCCATAACTAGCAGTTCAACAACAAAACCATTATCTTCACTCCTCTGCTAGTAGGCTACCTGCGTTAGTTTCACCACAGTTTTGGATCATGTGCGACATTAACTCTCATCATTTTGTGCAAACATGAATTAATTTCATTTGTTTGATTGAGAAAATTAAGCTACAGTAGTGAGCTTAACTGAGCTGTGCTCCAAAAAGCCAAAACGTCAACACAACCCACAGGGATTTTCACCAAATCAATTAAGTCACATTAGCATGTGAATGACTGTTGGATTACATATTAAAGACTCCATTTATAAACAACAGGCTGCATACTGTAGTACTTGATAAAAAAAACAACAACTTTTTTAAATCACATTGAACAATTTTTTATTATATAATCATGACTTAAAAAAATCAATGCTTGACATAAGGAACCTTTTGTGTTGATGTGGTCGAGCCGGTAGAACAGGACTACGCAGCATCGCAAAACGAGATAATGGGTGCTACCTTCTGCAGTAGGGGAAGGTGGATGCCTGAATGTTAATACAACTTTTTTTCCCTTCAGTCTTTCATTCTCTCCATGTTTTCCTCCCTAATGTCTATTTTATCTGAGCAACCCAGGCTGGTTACATTTCTCCAAATTCTGCTCAAACTCTGAATGGAAGAACTGATGCACAAATTAGTTACTGGCACAAAACATAAAGTCTGAGACAGAGAATGCACAGAGATATGTAATCGTCATTCCACACCCGTCTCTCTCCGTCTCCTCCTGCACCGCCACACATTCAGTGTGTCAATCCAGCTAATCCAGTCCCACATAAGAAGACCTAGTGAGTCATCTGTTATCAGCTTGGAGATCCCTGTCAGCTGGTCATTGTCTGGCACTGTGCAGTGGAAGAAACTGGGAGACATTTCATCACTTTCACTGTCGTTTGATCCTTCTCATCTTCTTCCAGGTCTTCCTCGTCTGAACTCTCCTCACTTTCAGAGTGGTGGTTGCCATTTGTTTTTGTGCTCCCTCCGTTTTCGACTCGCCCGTCGTTGGCAGAAGCTTTCTTGGTGACACTGACCTCATTGTCCTCCTCTTCTTTTTCTTCTTCAACTGGGCAATTTGGGTCTTCATCTTCTCCGCTATCGCCATCTTCTCCATCTCGTTTCTCCTCACCCCCACCGCCCATTTCTTTCTCCTTGTCAATCATAAAGAATGGCTGCGCAAGTGGAGTCGTATCCATTTCTTCATCCTGGCCCATGCTAGACAGGACAAACCAGCAGAGGTAAGACATTAGTTTTTCAAAAGTATATGTTCAATAACTACATACAATTAATGCATTTAAATTCTAGAAATTAAAAGTATTTTATATCAACAAGTTAACCTAATGTGCAGTTTTCCATTCTAATGACAATAACATGTATCATCCATGTGGTAAATCTTATCAGGTCAAAGCAAATGTGGCAGCACGCCAAGTATGGCTTAGCTGAGAAAGCTGTTTGGTAACAAACAAAACCAACTTTCCCTCTCCTGTGAGACCGAAACACAACTACAGTCCTTGTGTTGTGCTGGTGACCTTGACTGGATCGACTGCATACCTACATCTGACCCACATGAAGACTGGCAGACTGCGAGACACTGAACACTGAATGCACTTTTTGTTGCGGTCAGTGTTTTGGACTCCAGCAAAAAATGCAAAAAAAGAAACACTGAATCAGGCTAAGATAAAATAGTTGCCGCCATGATAACTTTTCCTGGTGGCTCTCCTTCTCACCTGGATGGTGCTCCGGCCACTCTCATCTTCTGCCACATGTAGTTCAAGAACATGGACGCCTGCAGCAGACGGCCAATCCTCTGCATGTGTCTCTCTGTGGGAGAGAGAGAGAGAGAGCGCTAAAAAGACCAAGCAATGCTGATGGGTAATAAGAAACCTTGGCTCACTTCCACGCAATACTGTCATTCTTACATTCAACTTGCTTATGTTAACTAGAGTTTACTCCTAGTATATTGTGTTTGTTTCGACACAGAAAAGAAAAGGAGCCACTCTTTAACAATGACCTCCTCTTTTACTGTCGAGACATAAAAATACATATTTTTCCTCTGGCTTGTAGAGCTATTTATCTAGATTATTTTGGTACGAGTTGCTCAGTTTTGGAGATATTGGCTGTGAGATTTCTGCCTTTTCCCCAGTATAATGGAATTACATTGCACTTGTCTTATGGTGCTCAAAGCACCAACAAAATACTTTTAAGAAAATAACAGCACCGTCTCTTTCCAGAAATCATGACCCGTTTACTCAAGATGATCCCCAGACCTTGTTATGAGCAGTTTCACATAGGGACTATTTTCTTTCTGTATCACAATACAGGAGAAGCGTGCATCTAGTCGTGGATGAGAGGCAGGCGATACAGCTCAGCTGAGAAGGACACTGCTAATGTTTACATCCAGCCCCGTCACGAGCCACTCGTCCATGAGTAGATGCACGTTTCCTCGTGTGCGGTATTTTAGTGACGCTTTGAGCACCACAAGACACGTGCAATCTAGTTCCACTATATTGGAGAGAAGGCAGACGTCTCTACAGCCGATATCTCCAAAACGGAGCAACTCACGCCAAAACAAGCTAGATGGATAAATAACACAAGCCAGAGGAAAAATAGGAACTTTTAATTTTGGGGGTGAACTGTCCCTTTAAGATCAGCTGTATGCCTGGCCTGAATGTTTAGTCCCTTTTGTTTCATTCACGCAATGTGTAAGATGTGGGGAGAAACCTTGTTTTTATATACAGTTCCATAATGGGTGTATTTGACAATAATTTGGGCATGTAACCTTATATATGATGTATAATCTGTGCCACTTAGACACACACACACACACACACACACTCATGCCCTCAGCTGACCTGTGTATGGGATGAGTCCCTCCAGGTGGTTTCGGGCACCTTGGTACTGCAGCAGCTCCTCGGGCGGCACGTGTGTGAGGAGCACCCGCAGGACGACCTGAGCGTCCTGACAGTTTCTGGCGTTGGTGTTCCACACTGCACAGTAGCGCAGGAGGGACTCTGGGGTTAACAGAATGTGGGGCAGCGGTCAGTGGTGACGGTGGAGAGGAAAGAATGATAAGAATTAAGATTTTTATTACTTCCTCGACTGACAACAGGCATTCCTTCCATTGTCCATTTATGTGTCAATCATCTGGGAGGATTGGTTTTGTGACCGAGTCATTCCAGCAGGCTTGTGAAATCCAAAGAATGTTTCTTTTTTTAGCAGACAATTTTGAAAAAGAAGTTGTCGAAATTTGTTGTTAAAATATTGACATACTTCTGTGTAGTTCACATCCACAGTTGAAGTTTAAATCATGAACTGAATCATCTGACTGTTAAACCATGAATTCCTTTTAGACTTCTTGTCATTTTTGCGTTCCAACGTAAGGAAAGCTTACGGACACGATTGACCCGTTACCTTTCTGATCCAGTCGAAGTTTCAGCACCGTCTTCTCCAACAGCTCGTGGCTATCCTCCACCTGACGGATCGCTACAAGCCACGTGGGAGGACAACATGTCAAAGGCGGCAGACAGGCAGTGATTAAAAGGGACATTTATTCATATTGTTTGTTTGTAATAGTGACCTGGTTAATTGTCCTCATTACCCAATTATCAGAATTCACAAAAGAAGAATTCATGAAAGAGGCAGATGTGTGGCTACTTTTTTTCTTCCTTGGTTTCACAGCAAAGGAAATTATCTTTGCCATTGGAGCAGTGATGGATCAGTGTCATCTGGTGCTGTTGGTCTTGAACAGTATATTAACAGAACATTACTGCACTACTGCAGGACAGAAAAGGTACGTGTAGACATGACTAGCATGAAGGAACCCGCCTCTTGTGTAACGCGTCGCTGATTCACCCCCTTACAGTATGAATGACATCCTTACACTTGAAACTTAAGACGGATCATTTCTATTGTTGGAACAATAACACAGAGGCAGTCAGAAAAAAATAAGGTCAAAATAAACTTGAAATTTAAGGTGGATCCTTTCTACTGTTCGCAATAGTACTAAGACTTAAAATAGCTTATCAAAACGCCACAGCACATGCATGTTTTGTTTTTACCTCCGTGTCATAGGACAAGACAAAAGAGCATGACAAAGCGAAATCCTTTTTCTTTATACGTTCACACGCCCATGTTTTGACAGAGCGGTGTGCTGTGTATGCATCAACGCTCAGGTGATCAAAGTGAGCAGCCGGACACGAGAGCTGACAGACTTGTCAAAGTAATCACAGGTGAAATGACAAAGGACGGAGATATCCTGGTAGCCTAGAGGGCTTTAATATTCAAACCTGACGAGGGACTTTTTTGCATCTCATTTCCCATCTCTCTTTTCAGCTTCTGGAGTCCACGGGTAAATAGAGGCATAAATGCCCCCCCCCAAAAAAAAGAAGAAGTGTAGCACACGCACCTTTGATCACGGTGAGCACAGTGTGAGGCTGGTCCAGCGAGATGGCAAGACCCAGGGCCTTCAGATATTTCTTCCCCTGGAGCAGGTTGGACAACTCCTGCTGCCTTCACACACACAGAAGAATCACAGACACATGCACCTCAAAAAAATGTATTCAAAGATCCTCAATGTTTACTGAAAATTATCTCAAAGATTAATAAAATATCAAAAACAAACTTTCTCATGAATCACACTGAGGAAAATATCTTATATTGACTTTATCAATTGGTCTTTTTGTCATTACACAACAAATACATCCAACTGTAATGTCAGAAATCTGACAAGATTTCTTGCAGGAATCTACTTCTTTCTTATCAGTCATAATTGTTCCGTCTGTGGTACTGTCTGTTAATGACGCCAGGCTGGCGTCAAAAAGAACACATGTCAAAGTGCACGTATGCACACATCAGTCAGCAAACATATACATACGTTAAAGTCATATAATCAATTACCTGAGAGCCGATATCCCCTCATTCTTATCAGACGCACACATGTGGCCCTGACCTTTGTTAGAGGGTCCACCTTAGCCTAACACAGTCTGTTTATTCACTGGGCGACAGACAAACAGACATGATAACAAGAGGGAAGGGAGACCAAAGACTTCTCCAGGATCACAGACAAAAAAAAAGGAAGACTTTTTGTCCACGACTTCAGTCTGAGTGAACGGACGGAGGATGAGGGTTTGCAGGGCTGACTGACATCAGCCTGCTCTGTGATCAATCTTTCATATCTAAAAGACAGTGTTGTGTGTAACTTACTTAAGTATCTGATCTTCCTGCTTGGCCTGCTCCTCTGCCAACTCCACTTCAGTCACATCCTAACAGTGGACAAGACAGCAATTTTTTGTGATTATCTGTTGATGCCCGCAGGGGGGGAAACCCCTCCTTTTTTCCCCCACGACGAGAGAGAGAGAGAGGTCAATCAGAGTGAACCAGCTAGATGAGATGTGCACTGAATATTTTGCTAAAGGGCACTTGAGCAGGTTAGACACTTGCAAATACTGACCAAACAAGCACTGAGTGCACCGCCAAGTAATTTTTGAACACCGTTTCTGAAATATACTCATTTTGGAGCTGTTGAATAACAAACCCAAAAGGTTCTCGAGTACAAATTTACAGTCTAGTTCTTTCAGAGCAAGAAGTTTATTATGTCATTTATTTCCCAAAATGGAGAGACAAAATATCAACACTACTGGCATGACAGGAAAACCTCTGTAGCTTAATCCTCTCGCCGCACCCTCTGTGCGTCAGGCAACCATCAGTCAAATCACACTTACCACCCACACAGTGATGTTAGAGTCCGCTGAGCCGGTCACCATCTTGTCATCTTTGTGGGTGCCATGGAGACCCCACACTTTATCCTGGTGGGCGTCCAGCGTCTTTACACACTCATTGGTTTTTATGGTCCACAGCTTCACTAAACCATCAGAGCCACTGAGGACAGAGCACAGTGGGGAGAGATGAGTTACTACGCTTTGTCCAACAGTTCAACTTTTATTTAAACACCAAACATGACCGACAAGCAGAGAGACAGAAGAAGGTGGATTCACGATAACGCAGACAGATTTTAAAACATGAGCTGTGTCCCACACCCACACTACATGTTCAGTCTGTCGTGTGGTCACACTGGAGAAGTGATCAAATAAAGGAGACAATTAATCGCTAAGTTGAAAATTAGTCTGCAACAACTTCGATACATCTAATAATCGTTACAAATGTTTGATCAAGCAAAAATGGCAAATATTCTCTGTTTTATATAATTTTAACCTGAGTATCTTCAACTTTTTGACTATAAGACGGACAAAACAATGCTATCTTGGGCTCTCAGAGCTTTTTCACTATGTGATAACATTTTATAGACCACACAATTAATTGAAAAACTAATGGACAAATTAACAGATACTGAAAGTAATCAATAATCAGTTGCATCCCCGTACCCTCCTCCAAACCCACATTTACATGTGCAGGTGATTTAATGAACAATGAAAAGCACAAAGGAAATGGAGGAGCTACTCACAGCTGGGAAAAAAATGCAACTAATTGTGGATGGTGACTAAATTTCTAAAACATATTTTACTGTCTCTTCGTTAAGTTTAATTGACAGTGTTGTGACAATCAGAGATAACAGGATAAGGGCACACAGTATGAGGCTGTTAAAAAACTAATTTACTCTGCAGAGTTTTCACATGCAATCATATGTGATATTTAAGTGTACTTGTTAACTGTTAAACATGTGATTTTAGGCTGTACACCATGGGCATGAATGCACAGGTCACTAAGAGATCGTTGATCTGTTAATGTGATGATTCGTTTTTATCGAGTGGTCATGTTTGTGCTTGTATTTTCCTGGGTGGGATTAAAGACAATGTTCCTGCCTCAGCTGGACAATAAAGCTGATCACATTTTATTTTATGGAGGGAAGCTTTGCATGAGAGGTAGGTGGGATTACCTGGTGAGGAGCTGAGTGCCTCGACTCACAAAGATGACCTTCAAAACGGACGCATCGTGACCCTCGAATGTCTTGAGGAATTAAAAAAAAAAGAAAAAAAAAGACGATCATGTCATTCCTCCGACATTTAACTAATTTAAAATGTAAAAAAAGAAGTCCTGTCATACAAGTGTTATCTTGACATAATAACATAAAAGTGAGAGATATTATGTCATAACATGTCCAATAAGTGTGTCAGTGGGAAATAAAGCTTTTCACTGATAAGGAAGGTAACTTAATGTACGTACACAACTAATGTACGCAGCCACTTATCATATTCGAGGCCCACCTTGAGGCAGCTGAAGTCTTGCAGGCTCCACAGTTTGGTGGTGCCGTCTGCCGAAGATGTGGCCAAAACCTGGTCGACAGGAGAGAAGCAGACGGTCCAGATGCCACGACGGTGGCCCCGAAACACCCCCAGCAGGCCCACGTCCCCCTCCCCCGCCAGCGACCACAGCTTGGCCGTGCGGTCCTGGGAGCCCGAGGCCAGCAGCTTGTCATTGGGCGACACCGCCACGCTGTTTACATCCTGGAGGAAAAAGGGCAAGGGAGGGAGATGAGCAAATGAGGAATAGCTTTTCACATAGTTGATGAGTTTTTAGTAAGAGACGACGCTGAGAAACAAGATGCAAAAAAACGTGGGGTTGGAGAGAAAAAGGTGAGAAGATATTAATCACTGAAACAGATTCTCTAAATTCCTCTCACTACACATCCTCCACTTCACCCGTTTGTGATTGATGTCTTACACCGTGTTTAAATCTGATATAAGGACTCATAACAACAAAAAGATAAGTTAAGCAACCGCGCACTGCTGACAGAGGACAGTGTGTCGATTGTTCTATCTTGTGTCTGGAGGCAGGAGAGTGTAGGTGCGGCCAGAAATTTAAGAACTTCCTAACCGTAATCAGTTCCAATAATGAGCAAACAGCCTATAGGTTTTCTGCACTTCCTTATGAGAAGAATGTGCTTAGCAAAGAGAAAGCTGGAGACTGACTCTCTTTGTGTTCGCATGTGTGTTTTTGTGTGACAGTGCGAACACAGTTTAAGTCAAAGGTATTACTTAAGTGAATGTATGCCAAGGAAAATTATTGTCAGGATTATACATGTATACTATTATTTATTATATCATGAGATTATTGTTACTGACACGTTAATCTTATTTAAGTTTAGGTGGAGCTCATTTTTAATGAGTTTGTATAGGACAGCATTTAATGATTATTTTCATTATGGGTTAATCTGATTATTTTCTGAATTAATCCATTTATTGAGTGGTTTGTAAAGCATCACAGATAATGAGAACTGAGAAGAGTCACCTTCAAACATCTTTTATCCAGTTGAAAATCTCTAAATTATTCAGTTTGCTGTAATTTAAGACAAAGAAGAGCCGCAAATCCTCACATATGAGGAGCTTTTTGCACATTTACATAAAAAACAACTTTAATTATCATTCAGTTATCAAATAGACATCAAACAGTTCTTCATATGTTTTGTATGTACAATCTAGATGTCTCAATGTCTTGGCCACAAATCTGAACAGTAACCATTGTTACGTGGTGTAAATGATAAATGCATTGGAAATAATTTTTTGCAGAAAGTTTTGATGTGGCTAACAAAAAAATGCATGCACTGATGGCATGCGGAACAGAAAGACGTGTGCATAGTATACGCACACGTCTTTCTGTTCCGCATGCCATCAGTTCCAAATGGTTGCAGGGTTTTCCTACTTCCTGATACGTGTGTAGAGTGTTGTGTTTGCACCTTATCATGTGCCTTCTCTGTGGTACGGGGGGTCAGCTGATGCATGTCCGCCCCTGTTGTAGTCAAGTCTGCTGGCAGATCCCACACCTTCACAGTACAGTCCTGACTGCCAGACACTATGAAAGATGCTTTCATCCTGGACAAAAACACATGCAAAGATGGAAGGTCATTCCCCAGTTCCCCTCTTTTTTTGAACATGTCCACGTGTTGGTGGATGTGATAAGAAACAAGGGGGTGGCTGCAGGAATGTTACCTGGAGCAGGTGATGGAGCCCACAGCATTAGAGTGGCTGGAGCCCCGGGCCACACAGTGCACCTGACCACTGTCACCGTCCATCTGCCACACGCGTACTGACCTGTCCTAGAGACGAAGACACAACACACACATTTATTATTTGTTATTGTTGGTTTAAACGTGGTTACATATCATCTTTATTTATAGAATAACAAGTGTGTTGACATTTGTGGGTTTGCGTTGACACTGGAGTACATGCATGTGCCGAATGCCATAATCATTGTTTCCTCAGTTTCTGTTTTAGTTTCTGCTCTTTGTCTGCGCTGCTGCTGGATTGTGCAAACATGCGTGCTCACCTTCGCACAGCTTGCAAAGAGGAAACCCTTTTTGAACACATCCAGTGAGAGGACAGTATCTGTGGGAAATAAACCAATAAAAAATAGTGGTGAGTGTCAGAGTAGATAAAATATATATCCAACACTTTTCAACAACACAAAGGTGAGATTACCTGATTGTGTCAGATTTCTTTGGACTCCGGTTCCTCTAATGACAGCTTTCATTTTCACTAATCCTTCCATAATTTATGGAGCCTGTCTTTTTAAATTTTATTTTTGGTGGCTGTGTTATTAAAGATTTATATAATTTATATAATAAAATCATTGTTAAATTTATAATTTTTATATTTATTCTTTATTAATTTGTCCTTTGTGTTTCATTACTCTCTTTAAAGTGCATAGGTACGTTTGTTACAGTTACGTTCAGCATAAATAAAGGTTATTATTTATTATTATTTATTCGATAATAAATAACAACTGGCAACTTTTAAGTGACCCTGTCCTTTCTTCAACATTACAAGTGCAGTAATATATCTGTAACTAGTAAGATTTCCCTTTTTTGCATCATAATAAGAAAAATTATTGATTACAAATCTTTAAAATTTTGTTGCCTCTGTGGGGAAACTTTGTGGCTTCAGGTGATCAAAAGAACATGCTGCCATGTGTTTCACATGTAGGCATACAGTATATAGTAAAGACGCATGCTGCCCTCTGCTGGTGACTGACCTGTGTGTCCGTACAGGATCTGGCAGTTGTTGGTGAGCAGCTCAAACACCTTCAGCTGGCAGCTGTTGGTGGCCACCACGATGTGGCTGTCGTCTTTACCCAGGAACTTCACGTCCAGCACCTCGTCACTGTAACCCACAAACTGTGAGAGGGTGGACAGAGGAGGAGGGGACACATTAATCCTGCATAAATGACAATGAAACCAGACCTGGATGTCTGGGGTCTCTAGTTTGACATCACAGAAGTTGCCTAATGTGCAAACAAAATATCAATAAACTAGAGTTGAATGATATGCAAAAAAAAGTCGTCAATGTATATCAAATAAAGAAATTATGTAATAATATCCGAGCAGATGTTTTGGTCATTATTGGATCTACATATCAACCCCACATGTGGATCCTCAGTGCCCACCTGCTGCTGTGTGGTGAGGCCAGACAGCTGGTAGAGCAGTATGTTGTGTTCTGCTGTGACTGTAGCCAGTCTCGAGGAGGCGGGCAGGTGGAGGAGATACATTAGACTGCGGGGGTCGTCATCCTTGTCTTCCTCCTCCTCCTCGTTAGAGACAGTGGCGAGGGTCTGGGTATAGACACAACGCGCCGTGCTGGCTTCCCACACTCTCAATACGCCTACAAGTGAGGGAGGGAGGAAGAGGTGAGTGGCAGAAAACACACAAAAAACAGATTAGTTGTTCAATTCAAGAGCCGAACCTTTGCTGCCAGCGGTGATGAAATGCATGCCTTTGCTCTTCACCCCGATCTGAGAAAAGTCTTTATTCTCAGGCAGAAGCACAACGCCCTCCACTGCCTGGAGAAAAAGACAACACACACAGAAATGAAGCTGCAGTACTTTTCACACACGAGGAGTACAAAGAGATTTTATTTTTATTATTCTTTGTTATTCAAATACGACATTTTCACAGTCTAACCTCATAGACCGGTACAGTTCTCTTGGCTTTCCGACTCTTCAGGTCCCACACTGTACAGATCTTGTCTCTGCCAGAACTACAAATAAAGCACAAAATTAGACACAGATTTAAAAGCATTAGAAAGCCCAAATTGATTTAAGCTAACAGCTCATCCATCGAGTGGCTGAGTGTCCAGTACCTGACCATGGTGCCACCGTCTGGGCTGAAGCTGAGAGAGGTGACAGCACTGTAGTGGCTCTGCAGCACACACACACACTGACTGGAACGAAGGTCCCACAGCCGAATGCCACAGTCCAGAGAGGAGGAGAAGAGCTGTAGCCTGCTGATGTCTGGGTGGAACTGGACCAGGCTGCAATGATATGCAGAGGATATTTCTTTTTGTCAAGGAATTTACTTACAAAATCAGTTTCTTTCTCTTCAACCTAAGACCTGTAGCTTTCAAACTGTACATGTTTTTTTCTGTTTAATGACACACAACCAAAAATGTTAATATGTGCTCTATGTTATGAAAGAAACATTAAAGAGACCAACTTTAAAAGCACAAAGCAGAGAAGAACAGTTTTTGACAGTGATTAATTAAGCCAAATGTAATTTTCTCCAGTCCTTCGTACCTTCAGCAATTACCTCTTCATTTATGAATTTGTTTCCAATTTAAATCAAACCAATTTTAGACTATTTTTTAAGGCGTATTCATTACAAATCTTTTTTTTTTAAAGTTATTTTTCTGGCTTTTTGCCTTTATTAGACAGGCACAGCTGGAGAGAGACAGGAAAGCAGGGAGAGAGGGGGGGTTGACATGCAGCAAATGGCCCAGGCTGGAATCGAACCTGGGCCGCTGCGGTAAGGACTCGCTCTACCAGGTGAGCTACTGGGCACCCCTTTTTTTTTTCTGGTGTCTGGTGAACAAATAAACTTACTACGATGTGTTTCAGATATAGATATATACAACAAAAAAAGCATTTGTAGTTAGTAACTTACTGTACAACCCCAGATGACCCCTTTAGGTTGTGGGTGCAGTACTGTTTCACCACATCCCAAAGCTTTATAGTTCCATCACAGCCACCTGCAGGACAACAAGAGGACAAACTCTATCTGTCATGTCAATGTAACAGATCAGGCAGAAACATGGGACACTATAGACACAATTAATCCTGTAACTGCTGACCTGTGGCCAGGAGGGTAGAGGTGGAGTCAAAGGTCATACTGGCTACAGGAACAGTGTGAATGGCCCTCCAGGAGCGAGTACACTGAGCTTGCCTCCAGTCCCACTGCTTCAGCAGCAGAGCTCTACTAGCTGTAACCAGCAGCTGTGGTGGGATACAGCAGAGATATGTACACATATACTGAATACTCTTTTACAGGCCGATACAATGATCAAGTTTAACTGAAGTAAAGATAGGTGGTGGTTGAGGCGTTTGCTTTACCTCGTCATCACAGCTGAGTGCGAAAGATGTGATGTCCTCTTGATCATCCTGAAATTACGATATGGACAGACAAGACAGAAAGGATCTCAGGGTAATGAAAGCTTGATGTAAAGTGTGAATAAAATCAGGAGTTCAAGTGACAACGTGACATCATATTTAGGGCTGCAAATAACTATCATTTGCTTGATTTACTCGTCAATTATATAGCCTTTAAAATATCAGATAAGGGTAAAAAAAAATGGTTCAAAGTTCCCAGAGCCCATGTTGACAACTTGACAATTTGTTTATTTTGTCCAATTAACAGTCCAAAACATCAATATATTCAATATACAGAGCCACAAAACAAGGCAATGCAGCAAATCTTTACATTTAACAAGCTGGAAATAGAAAGATTTTGACATTTTCTGTTTAATAAATCTCTCACATGGTTATCAGATCTGATCTGATCAGTTACACGATTGACTAATGAATTAATCATTTAACCATCAAACCAATACTATCGATACCTAATTTTTATCAATAAAATCACTCGATTTTAAGTCAAGTCAAACAGCAAAAAACGTTTAAGTTATAAATAAGTTATAAACACAATTATAAACTTACACTTTCAAATTTACCATAAGCCAAAATTCTACCTTTTTTTATAATGCACCTAAGTATTTTTTTATGGCATATTTGGCACTGATGTTGGCAGGAAAATGTCAGAAACACCAGATCTGTCCTGCTGGAAGTTGAGTTCCCTTAACACTATAAATTTGTTCTTTGATAGGGGCTACTGTATATTGTTGTAAATAATATAGCTGTTATTCTGGACTCACATGCTCAACACTGTGCACGATCTTCCCTGTGCTGATCTCCAAAACATTGACACGAGATCCACAAGTGCAAAAGATGTACTTTTCATCCTTGCTTATCTGAAACAAATAAATAAACAGACAAGAAAATGTCACATGTCAAAATCAGTTTACTCGTCCTGATTACTGCTCCTCAGCCTGGGAAAACAGACTATGGGAGGTCGTCCCATACAAGGCAGTAAAAGTCAGAATATTTTGGTCGCTTTGCATCGCCTTTAAACATTCTTGTTTCAATCTGTCACTCGCACGTCCCCCACCTTTGTCATAAAAGTGTAAATCACCCCTTTAAGATAGCGATGATGCAGGTTATGCGCACTAATTTTAGCAGCACGGACATTTTTGACAAATAACACAAACTCACCTGCACTTTTCCTCCTTTGTAAAACGGCTCAATCTTGCTGGAAACAGCATAACTGTAAAAGATAAAAGAAATATGACTGCAAGTTGTCGCAACGTTAAATGACACATTAGCCTAGCTTATGTTAGCCAGCCAGCAATGTTTGCAGCCTGTACGTGTCATGCGCCAGAAACTTACTTTGTTTTAAACTGAAGATTGGTATTTGCCATCTTGCTCGCGACAAATGCCAAAACTCTAATATTTTGACAGCTATGGGTAACGTAAATAACTTATTTGTCACTTCGCACGTTGGCTGAATTCAACACATCGCTCCCGCATGTTGATAGCGGAGTCGCACCCATTGTACGTCATCTGAACGCACTGAGCTGTGACTGGCCAGATGGTTTTTGCTCTTAACACAATGGTAAAATCCCAATTTATGCTGTCTACACGACAGAATTTCATTAGAAAGGTACTCGAAATTGTATTTTTTATTTTAAATTTAGAATAAAAAGGGTAAATATGTGATCAATGGAGACTCATAATTCATTTTGACTTTCAAATGTTGTCCCCGCGGCTCACAACAATAGACTCAGCTGGAGCCATTCATGTTTAAAAGTTCCTGTTTGACGTGTGGAGGCTGAGCTTTGATGCTAGAACAGCAGGGAAAGGACGCTCCCCATAATGAGAGCCATTCTCTCCCCTCGTTTTTTTTTTATAACTTACTGTTTTCACTTGTCCCCGCGCGAACACACACGCGGTCCCTCCTTCGTGGTTTGTCAGGAATGTTCATGTGTGTTGTATTGATAACGCGGGTGTGTGTGACATGTGAGAGAACCGATATGAGTAAACCAGCACCTGGAATGGAAACACGGTGAGGAACAGGCGATTACTATGGT
The DNA here is from genome assembly GCA_037974645.1 of Hollardia meadi. Taxonomy (NCBI): domain Eukaryota; kingdom Metazoa; phylum Chordata; class Actinopteri; order Tetraodontiformes; family Triacanthodidae; genus Hollardia; species Hollardia meadi. Next base: position 5,411,327 of record JBBPCS010000672.1, read on the forward strand.
GAGTCAACAACACTTTATTTTTTTAAATCTTATTTTTTTGTCTTTTATTAACAGATGCTATCGGTCAATTGTGAAACTATTACACATATATTCTTTATTCTATTCATATATGTGAATTAATATCTTTGGAGAACTCTGAACCTTGCTTTCCCTTGGAAAAAAAAATATAGGCTACTCTTGTATGAATATGTTTTTGTTTTTTTATTAAACACTTGAATTAATTAAATGTCATTAATAAAATAATGCCAAAAACGTGTTTGTAAGCATTTTGTAAATATTATCTAATGTTTAGTCATAAAAAAAAGTTTTGGTAGAAGCATTACAGCTGCTTTTTGTTATCATGTAATCAGTCATATGACTTTCCAGAACAATTCTGTTTTGTGATCTCTTGCCTTTATGTTGAAAACACTGGACCTGTTGTAGAATCATGTTGTAGAGATATAATACTCACCTGTTGATAAGGGGTCACATGCCCTCAGCTGTGACACAAATTTAATGTCTTAGTGAAATAAGTTATAATGATAATACACAATGATAAGTAGTATTTATATTGGGCGCATCCAGGCAGACCCAGAGGTGTCAGCACAGAGCGGGGGCTATGATGTGGAGCTGTTTGTGGAGACTCCAGACTACGATCTGATCTGCACCATATGCCAGGGGGTCCTCAGGTGTCCAGTGAGAGCTGCATGCCACCACATCTTCTGCAAGAAATGCATCTTACAGTGGCTGAAGAGGTACTGAACATAACATGGATCAATACCACTGGACAAATAAAACCTACTGTATTGGATTCTTATTACTGTCTGCTCCATAGATGAACAGGACTAACTGCTATTTATCATCTACAGGCAGGAAACCTGCCCCTGCTGCAGGAAGGCTGTTAACCCAAGCTTGATCTTCGTCATGTTCAAGCTGAGCAAATCTATTGGACGGATGAAGATCAAGGTAGAACTTGGAAAAAAGTCTTTAGTGATTGATAGCTACATTAGTACTTTGGAAGAAAAAGAAGGAACAAAATAAAAATGTGGCTATTTAACACTCCAATAATAGGCCTATATATGATAGTACAACAACATGTTTTTACAGTACATTTTGCCAATAGGCTAAGACTTGATAAGTGATATGATCAGTACTTTTAGTTGTAATGGAGTATTTTTATACTTCTGTTTTGCTACTTTTACTTCAGTGAAGTATCAGAATACTTCCTCCAACACTTGTAATCTCAACCTGAATAATAAAGTAAACTAACAGTAGTTGAGAGGGATTTTCCCTCCATGCTGCAGGAATATGAATCATGTCTTTTTTTTAATTGATTTCTCTGTATTTGCCTTCTGACAGTGTAAGAATGAGATCCGTGGCTGTGCAGAGACCTTTCCCCTCTCAGAGCAGTACTGCCATAGCATGAGCTGTCTGTATGAACTCATCCCATGTCCGTACCAGGGCTGCCGGGCGCAGCTCCTCCGCAGGGACCTGGACACCCACGCACGCCACTGTGAACACTGGCGTCAGCCCTGCCACATGGGCTGCGGGACAATACTCTCCCACCGCACACAGGCCCAACACAACTGCTATAAGCAACTGAGGCAGGAGTATGAAGCCAGGCAGAGGAACCACAGGGCCATCGCCACCGCCCTGCAGAGGAAGATGAGGAGGATGCAGAGCACCATGGCCCACATGAAGAGGCAGATAGGGTTGATCTGTGAGAGCCTGGAAGTGATGGATGACCTGCATGAGGTAGAAGAGGAAGACCTCGGAGAGAGCAGTGGCAGCTCCAGCGGGACTCCAAGTAGCAACAACAGCAACTGCTGAGGGTCGAGTCAGTTACTGCTGCTGGCTGGCTGTACTGCTGTGTATAATTTCTGCATGTGTTCATTTCTCTGAAGGTGTGTGTTTTCGAATATGTAGGCAGTGATTCAAATGAGTGAATTTGTAACAATTTTGTGCTGTAGTTTCTTATATTTTTTTTTAAATAAAGTATTTGACATTATATTGTAATCCTGATTTTCATTGAAGATAAGAGTGACGGCTGAAACTTAGTTGACACGTGATAAGATAAAGTCACAAATACATCTGTCCAACAAAATAGAAACAATGGTTTTCTAAACCTTTGCTCCAAATGCAAAACATGGTATTATCAGCTAGCATAAAAATAATGTGACTGCATACAGAATAAAATACATAAAGCTATATAATTATAACATATTACGGGGACAAAGTAAAGTAAAAGTAGCTTCCATGCTTCCATGATAATGACTATTGTTTGTTTGTTCTTTTAATGCTGAAATATAACCACGTTAATCAATAAAATAGTGGATAAAATCAATGACAACATCTTACTCCAATCATTCAGAATCAGGTCTGGTCAGGAAAAAGCTGCCGGTAGGGGCAGTATGTAGCACGTTTTTTTCTTTGGACAAATATCGCGATAACGCCCCGATATAAAACTCGTCGAGACTTCGTTTAGGCCTTCTTCCTGTTATACAGAGCACGTAAGTTGAATCCCGAAATTGACACTCTTGTGAAAATCCTCCTTTATCTCACACATCCTCCTCCTATATAAATTAATTGTATGTGCACAGTTACACGCGAATATGTTATTTGAAAACCCTGCCCATATTTATGAAGACAATGAGGCAGAGTTGGAGATATTTGTTAATATTGAAGGAATGTTTCCAACGTTAAATATGGCGGCGATGCTCGTTTTGTGAGATAAACGACAAGACACATGCTTGCTAATTTATGGGCTCTCTTGCTTTATCAATTACAGAAATGTTAATTATGATTGATGTTTGTCCTGTAGCAAATGGCGGACGACGCCGGTGGTAGAGGAGGTTTTCGTGGAGGTTTTGGCGCTGGTGGCCGCGGTCGGGGCCGTGGACGCGGTAGAGGCCGTGGAAGGGGCCGCGGTGCCCGGGGCGGCAAGTCCGAGGACAAGGAAGTAAGCATTCGTACTCTAAAGTTTATTGAAATAATAATTTCTCGTTAAAATGTAAAAAAAAACCTTGAGCATTTTTTTACGGAGATTGTCTCTTCTGTTAGTGGGTGCCAGTCACCAAACTGGGCCGCCTGGTTAAGGACATGAAGATCAAGTCTCTGGAGGAGATCTATCTGTACTCTCTGCCCATCAAGGCAAGCAATACGTTAATACCCTGTAACAAGCTGACACCCATTAAAATGTTCAAATACTGACTGTAGTGAAGGGAGGGCTAATAAACAAGTGCATTAATGTTACTGGTCTCCCCGTCATGGTCTTGTTGCACCTTTTCCTGTTAGTAGTTTGCCTCATCACTTTAAAATCTTGTGTAAAGATTGATTCTGCTTATTTTTAATACCCCCTGTTCTTTCTCACAGTGTTTAAAATACATTTCCAGAACTTTTACATTGTTGAAATTATCTAAAAATGGAAAAACATTTCTAACTAGCTTACCAACTTGCAACTTAAGGCTTAGCTTTAAGCTTATTGTACAACTGCATGATTTTACCTTCAACACCATATGTTGGATTTGGTATTATGGTATACTCTTTGAATTGCTTAAGACTTGTTGGGAAAACTGCTCTCAATCATCAATTTAAATGGATTTCATTTAATGCCAACAACAAGAAACAACACTTTACAGGGGTAGTAATTCTACTTTCACAGCTGCAGTGGTCCATCGTCTAATCTTCAAATCTTTTTTTCTTCATGCAGGAGTCTGAGATCATTGACTTCTTCCTGGGTTCTAGTCTGAAGGATGAGGTGCTCAAGATCATGCCTGTCCAGAAACAGACCAGGGCTGGTCAGCGCACCAGGTTCAAGGTAAGTTGCTATTAACCTTTATTGTATCAGCCATTATCATCCCATATTGCTGTTGATCAAAATGTGACATTGTTGCCCCCTGTGGTTTTGTTTACAGGCCTTTGTTGCCATTGGCGACTACAATGGCCATGTGGGTCTGGGGGTGAAGTGCTCCAAAGAGGTGGCCACAGCCATCCGTGGGGCCATCATCCTGGCCAAGTTGTCCATTGTCCCTGTCAGGAGAGGTTATTGGGGTAACAAGATTGGTAAGCCCCACACCGTGCCCTGCAAGGTGACTGGCCGCTGCGGCTCTGTCCTGGTGCGTCTCATTCCTGCCCCCCGCGGTACTGGCATCGTGTCTGCCCCTGTGCCCAAGAAGCTGCTCATGATGGCTGGTATCGATGACTGCTACACCTCTGCCAGAGGCTGCACCGCCACCCTCGGCAACTTTGGTAAGATTTTTGCCTGTCTTAATCCGTTGTCTCCTTGCTCTGCTCAGCTTCACCTCTGCAGTGGTGTCGTTGTCGTTATCAGGAGAGAAAGAAACGAGTATTGTAATGCACGGCAGAAAGACTGTTTTAGTGGTCTCCTCTGTTCCCCTTTTCAGTACTCTACATTTATTTATTAAGACTGAAGTTCTATTAGATGCTTTGAGCTCCAGTTTAAGCATCTACTCATTGGTTTCTTATTTTATCAGCCAAGGCCACATTTGATGCCATCTCCAAGACTTACAGCTACCTGACCCCTGATCTGTGGAAGGAGACTGTCTTCACCAAGTCTCCCTACCAGGTACAGTAAACGGCTCAGACATGATTAGTCCTGATTTTTAACATGTGAAGTGCATGTATTAACAGACTTTCTTCTTAATTCCAGGAGTTCACCGACCATCTGGCCAAGACGCACACCAGGGTGTCTGTGCCGAGGGGACAGGCTGTCCCGGCAGCTTCCTCATAAACGTTTTATACAGAGAACCGTTGAATAAACGTTCTGAAACACCATATAATGTGTATGTCTTATTGCTTGTGCTGGACTCATGACAGAACAGGGGTGTTGTGTAATATTGAAGCACTAAGGCCCAGTAATTATATTATTTTGGATACAACCAAAATACAGTATACAATTGTGACTCAAGTTTGTATTATCAATAAACACTACCAGGTAAGGTGGATGGCTTGTATGGAAGAATCCACATGGAAAATCATAAAATTGTTAACCAATAGAATGACCAAATGTGTTGCTAGTTGAGCAAAAGAAAAGCCCAACAAGAAATTTAAAATATGGATATAATCAATATTCTGTCGGTTCTCGTTTGAGTTGTCTGGTCTACTACAAGTGGCAAAATATGGCAGTGGATACATTTATTCTTACTCGGTCCATACCAGTCTAGGTTTTCTGATTGAATCAGCCAATGTACTAAAGGGGAAAACTTCACCCTCTGTTATGTTTGCAAGACCCAATGAGCTTGTGTAGGAAAGTGAGAACAAGTTTGGCATCTATACAATCATGTCACAGATGTGGAGTCAAACACTGACAAAGTAGATTACATAAATTTTATTTTACAATTATTACACAGGACATAGAGGGAACGGTATTAAACACTCTGAGCCTGAGCTGCCATCCGTTCTTTCTGCTTCATTAGACATTTCCTCGCACTGGCATACGCTCCCAGGTCTCCATCTGGAATTCATTAAAAACATTAAGTGGTAGTGGCCAAGCAAACGTTAAGTGACGATATAAAGACATGTCCATGCAACAAATAATTATCGTTATTAAGTCTAAAATGTCAGAAGAATGCCCATTATGATTTCCCAAAACGTACGGTGATGTCTGCACGTAGCACGAGGTAGTTAATGTTTTGCATCGACTGCTAAAATTTGTTGTGCAATTTATGTAAATTTGTTAATATAATTGTTTCAGCCATGCAGCAATATTTGTTGCATGACATTAGTGACAGAGGCTTGAGTATTTGCCATACACAAGAAACATATAGGGCTCTTAAGTGCTTGTACAGTTTTACACCACACACATCCAAGCTCCAAACAGCACATCACTTACAACATGACTGGAAGTTCTTTGAAACCTTGCTGAACTGCTGTATTTCTTTGGCACAGTTCTGCTGGTAGCTGGCTCCTTCTCTCTGCTGACAGGCCCTCAGACGCTCCTGGATCACCTTCACAATCTCCTGGTCCACTTTACTGAGGGGTAAAGACAACATCACAGGGTGACACTCTGTTCATGTCTGAAGGAGAAATTAAATTTCTACAGGGAGGCTACAAGAACAGCATTTCCAGAGCCGATACCACTACAGTAAAATTGTGTCTTTGTAATATGGCCTAGATTTTCTATCCCCTTGTCTAGTAATGACATACTATTAAAAGAGGCCTTGCAGCCATTTATGATTAATGAACATCTTTTTCCTAAACCATGGGGCATTGATAAGCTGCTATAACTGCCTCCCCCATACCAAACTGGAGAAATCATCTATTTGTGGATCTTGTTTTATGCATAGGGATTTGTCCTGTTGCCACAAAAGCTGAAAAAATGGATAAAAGCTAATTTCTTAATAAGACAGGGTTTCAAGATTAGGAAAAATACTTATAATCAGTTTATAATATGCTGCATTGGATGTTGCCCCCCAAAACTGATGATCACAAACTAAATGCCATAAAGTAGAGGTAGAGCTTTTGCAATGCATGTTATTTAACGTCCACCGGGATGAATAAAACTTAGCCAGTTAATGCTACTTACTAGTCTCTCCTCCACTGCATTTCAGCCTCATAGTAGCAGGTATAATCCCCCTGCTGGCACTCCGTCAGGTCAGGAACACGGCGGAACTTCTGGTGGTAGTATACGGACTTGTTTTTGCCCCGAATGCTGTCAACCGCATCTGACGAGAGGGGGAAAACAGTTCAGGACGTATTTTAATCTACACAAGGCCATGGTGGCTGTACTGTGATTTGATGCGTCTGTGAATGACGCTAGCTAGCTAGCATAACACCTCGCTAAAAGTGCACACATAGCTAGCTATCTCTGGCCATTATTACCACAAAGTTGAGCCTTGTAGTTGATTTAGTATAATAATTATCAAGGGTGCAACAGTGATAACATCGTTATAACGTAGCTAACATAGCTTCTAATAGCTATGTTGTGCTATCCTGTTAGCCCCGTTAGCTCCAGTTACCTCTAAATGTGGTGACAGGTAGGTCCACGGAGTAATAGAAGAGTTTAGACAGAATCAGGGCTGGGTTTGGCAGTGCTGTCTGTTTGTCCACAACCGGAGTCTGGAAAGGAGGCTCCGGGTATGCTTCTTTACCATAGTCCGCAGGCATTTTGCCTTCTTTTGACCAAGACAAAATTCGACCTCGACAGCTCTCCTTTCAAATAACGCATGCGCACAAGACACAGCACAATGGCGATATAGAGGTCATTAATGTAAAACCTTAATGTTGTCTAGATACTTTTTGTTATGAGTATTCTAAAATTAGTATCAATTAGAAATTTTGTTTCTAAAGATAAATCAGGTACAAGCTAAATTACAGTATTTAAAAAACACGAAGGTCAAAGGGTAAAGGTCACAGGTGGAACTGTTGTACTATGGAAATGCGGCAGGTGGTGCTGCTGACAACCTTTAAATTAAATATCAGTGAACGGTCTACGCCAGTAATTTTTGGGTTTTAAAATGTTCTTTAATAGGCTAATAGTCACCAAGGAGCATTCAAAATACCAAAAAAATAATTTATTTTTCCTGAAAATGCAAAGTTGTTTACAACAAAACAAGATTTTTGTCCATGTTTGCTTATGTATATGGCACAGAATGCTATTTGGAACCTAAAAAAATAGCTTAGAGACTTGAATTGACAGTGTAGCTCTGATATGCAGCACATTTGTCTTGCTTGCCTCCTAAAGTACTCTGGAGACAGATACAGAGCCCAAAGAAATACTGCTGTCCAATGTAATGTGACCTATTACATATTACAAATGTGAATATTTCAAATTGCAATAATTTGTTATCCTGGTTGTCTTTAGAAAGGTTCCTTTGCTTTCCATCTCCATAAAACACAACAGTCGAGGGCCTTGACAACTTGTTGCTGAATAATTGGTCTTTAAAGATAGAGAAAATACCGTATCTCTCCCAAAGCAGTGGCTGTTGGCGTCTTGACAATGAAAACGTTCTTATTCTGTTTCTCTCTCCATTCTTGGTCATGTGGTTCCTGTCCACTGGGCCTCCCCACCACCTCAGACCTCTGAGTTTACCCTCTTCCGTCCTCCTATCTTCTCCTCAACTTGGCAGAGATTGCCTTGTTTGAAAGTGAATACGGCTCCTTAACTGAGCCAAACACCAAATTAGAGCCCTTATACTGTGTATCATCTTATGTATGACCCTTACATCATCACCGGTTCCTCTCTCTTTCTATCCCTCCTCTGGACAGTGTGCAGACATGGTCAGTGCTCCTCTTATTTTCTGTTCTTTTCTATTATAGTAGGATGCATTTTTGTCTACATGTGTGCATGTGTCGCTTTGATGATCTGTGTTTATAAGAGAAGATGAAGCATATGGAAAACTTGTCTTGTAATGGCTGCCTTTGAGGAGACCACATGGAATACTGAAATTATGACTTTTTTTAATGTGGTATCCCATCGTCTGAGTGATCGTCTGAACACATGGCCTGGACAGGAAGGCAACACGCCTGAAGATAAAAGGACTTGATTCTATTCCAGTATATTTTTGATGTCCTTTTTATTCTATTACTATTTTCCGAGGATCTTAATATCAGAGGATTTTAATATCTGAAGAATTTTTTAAACACAGGCCAAAAAAAGTTGTTCAAAAACAGAACAAAGGACTACATTTTTATTGCTCTGAATACATGAAAAGATTGATGTGTCCCTTCCTGATCTATTACTGCAGTTCTTGTGGCATTATTGCAAAAAACAACAACATTATCTGGGTTACATTTCCATGAGTTTCATTTTAATAAGTAGTGACTTTGTGTGGCTTGTGTCCTTTTCCAGTCTCATCGCAAATTCCATGCACCCCGCCATGGACACATGGGGTTCTTGCCCCACAAGCGTAGTAAGAAGCACAGGGGCAGGGTGCGTACGTGGCCCAAAGATGACCCCAGCCAACCAGTCCACCTCACTGCCTTCTTGGGATACAAGGCTGGCATGACCCACACGCTGAGGGAGGTGCACCGCACCGGCCTCAGTATGCATGACTGGACTTACTACAATATGGATGCATGAGAGGATTGAGGGAAAAAAAGATCCACTTTGAGTGACGCTGTTTGTGTGGGAGGATAATGGGCAGGGGCCGTACAGGATCAGGTGTTACATGATACCCTACTGTGGGCTGTACAGATTTAATGCAGTCTAGCTGGTGGAAGCACTAGTTTGAAATTTTATTACAGGATGTTAAGACCTCAATGTTTTTGGTAGCTCAATCAAGTCAGGATATTTCTTTTCTTTTCTTTTGCTTATTCTCGCTATTCCCTGCTGTATATTGTCTAATAGCCACACATATCTACAGTTAAAATGCAATGCTTCATTGAGATGTACTGAACACTGACAATTATAACATCGCAGCAGATGAAGGTTTTCCATATTTCGCCCACAGAGCAATCAAAGCGAGAGGAAGTAGAGGCGGTCACCATCATTGACACCCCTCCGGTCATTGTGGTGGGGGTCGTGGGATACATTCAGACCGTCCGTGGCTTGCGTTCGCTCAAAACCATCTTTGCAGAGCATCTCAGTGACGAGTGCAAGCGCAGATTTTATAAAAACTGGTGTGTGATTATACATTGCCCCTCTGCATGTGCATGTCTAACTGGCACTGTTGTTTCTTGTATCTAAATTGAGCTTTTCTGTGCTTCAGGTACAAGAGCAAGAAGAAGGCCTTCACCAAGTACAGTAAGAAGTGGCAGGATGAGACAGGAAAGAAACAGCTAGACAAGGATTTTGAAAGGATGAAGAAATACTGTTCAGTAATCCGGGTTATTGTCCACTCTCAGGTAGGCCAGACAGTTCACAGCTCAATTCAATCCAGTTTTAGAAACACAACAGCCGCTTTTCACAACCCGTCTCTTGAGTCCACCCCTGCAAAAAGGGCAGAGGTGTCAGAGTTTCCCACCTGATCGCATGCAATGGAAAGGAAGGTTGCCACAACCCGAATCTCTCTGCTGCCAAGAGCCAAACAACTCTGACCACCATGCTTGGGGAGCACTGGAGGGTGCCATTTCAAATAGCAGTTTAAAAATAATATTCAGGGCAGAACCTAGCTGCTCACCCTGACTTTGCCAAGGGAAAACCTTCATGTTGGCAGCAAACAATATGAGGATCAGCAAATATTTCAACTCTTTAACAGTAGAGCTAAGAATAGTGTTCCTGGAAAGGTTTCAGCTTCAGAATAAAATGTTTTAATTATCAAGTGGTGGTAATTTCCATCATATTTGAAGCTGAATCATAAATCTTATTTTTTTTCTTTAAAAAAAAGACAGTAATAATAATAAAGTCTTTTTAGTCTTTTGGCTTTTTAGTTAAAGTCTTTTGGCTTTTTAGTAATACAGAAAAGCCTTTCTAGATGTTTGGACTCCTTTCAGTTACAGTTTACAGGCTTCTCCATTTCCAGATGCGATTGCTGCCCATAAGTCAGAAAAAGGCCCACATCATGGAGGTGCAGCTAAATGGGGGAAGCATCTCGGACAAGGTGGATTGGGCAAAGGAGCGTCTGGAGCAGGCTGTGCCTGTCTCTGCCGTCTTCTACCAGGATGAGATGATTGACGTTATTGGAATCACCAAGGGTCATGGCTTTAAAGGTTGGAAAATGCTCTGACTAGTTGTGCTGGTCCAAGATCCTGTAAAATAAATGTACACTAATATATACTTATTGCTGGCTCTTTCTGCTGATAGGTGTGACAAGCCGCTGGCACACAAAGAAGCTTCCCAGGAAGACTCACAAGGGTCTGAGGAAGGTAGCCTGTATTGGAGCCTGGCATCCAGCCCGTGTGGGATACACCATAGCTCGTGCTGGTCAGAAGGGCTATAACCACCGTACCGAGATCAACAAGAAGGTTAGCGGATAGTTAGGAGTCCCGTTTCACCCACAAGACTTCATCTTCAACTGTCCTTAGGGAAATAAGCTTAATAAATTATAATCAATAAGTACACGTAGGTGTGCTTACCATAATACTGTGTCCTCAGATCTACCGTATTGGTAAGGGTGTGCACATCCAGGATGGAAAGGTGATCCGGAACAATGCCTCCACTATCTATGACACCAGCCAGAAGACCATTACACCCATGGTACTCCTTTTTCTGTGACAAGATTATAATACGCAAGAAAGAAAGGAACAAATAGATTCTGATAACACTTTCTATGAAGCCCATATCTGTAATTACCACACCTGGATTATAACATTGCATCATTATGATGCATTATGAGTATGATAATATTTTCTATGTTCTACCAATTTTACATGAAAGGTTATGGTGCATATCTTATGATTCACTATATATAACTGCTTCATAGAAAGTGATAGGAAATTTCTTCCTGAACACTCTTCATTTCCTTTTTGTTATCCTCACTCTCCTGTTGTGTTGTCCCTGTAGGGAGGCTTCCCTCACTACGGTGAAGTGAATAATGACTTTGTCATGGTGAACGGCTGTGTGGTTGGGGCTAAGAAACATGTCCTCACCCTGAGAAAGGTGCGGCAGCTCGCAGTATCTGACTTTATCTTGAACAGATAAATCATCAATTTTTCTCTCAAAATAAAAAGTAAGACACCTCGTACATCCTTACATGACATGTAATGTAAGTGTACTTCTCTGTGTGTTCCTCCCCACAGTCTTTGCTGGTGCACACATCTCGCAAGTCCAAGGAGGCCATCGAGCTAAAATTCATTGACACCACCTCCAAATTTGGTCATGGCCGCTTCCAGACTGCCCAGGAGAAGAGGGCATTTATGGTGAGTGTTAAAACATTTTTGGTGTAAACACAAATGTGATTACCAGTGTTAACATAGTCACTTCTAAATCCTTCTGCACTGTTTCAACACTGATCTCTGATTTACCTGCAGGGGCCACTGAAGAAGGATGCCCAGAAAGCGCTGCCGGAGCCTCTGACCGAGGAAGCCTGAAAAACGTTCTTATGTCTCAGTTTTCATACAATAATTAAACTGAGATTCAAATACACTGTGTTGGTGTTACATGAAAATTAGCATTGGTAACAGCTGTGTGCTTGTGTTTTAACTGCATTAACCGCAACCACTTTTGCATGCAGTTTAAGGTCGATAATAAACAGATTTAAAGTTTTGAACAGGTTTTTATTCCTGTAACTCTATTTTTAAAAAAAGACATGAACCACTGAATGAACATAATCAGATCAGATTCTCATCTGCATGTTTTTTTTTCAGCTTCTAGTTTGTTCAGACTTACAGCCAACAAAAGCATCAGTGAATTAGAAAATGGATGGATAATTTGTTCAGTCTGCATTCATCTTAAACAGTGATCATCAATGACATCTTGTTTTGATGTGCAGTAAAGACATCCAGCTTTTCAGTTAAGCGTCTTCTATCAGTGTTGGCATTAAATAAATAAGTTCCCTTTTAGTTTCCTCTCACTCTCGTCAGGGTGTTAGCTACAGTTCAATAATCTTCACAGTAGGGAGCACTGTTGCACCAGTCTCACAGTCCCGCGGTCGCTGCCATGCTGCACTACCCTGGTTACAGCAAACACACTCGGTATGAGCACTGAGCCAGTAACCAGCTGGCTAAATGATCTGTTAGAGATTTGCAACAATAGCTGCACAATTCTTGTTTTCCATCGACATAATCCCGTCTGTGGCCTCAAAGGGGCCACTACTCTGACAGGTAACCCTGAGACTCCATGGAGGACTGGTGGGATGAGGAATGGACTGAGGATTGGTGGGATGCAGGTGGGTTATCCAGGCCAGATGTCATCAGGGGCAGATATAGATCATCCATATTGGGCATGACAAACACTTTCTGTTGAGGGGCAAAGGACAACAAATGAATAATTAGTGCAATAATGAAGAGTGATAGATCTCACTGTTTTAACGACATAGCAGACTGACGGACTGACCTGGAACTCACACTGCAGTTTTTTCTCGATCCACTCAGTGACATGAGTGAAGGTGACCTCCCTCTCCCCGAGAGTGGGACGCACATGAAGGTCTAACCTGGGAGGCACCTGGAAACTGTACCTGAGGGCACAGAATGAGGAAAAGATTGCGTGAGAAAAAATCTTGAAAAAAAATGTTTGACTTTTGAATTTGTGGTATGAAATAGAGCAACTCAGTACCATATCCTGTCAGTAGGGGGAGGTGGGATGTTGATTGCCAGAGTGCCAGACAGCTCCAGGACCTCGACGCTGAGCATCAGAGGCATGTTGGACACCTCAGCTATCTTCTTCCTGATGTACTCATTCTCTGTGGCTTTCTGGAAATACTTGGACTTTGCTATCTTGTCCACAAACCTCAAGATCCTTCTACTTGTGCTGCCACCAGTGTGCCTGGGGGATGATAAGGACAAGGGCACAAATGCAGTGAAGGAGTGTGAATCTAAAAATGACTGGGAGTGGGACATACCACGCATTTCAGAAAACAGCACAGTGAACTGTGTAAACTGGGAGTAACTGCATAACTAGTTTATCTACTTCACATGTTCATGTTTTCTAAACTCTCTAAAGATTATACATTTACATATTACTGCATATTCATCATGACAGCAAATGCGACAACAAGAGCTTCTTCATAATTTAGAGTTGACTCATATATTTGCTTGATGAATATCACCAGTTTTTCCTTTTAATTTCTGCATAAATCTTGCTGACTTGAATGTTTTTTCCGACATCAGAGCACACAGGTGGAACTTATCATCTTAAAGCTGTGGCAGTTTATTTTTGGCATCATTGGGCAACATTTTCACGGGCACCTTTCAGCATATTGTGATTCTAGTGGTGGAGAGAATACTTGACCCATGACGGGAGACTAATAGACCAATCACAGGTCATTTCAGATAACTCATTGTTGAGTCTCATTGCCAGGTTGACAAATACTGACACTTCAGTCCAGTCAGTCCAGTCCAGCTCTGAAAACCGGGGAGGTTAATATGGAATTTTTATCTAATGACACCAAAAATAAACTGAATTCCACAGCTTTAAGCCTGCCTTTACTTTTCTTGCAGCACCAAGTTCAAAGCATCTGCAGTTAAACTTGTGTTTGACAAGTCAAACTATCTGCAAACTACCTTTTAAACACCTGCTGTTACATCACTGAATGCGACTGAAGTGCAACATGCTTCAGAAATTACAGTGCGTTGCAGTTTTGTGACCTATGGTCTGTGTTAAACATCAATAAGCTTGTTAATTTACCCTTCAGCTGCTATCGTTGTGCTCTTATCTCCCACAGACCCCTGTGGCTCAGAGGGGGGGGGCTCTTCTTCATCAGACGAGCCCGCACTGGATGACTCTTCATCACTATCGGCCAGTATACACAGTCTGGGCTTAGAGCTGAAAAAACATACCAGTGGTACCTCTTAAATGCAAACTTCTGAGTTTAGAAGGAGGTCTGAGGAATATGAAACTGAGATGCGCCTCACCCCACTTGCTGGGTATCCAGAACGCTGTGAGCCTCGTCCTCTCCATCTTTACCCAGCTTGCACAGGTTCATCTTAGTCTCCAGGGTCATCTGAAGGCAGCCTGTGTACATCAACTCCAGCTCCAGCCACAGGCCTCGGAGAGAAATGGAGGAAAGGTAAGCTAGCGGGTAATGCTTCAGATTTCTTAACGAGCTTGGATCAAAAGCCTGAGGTTGGTTTGGAGGCTGAACAAATGTCTCTTATAGATCTGGGCTGGCACTGTTTTTGCAGCAGGGACATTAAAATAGAGGATAGCTCATGCATGTTATTGTCAGTTAAGCTTAAGGCCAAGAGGATTGCTAATCCTTTTCGCTTATGCTTAGGCAGGAGACAATTGAAAGCTTTCAGGGCGGGCACGACAAACTCTGTAGTGAAACAAATCAAATCATGGTCTGAGCCGACTACAAGGAATGTATCTGAGGGAAGAAATATGTTGGGTGACTCCTCCGAATACAACCTGGTATAGAAAAGACAAAAAACTACAGTCTACAGTTAAAATAGTCCTCAATTCATCCTGGGGGGGAGCAAATATGTCTGTACAGATTTCATAGCAATCCATAAAATACGAGTTGTTGAGACATTCCACTCAAAAGCACAAATGTCAACCTAATTTTGGCTCTAGAGGAAAAGTCAGAGGATCACCAACCAACCAGGTTGACCAGCTGACAGACCCACATTGCTATACCTAGAGCCATGATGCTAGCAAGGCTCATAATGAAAAGAGCAAGAGCCTGTATAGGTGAGGACTATCCAATGCAATGTACCTCTGCGGTCCAGTGTGGGTTTGGAGGTACTGAGGACTTGAGGTAGACATGTGCCCATGTCCAGATCAGCCAGAGTCAGCTCATTCATGAAGTATGGCAACTATAATGAAACAAACAACCACCTTTAATTAGTAAATATGCAGTGCATGCTCTGTGTGTATGTGTGGAATAAAAAGGCAAGCATGTCATTATTACAATATTACACCAATGAAAGGAGGACAAGATCATTTTTTATCACTCAAGGACTTCCTTCAAAAATAAATCCCAATCCTCACACACCCTCACCTTGATCTTGCTTAGTTTCTTCTGGATCTTCTGTGCCACCTGATCAGTCCAGTACTTCTCCCGGAGAAAGTCCCAGAAGATCCTTCCCACCAGCGAGTTCACCCATTTCGGCTGGCCTTCGGCAGAGCATCCTCCTGCCCCAGAACCTGCACTGGGCTCAGCTCCAGCTTGGCCTCCAGATCCATCCTCTTCATTGTGTATCTGCAGGGAATAACAGAGAAACAAGAGGTTATGTGACTTGATAGATGCGAGATGCAAGATACAAATGTTTATATGTTAATTTATATGACAATCTATCCTAAAGCCACATTAATGCTGACTCATACTGATACTAACAAACTGTATCTATGTAGGGTGCCAATCCCAAACCACCCAAGCCAGGATTAGCATCTGGGTCAGGTATGCTGCAGATGTCAGTTCCTATTAATGTCCTTCAAGCCTGGTGACACCTGACATTTCTGCACACTGACATTTGGTCCACTCAGCAAGGATGTGTTTGGCTCAGTCAGCATGTGCAGGGCAGAGCGATGGAACAGTAGCTGATATTGACCAGCTCTGATCAATGGGAGTATAAGCACGCCATACATAGGGTCAGTAGATAGAGAAGCAGATAGGGAAGAATTCTAAAAATCTGCCCATGTGATGCGAGGCCCAATATTAGATCTAAAAGCTAAATTAAAGTGTTGTTCATTGACCTTCTTGTGGGTTGTGGGGCTTCCCTTGTCACAATGGCAGGGGCTGTGGATGGGATTGCAACTCTGTGAGACAATCAGTTGAGTCATGTAGGCGCTGTAGTCCAATATTGTTCTTGTTTTTATAGCTCCGGGCAAGTCGTGCAGCCCCTCTGTGCTTTCTTTAACAGCGTCTCCACCACATGACGTTTCTGAGTGTCAGAGAAAAGACAGACATGAAGTGAAGGAGCTGGTAATGAGTCTGTTCTGCACTTGTTACATTGATTCAATGACGACTAAATGCATGTTTAGAGCAAGGAGGTAATTTTGCTCCCACCAATCACTGTGAAGCGCAACATCTCTTACCTGTGCTCTCCTCCCTGCTCACAGTGCCCTTGGCTGCAGCCCGGGAGGCAGACAGGAAGTGCTGGAACCACTCCTCCTTCTCTCTTCCTGTGCGGCCGAACAGGTACAGGGTGACAGGAAGCTGGTGGTCTGTGACCGTGTGTCTCTCTGCTCTTTCTCCCTCCTCCTGCCCTTCAACCACACTCTCCTCCCCTACTTCCCCCTCGGCCAGAGTGATGCAGATGGGGTATTTCTTGTTCCACACCCTCTTACGGGCCAATCCGGGCGGCAACAGAGACACCTAGGATAAAAATTCACAGAGAGGAATGATAAAGGAAAAATTTTATTTATTTATTTTTCTATTTTTTCTTTCTCCACAAGATGCTGGCAGGCAGATATTGAGTTGGCAGCTTGCCATTGCCAAAGCGCTCTCCACATTGATTAGACTGTGTGTTCGTGTTATTCTATTACTCTATTGGAAGCTATACTGTAGCCGGCCTCAATATGTGAATGGGACAGTAGCTGGGTCCATTTTATTCAGAGCATTATCACTTCAGTCGTAATCCTCCTGGTCTTTCACCTCCGTTTTAGATGACAATCCGGGTGCAGAGAGATGAGAGTGAAGAGTTCAGGAGAGAGGTCACCTTGCTGCTATCTTTTAACCCCCCTGTGAGGAGCATGCCTGCTTCCCTGGGATCTGTTTCGCAAAAACACTGACCTTACAGTTAGCCAGCTGGTAAGTGCGTGAACGCAAAAACGAGGCCTCATGGGGCGCCTCATCGAAACTTGCCCACCGGGGGATGTTGGCATGTGGGTATCCCAGGCGTAGCCGGCTGCCCTCCAGGGTGACATAGACAGAGTGCGTGATGGAGGGGTGGAAAGTCTCAGGGTTATAGCTGTGTGTCTCATTCATCCAGCCCTGGAAGAAAATTATGAGCGTAACACTCTACTCAGGCAAATGAAATTCACAGTGAGGGACAATATAGCTCAGCAGGAGGGGAAACATGAGACGTGGTAGAATGCATCTGTCTCATTTAACAACGTGGACAAGTCTTTAAAATAGCCTAGAGCCTGCTCTTAGTAACTCCTCTATCCTCATAAAATTGACCTTATTTGAATGTGCCAACTCTGCATTTATTGAGGCAAACAGCCTCTCAGCAGAGCCGTAAAGAAAGCTATTATTAAAATAACCTGCTGTTACAATGCTGAAACTGCTGTGCCGAGTAGTTTAAATACAGTAATTACCTCAAACTCACCCATTAAGCAGCACTGATAGTACTATCTTTAGTGACTCACATGGCTGCTGTTGTTGATTGTTTTGATCGCTAACCCTGCAGAACAAACATTACAGTTTGAACCTCATTTCCATACAGCCAAATCAGTAGAAGGATGACAAGAAGTACTTAGGAGCAGGAGTTACAGTATGTGATGGTAGAACACTGAAATCATTACAGGCACTGGTCCAAGAGTTCGGCATTCCTCAACAGCAGGTATGGAGATATTTTTAAATTAGACATCTCTTATCTCAAATCTTTGGTTCCACTACAACAGCCCCACCACCTTCGGATGTTCTCTCTTAAGTAGTTGAGGTATTATGTATTGGCCATGAGGCCTCAAAATATTACTTCCACGTTGCTTAAATGTTCCAATAGTAAGGGCTCTAATCAAACCAGCCTGGGAGACTGATCTCAGCCTTTCATTCACAGAGGGAATTGATGAGAGATCAGAGAATTGAACAGCATCTTATGGAACTATAAGAAAACATCACAGGAACTTAGAACAAGCTTATCTACACTGTCTTTCACTCTTCATTACCTCAAGGTGATCTGTATCTGTGAGATCTCCATCCAGTGGATCCATGATCAGCAGTCTGGATTTGCTCAAATGGGTGCCTTTGTTGGTTCTTGCAGGTGAGCGTCGCGGGGCAAACATGAACACCACCACCAGGCCCAACATAAAGCCACATGCAACCCCCACAGACAGACCTGTCACGTAGGAGGGCAGTGGCAACACAAAGAAACCATAAGCTAGAAGACCCACTGGGAAGAGCCAATGAAGAAGCAGTGATGAGCCTGGCACTTTGACTCGAGACTGGGTGTTAGTTCTACAACGACTCCTTCCGGATCCATTCTGGAGCTCCACCACCTGAATCATATCATCATAAGTGTGGATTTCGAGATGGCTGTCTGTGCTGTGGGTGTGGGATTGTGGGCACTTTATTAAGGAGTCCTGTTGGAGGCTTCTCAGTGGTGTGTCATACACCCGTCTCTGCTCACCGTCAGCTCTCCTCCGGCACTTAAGGGCCACATCTTCACCGCCCCCATCTCTTCCACAGCTGCCTTGGGAGGCTGGTGAGTCTCCAGCACCTGAAGCTCTTCCTTGCTTGGGGATGCTGGAGCTTTCGTCACCAATGATCTTACTCAACATGCTCAGCGGATCCTGCATGGCCTCAGAGAACTTCCTCCGTGTGCCCTCCAGCTCTGCAATCAGCAAGCTGCCCCGGGGCTCAGCGGGAGGCATGCTGCCTGTGGACGGAGGCGATACCCAGTCGTCATTCTCATTCAGTTCCCTGGCTTCAGGCCTGGCTTCAGGGATCTTTGGATGGGTAAGCTGCTTCCAGGGATACAAATGAAGCTTGGAGTCTGACTTGGAGAGGTTGACCTCTGGCTCGATCCGCCGGGAAATCTCTGTGCTCAGGGACTTCACCAGGCTGAGCAGAGGTTTTCCTCGTAGAGAGCTGCTGTCGCTCGGCGCCAGGTCTGTGGAGGAGGATTTGACCAGGTTGGTGGTGACAAGCAGGTCTGCTGATGATGCTGAGAGATCAGCTAAAGAGCCTGGGGATGAGGGGGAATGATGCAGAAAGGGGGGCTGGGAGCGATGGCTTTGACTCAGGTCTAAATCCATCCCGAGACTGAGGTCAGGCTGGCTCTTCCTGCCTTGCGGTTTGTCTTTGGAAAAGGCCACGGTGGGACCTTCATCGCGACGGTCCAGGCTGAAGATGAGCTTGCTCTCCTCCATTATGGCTATCAACCAAGAGCTACTGAGAGAATGTGGTCAACCAAATGGTGCAGCTATCTCTGAAGACACGGAGCGTGGAGCTAGCACTGGTAGA
This sequence comes from Hollardia meadi, assembly GCA_037974645.1. Classification (NCBI taxonomy): domain Eukaryota; kingdom Metazoa; phylum Chordata; class Actinopteri; order Tetraodontiformes; family Triacanthodidae; genus Hollardia; species Hollardia meadi. Next base: position 5,430,931 of record JBBPCS010000672.1, read on the forward strand.
CTTGTTACATCCTTTTCGGGTTGCTGATTGTCCATTCATGTTGAATGATGTAACTGTGGTGAAAAACAAGGGAAATATATTGAAATGTGGTTATTTGATCATCTAAGCAACACCGTTATATTTAATGACAGCATAACATTTAACATCAAGCCTCTCTGCTACTTCTTCATCTGCTGCTCTGACCTTTCTGTTTCTGTCCTCTCCGTTCCCTCCTCTCCATTGCTTTTATAATTTCCTTTCCCCTTTCACCTCTTCACCTTTCTGTATAATCTTCTGTGTACTTTCTCCTTTGTCCTTTTTATTGTTCCTCTGCAGGGATACAGGGAACTCTGTGTGTGCTGTCAGTTCACAGAGAGGTTGGTGCGGATGAGTGCTTTGTTTCTGGAATCATCATTAGAAGTCATTAGCAGAGACTTTAATCCCATAGTCACAGCTTATCCCAAATTATATGGGGTTGATCCGACTCATTAGCCTTGTTTGTGCCTAAATGATGTAATCGTCATCTTCTTGTGTCGTTTTATATAGTTGTACAGTTTTCTTTGCCTCTTATCTTTCCTGCAGACAGTGAAGACTTGACTCGTTTACATCCTGTGACCAGATTCAATTGGCTTTATTTTTTTCAATCGTTTTCAATCAAACATGTTGCCAAAGCAAAAAAGTTACATATAAACAGCAGAATACATATATTAAAAAAGTTAAATTAAAGAAAAGATAGAAATTAAACCAAGTGTCTTGCTTTGTGACATGCAGTAATATATTCTCCTGCCACGGTATTGCTGTCTCCTAGAAGAGTTTGAATCGCTCTGTCTTTTGTTAGGATAAGAAAGTCTGGGATTTGCTGGTTGAATTTGGGGAAGAAGTCTTCTCTAATTTCTTTGTATTTTTGACAACTTGTGAGAAAGCTGATTTCTGTTTCGACTTCTCCGGTTTCACAGTGGATAAAAATTCTCTTTTTCCTTTTGAGCCATTCTCTCTTATGACGGCCAGTTTCAGTAGTTTACGTTCACTGAGTCTATATTTAGTTAGGGTTCAGGGATGGTTCAGCTCCTCAATCACAAGCTAAACTCATGGTTACCCGATGACTTTACTTTTAAGTAAAACATGGGAGAAAACAGTTTCATCTCCTGCAGCATCTGCTTGTGTGGATGATGGGAGTGAATGCATGCTGGAGAATAACTAATGCAGAGACAAACAAGTGCACACACTTGACCAGCCTCGCAAGATAAACATATACATGCACATTCACTTCAACTCCATCTGCATTTTTGTAACTAAGATGTACACCCTGGCTTTTCATCATTACTTTCTCCCATAATAATATCTGTGACAACTCTGAGTGAGACCTCGGTTACAATTAGTCAGACTTTGCTTCTCCATGAAAACAAGCTTTTTGTTTTTCAACCACACCCTAACCGTCGTCCATTAAGCCTTCGAAAGTGCAACAATTAGACACTCCCTCGGGGGAAACCAGGGCTTTGAGAGCGTATGGATCTGTAACAAGCCTGTTCCAGCTTGTTTACACGTGACAATCACTGACATGAGTCGTGGCAGGCAGGCTGCACTGTGTCAAAATCTACAGTACAATCCAGACTGAGAGTGGATTAACTGTAATTTTCCATATTAAAGAGGCTTTTACGACAGGAAATTAAGGACATTTGGTACATGAATTAAATCTAATAAATGGGAAATCAGTGTGTCTTTTAATCCCAGATACATTTCAGATACACTGTCAGTTAGTTGTGCTAGCTGTTGGCCACACACACACACACACACACACACACACACACACACACACACACACACACACACACACACACACACAC
>JBBPCS010000672.1:5439837-5462804 GCA_037974645.1 Hollardia meadi
ACACACACACACACACACACACACACACACACACACACACACACACACACACACACACACACACACACACTGGTATCCTGCTGTAAACCACCAAAAATGAAAATGTAAAACGCTGTAGTCTCTAGTGGAAGTATAGCACTTCAGCTAACCTCATGTTGAGAAAACCCTCCTCTCCCTCCATTACTGCATCATTATTCATAGGGAAAAAAATAATCTAGTAACGCTGTAGTTAAGATCTGTGGGTGGCAACGGTCTTTATGTCAGTCATGTGGTTTCCCAGAGAGATCTAACCATCCACTTCCTTTCTTTGCCTCTGGAGAGAGGTGATGGGTGTCCGGAAAAGGCACCACCAGGCTGACATTTGCATCAAGTGCTTTGTGTGTGTGTGTGTGTGTGGGGGGGTGTAAAATATTACTTTAGCTCTGATACACACTGTGTCAATAGCTGTTGTGAAATATAAGTTTATGATGTTGTTGCTCAGTCTCACTCCATCCTCCCATCATTCCTCAGGCTATGTTTGGTCTTATACACGTTGATTTTCTTTCCAACTTTGTCGTCCATGACACTTTGAGGCCTTGTCCCTTGCTCAGGTTTCTGTTTAGACAAAGAAGATGTAGACAGCATGGCGGCATTTGCCCTTAGTATTCCACAGACAATGAAGACTCCTTGTGTGCAGAGTTTTGGGTAGTGTCACATCAACAGCGTCAGTGGCCTGTTGACATACTTTCATTATGCTTTACTGTAGTGCACCCAGCTTATATTTAAAGGAATAGGAAATACACTTATTTGCAGAGAGTTAGATGAGAAGATTGATACCACTCTTATTTCTGTCCATATAATAAAGCTATGGTCAGCAGCAGATTAGCTTAGCTTAGCATACAGACTGGAAACAGCTACCCCAGCTCTGTCAAAAAGTAACAAAAGTTCAGTACTCAACATGGTTTATCTTGTTTGTCTAATCTGTACAAAAACCAAAGTGTAAAAATAAAAGTGCTTAAGAGGAGAAATAGTGCTTAAGAGGTGCTGGTAGGTGGATGTTATTACTAGTGGACAGAACTAAGCTAAGTGTTGCCCTGTTTCCAGTCTTTATGCTAAGCGAAGCTAACCAGCTGCAGCCTTATGGTCAGATATGAGAGAGGTAGTGATCTTTTCATTTCAGTAAAACTACATTCCAAAATGGTGAGTTAATTTATCCTGATGCATATTCTTGCGTAGCCAGACAAAGTGGTATCAATCTCCTCATCTCATTTCCAGCAAGACAGCAAACAAGCGTGTTTCCTGACATGTTAAACTGTTCCTCTAGCTGCTCAATTTGCTACTTGTGGAAATTAGATGTATTTCGTTGTTTTTCTGTTGTTTGTTTCCTGGTCAGCGGAAAATAGCAACATGTGTTTCATCCATGCATGGAGGCATAAATCATGGGTCCCACACTCATCCTGTCAGCCTGACCGTGGCCTTGAGGCTCCTTCGGTCACCCCCCCCCCCCCCCCCCTTCAACATAGCAGCATTGCTTGGAAATGTTTTCACTCGGTTTGATGTTTGCTCTCCTGTTCATTTTTACGGCCTTGATTTTCCACTGCCTCATTAATCGGGTCTCAGCTATGAAAGGGTTTAGATGTAGGGTTTGCTGCCAGCAGAAGTCCCCTTCAGCAAGTCAGTGTTTAGCATAGATGGTCCAGTAAATTGATATGATAACCCATGGAATTTAAGATCTGTTTTTCTTTTATAAAATAACATGATAATCGCATTGTTTTTTAGGATCCTTTTGTCTACTCTGTGCAGAATGCCTTTTGTTAGGGCGCTACAGGGGATGTAGCTGCAGCACTTCAGCGGGAGAACCCATAATCTTGGGGGCAGGAAGTCTCTTGGCCACATCCTTGCTGGCAGGGTTAGTTTTGAATCTTATGATCCAGACTGCCGAGAACATATCAGTAGTGTAATCAGCGCTGTAGCACTTCAGGGAAGAAAAGCGCTACATCCTTTAAGCAGCAGGGAGTTCCAGACTAATGTGGCTAGTCAGCAAGGCATTCCAATAGAGCTAAATAGAAAACATCTTTGTGCCCTGAGTTGCTCTCTTTGCACATTTAAATGCAGTATAGACTGAAAGACATCTTTTCCTCAAGTTAAATGAGACAGAACATATATAGCATAATAGATTTACATGCATGAGAAAATTGAGAAGAAATTAATCATCCCTGATCTGTTTACAGTTTGTCTTGACACCAAATACATGAACAGATTTATGAGAGAAAATGGCTGTTATTGATTCTCTGATAATGAGACAGCTTGTGATGAGGGACCCGGAGGGAGAGGGGGGGGGAGGGGGGGGGGGGGGGAACAATTCATTAACTATTCATGAGTTTGGAAAGACAACTTATGGTCAATTACTGAAGTGACACTTATGTCAAGGAGTGAAGGACGAATCCAAGAGTATGGAGGAGAGAGTGCAGGAGAGAGAGCGAGACGAGCGCTCAGTTTCTCATCAATAAACACTGACACCTCTGTGCTTGCATGTGTCACATTCAGGCACACGCACAAGTGCACGCACACGCGGTGAATAATCCGTCATATAGAGACAGACGTATTGATTAGACACAGATAAACAGGGGGCAGACAGGCAGCGATAGGCCATTTGAAGCTCTTGTAGTTGGATAATAATCAATTAATGGTCTTTTATTATGGGGATCATTTAATGGGGGGTGGATTGAAATGGCTTAACTTTAAGTAAAGAGGGAAACTTGAAACCTACACAAGAACAACTCTGGACAAGTCTTTTTTTTCCTCCTTCATACTCATGGCCATGGACTCTCCACGTGAGAACAAATACTTTTTCATCATTACAGAAGATCTCTTCATAATTGCAGTCACATTTGTTTCTCTTTACGTTTTCATCTTAGGCATCAACTTCAGAAATTCAGCTTGAGCTTATTCACTTTCTTTCCAAGAGTCAGATGAGAGGATTGATTTCAATCTCATGTCTGTATGTTTTGTAGGAAGCTACAGCCAGTATTCTGTTAGCTTAGAGCAGGTATCTATCTTGGCTCTGTTCAAAGGTAACAAAATCCAGCATCTCCAAAGCTTGCTATGTCTTTTTTTGCTTCATCCTTACAAGAACCAAAATTTATAAACAACATTTTATGTTTTACTTTTTAATGGATGCAAAAGGAAATAGAAAGAAATAGCATGTGAAACACAAACCAGATACAATGTTAATTATTGAGCCTTAGAGGTTCTTTGGACAGAGCCTAGCTGTTTTCTCTTGCTAAGCTAACCAGCTTTTAGCCACAAAACTGAAAAAAAACACACCAAACTATTCCTTTAAGATCTCCACTACAGTTTGAAATAAAGGTCTGTGGGTTTGAACCTTGTTTGGCTGCACAAGTCGAGTTTGTATTGACTGCTGCTTGTTCAGGGGTTACTGTGCTGCATTTGACCACAGAGCAAGAATGAAATCAGTGAACCTGTAGTGTGACTGCTGCTTCTAACCACAGTCAACCGCTGCGTAATGCACTTTAAAACTATTGGAGGGTCAGTTTTATCAGCGTTGTTTTGCTCACACGTTCTCCTTAATCTAGTTCTTGCAACTAGAATATAAAGATAAATATAATGATGAAAAGATAATGCTGGCATACACTGAAAAATCAAGTGACATTAATTAATCTACATGGTTAACAAGAGTGTATTTGTTTTTTTTAGCTGTTCAAACTCAAACATTTTTGCTTTTGCTGTTGATTTTTCATCTTAAGAGGAAACATTGGGGCTATTTAACTGTTACTTCATCAATACTGCGGTTTGGTTTTTAATTATAATTGAATCAGTGGTTGACCTCAGACAGTTTCAACAGAATATCTGACAAAATTAAAATAAATTCCCTTGGACAGCCATCAGTGATGATCTACATTTCTGAGAGGTCTCTCTGGGCTCAATACAGACTTCAAATCTGACACATGTAAGGCTCCCATTACTTGTTTGTTTTACAGGAAGCCACATGAAAAGCTCTTTGTTTCCAGTAATTCAGTATAAGATGTGTTGAGTAAATGAACGACAGACAATTCATTTGTTTGATTTAAACATCGCTCATCATCCATGCCATGCAAAACAATTCTGGCTCTGAAGTTGAAATCCACCACAGTTTTTCCTCACGCAGTCTGTCAATTTGTCGAGGCATGAATAACCGACAGATCTGTCGAATGCCCGCAATGCAAGTTTGCCAGATAGTGCTGAAATAAAAGCACTGTGTGAGACAAGTTACAATTAGAACTGTGATGAGAATCAAATGAGAAAGAACTTTCTCAGAGTTTAAAACAGGTTCACACGGTTTGTAGAGACGAAACTTATAAAGATAAGTTCAAATGTACTACAAAATCAGATAAATGAAATCATTATTTTATGTAAATATAAAGCGGATTACTAGATGCTCCAGTATTGTGACACATAATTCAGCACATGCCTTTTTACAGGCGCACTCTACACAGCATCTCTCCTCAATGCAGCCATGTGTTGAACAGACGAGCTGAGCTCAGCAGTTTGCCATCCTGGTTGGACTTCCTGCACACTTTGGTCTGTTTGGGTGCTCGTATGAACCCATAGGGGAGGTGAAGGTAGTGGGGGTAGTGAGGGGGGTCGGAGGCACTTTGCTCTTGCAGGAAGAAGGGTGGTGGTGGAGGGGTCTGTAGGAAATTGCTGTTAAGTGGTTCTTGAGGCTTTGTGGTTTTGACTCATCAAGCCTGAAGTGAGTGGATGGTCCTTTTGTACAGGCCTTACAGTGAGACACAAATAGGCTGTCTGGGGCCTTGGTACATAAACACACTACAGTGTATGAAGCTTTAATCACAGATTTGGGGGTTCTTTAATGCCAAGTGTATTTAATGTGTTTATGTTGTCTCTTGATGTTCTTTTCACTGAAATCAGTAAATTAGAATTTGTACCCCACATGTGATCAAATTGGCAAGTTGGATGGTCTCTGCTTTAAAGTTAAAAAATGAAACTGGTTGAGGATTGAAGTTCAAAACTTGAAACTTTAATGTGATAAACCACAGCATAATGGAGCAATTTCACAAAATTCAAAGTGACAAAGTGACAATATTTTTTTTTAAACTGCATAAATCAGTATTTTTAGATCAAGACTTGCTCAAACATCTGTGTATAATGAATGAGAGTGTTTTAGTGTCTTTTAGCTTATTGTTTTGATTTTTACGGCCCACAACTTCACTGTTTTGGTTCACTCTTGCTGCTCTTATTGGCGTTTCCAAATGTAGCAGACAGCTGTTTGCTGTAATAAACCAACTGTACACTACCTGCTCAGCACCAAACAACAGACAGACAAAGTTAACAACGAGCTGGTGAACATAGTAGTGCCTGTTGCTAAAGAGCCATATATTTTCCTCTATAAACAGCTAAAAGAGAGTTAATATTGGATTTACATTCATTAGTTAAACACAAACTTGACTCTAAATGAATGCTAATTTTGCTCTGTATCTGCTGGATGTATATAGTGCATACTATGTCAACATGTTACCCATATCACTTTACCAAGTGAGCTACCAGGGCGCCCCTAAATTCTGTGTCTTACCAGTCTCTTTTGTGTCATTTAGGAACCTGATGCCTCGGACGCTGGATGGCCAGATCACCATGGAGAAGACCCCCAGCTACTTCGTCACAAAGGAGGCTCCCAGCCGTGTCTGCACTATGAACTGCCAAACTAAGCTCATTGTGGTGGTCAGGGATCCTGTGACGCGGGCTGTATCTGACTACACTCAAACACTGTCCAAGAACCCAGGCCTTCCATCCTTCCAGAGCCTGGCTTTGAAAAACGCCTCCACAGGCCTGATTGACACCACATGGAGTGCTGTGTGCATCGGCCTCTACGCCAAACATTTGGAGAACTGGCTTCAGCACTTCCCCTTGTCTCATTTTCTGTTTGTCAGTGGCGAGCGGCTGGTGTCTGATCCGGCTGGGGAGATGGGCCGGGTTCAGGACTTTCTGGGTCTGAAAAGGGTCATTTCAGACAAACACTTCTACTTCAATCAGACCAAAGGTTTCCCCTGCTTGAAGAAGCCAGAGGGGAGCAGCAGACCTCGCTGCCTTGGAAAGTCCAAGGGCAGACCCCATCCCCACATCCCCCCAGAGGTTCTGCAGAGACTCAGAGACTTCTACAGGCCATTTAACCACCATTTCTACCAGATGAGTGGACAAGACTTTGGCTGGGACTAACTGAGGAGATTCCTGTCATAGCCCAGATAAAAGCCCGTCTCTTACCTTCTGGAGAGATTGACTGTTTAATGCTCCACAGGGCTAACGTTCTCAGGGACAGGGTGGAGGGTAAAGTCCACAAACTGAATTCTGTCTCAGTGGAATCAACATGACATGCAGCACATGAACTGACACTGTTTTGTGGTCGAGCATAGACAACATGGACACAGTGCTGCCAATATGTAAGTTACACACATAGTTAATGGCTTAGTTATTAAACCATTTTCTTGCTTGTATGTTAATGTCATATGGATGTTAGAAGCAAACTACGTACCAAAGGGAAAGCAACCATTGCCTTTGAATATAATTTTTGACTTTCTTTATGTTTTGTTTATAAAATACACTATTTATAGTTTCTGTTGATTTGAAATACAACAGTTACAGATTTCTTTTATGAAAGAAATGTATTTATTACATGGCAAGACATAAAGGTGATTACGCTTCCATTGACAAGACATTGGAAAAAATGTCGTACTCCATGATAAACCACTATTCCTTTTTAATCATTAGCAGTGTTACTTTTACCGCATCAATATTTTTATTGCATTTTCTCTTTCCGAATGGTCTGTGAAATGCTATACATCTTAGTTAGATGTTGCAGGATATTTCTTAATACATTGCAATTGATATACCAATAATACCTCATCTATAAATATTAAAGGCATAACAACAGAAACCACACATAAAAGATATTTTCCCTTTAAAGCTCCATCACTATTTTAATTGCCTTAGACTGTACTAACTGTATCCACTGTTACTGTTTTGGTCTGTGATTATTTTAAACCATTTTAAACTCCTTGTATAAAGTACATAAAGCACAGTGATGTGTATAAAACCTTAATTCTGACTCTGATTCTTAGTTATGTGAAGTATAAAGTTTTTTCTGACATGGATGTTTTATCCTTTTTCATCTCATGTGTTACTATAAATAAGTTATCAAGCAAACTGAGGATGTATATATAAAGACTGCTATGATGTATTTGGCCCTCAAAAGTGAATTGTAATCCAACAAATGTAATAAATGAAGGTGAAACTTATGCAGAGTCGAATCCCCATTTGTGGAGGGTTTATCCATTGTCCCCCTCTGTGAAGGAAATCTTGTGAGCCGAAGCAATGAGGTCTCAGGAGACTGAAGGTGTCTGAAGCAGAAGTATTTATTGCAGCTTGAGAATCAAGGATGTTCAACAGTTCAACAAGTGAAATATCATCCCCAAGTCTAACTATCTTCCTGAAAAAGGGCGTATATAAGGTCCAGCTTACGTTATGAAATATGTCATACAAATGTCCTCTTACTATTGGATGGTTGTTAAATATGCAGATAAGTATATTCACACATGACTTGCCCAGTGAACTCTCGCCTGCACTCCAAGGGCATCAGCTCTGTCTGCAAACAGAGAGGCGTTTGTTGAGGCTACAGTCTCTGTAGCCTTGAGTACAGTGGACGGGAATCACAACAAGATAAGCTGAACTTTCTACTGTAAACAAGTAGCCTACTGAATGGACCAAAGATAATTAAACAGAGCAGAACTAATAGAAACGTGTATTAAATGATAGAAACATGTATTAAATGAGATGAACATAATTAAAGTGACCAAATACAATTAAATGAATGTAAATTCCTTCACTCCCCTGAATAGCGATTGCCCACCCATAGCTTAGCAACTGAAGCTAGCATGACGTGCTTTGGATTTTTCCACATGTGGAAGTGGAGTGCATGGGAGTGTAGGAAGAGAGATACTCAGCATCTGAAGAATTTGGTGGGTGTTGGCTCCTTTTTTTTAGCCTTTCCAAATCCAAAAACACAAGAGCAAAAGTGTAAGAAATGGATGAAAGTGCTGTTAGCATGTCCACTAACTTATAGGCCAAGGAGCATATCACTAAATAGCTAGGTGGTGTTGAGAATGTAGGTTATATAAAAAACCTCTCTCCTACCTTTAAGTATGTCAAACACAACCTAAGAATGTTTTTTTCTATTAACGTTAAAAGTTAGAACATTCTACACTGGTGATCAACTGGTGAGGAGACTGTTATCATTTTAGCATGATATCATGTGTGGGCAGTCCAGTCCACAAGAGAGAGGGGGCTGCACCCGAGGACAAGTGGCATGACCTCTCAGAGAGCGACACTGCTAGTGCTAGCTCATGTTGTGGCAGTGTTAACAGAGCTAGTGGAGTGAGGCCAGAGGGGATTCGTCATACTGTTATATTTATCTACTTGCTCGTTGAAGATCCCCTTTACTGCCAACTTAATATCTATTGATGTCTATTGCTTAGACTATGTTATAAATAGCCTAGTATTTCTTTACGCAACACATAAGTGCGAATGTTGGGGAATAATGGGGTTGGTCCAGGCAAAAATTGCCAGGGCGGGCTGAATTGGGAACACTGCGTTTCCCTCTCGCCACTTCCACACAGTGAGACCATATGTACAGTCTGAGGCTTGCTTGGGCTGTGGCCTTTAATTATGAGAGATGTCATCTCGCTCAGAAAGGCCTTCCACTTCCTCTCTGGGCTCAGAATTAGCAGCAGAGCTCTTCTTTTTCATAGTACACTATCCTGTATGGGGGAAAAAAACAACAACAACATCTGCTCTCATGGAGCAACCAAAAAAGAAACCCACTTAGGATCTAAAAAAAAATATACGCTGCATATGTTGTTTAACAATGCATGGAAATGTGCCAGACGTTTGATGATTAAAGCAAAAAATATTCAATCAAATCGATTAACATGAGTGTTGTTTGTGGAAACAGTGGTGGTTTGTGAGTGAGGAAAATTAGTGGCTGCTTGCATTAGCATGCTAGTGTGTGTAATTCCTGTCAATATTTCTGTCACATTCCCCCTGTGGTTTATACGTCTGGCATTAGTTTTTAGTGGGCCTCGCTAAAATTTAAATGCACTTGGCTCACTCCACCTGTGCCAACTTTTATTATTAACAGTCATAGTGATAGCAGTCTTTTCACTGTGTCAGCCCAACAGCAGGCATTAAAGATGACTGATTTCCCATTCGGCCATCTGGGAAAGACGTTAGTATTGGTGTTCGCAGGACCAGCCAAGTCGTTAAGTTTCATTAAATCAGCAGGACATTCGGCATCCACAGTTGTCACTAAACACTGGTAATGATGTGAGAAATCCAATTGAGGTTAAGGAAGAAAAAGCAAGAAAAAGTTGAGAAATGATTGAGAATCCATTCCCTAAAAGAAAGATGTGAAGATAAATGGCCTGTGTTTATATAGCGCTTTTCTAGTCAGCTTGACCACTCAAAGTGCGTTATAAGTCAGCATTCACACCTCAGCAGGAGTGGTAACCATTCACACATGCACTCACACAATTTGGAGTTCAGTATCTTGCTCAAGGACACTTCAACATGCAGGTCCAACCACCGACCTTCCGATCACTGGACGACCACTCTACCACCTGAGCCGCTACATACCAGTACACCCACATGAGTGTAGGTGTTCATGAAAACGATCTACTCCATATTTATTAAACCATAACTTTACCCACCTCTGTGATCAACAAGTCTAACGATTCAGTCTTGGATTCAGTGGAGTACAAAAGTGTTACAGTTCGAGACGTACAGCTGTCTGAATGTCTTTTACATTTCCATTACGAATTTATTAGAGGATTCAGCTTTATATTATGTAGTATAATATTTGAGATTTTTAAAGAAAAACTGTCATTCTGAACCATTTTGAGTGGTTTCTCAGCAGCTAATATACAGTAATAAATATTAATAAGACAAAATAAAAACAGGAAATGCTGGATCACCTTATCTTAGTAACTATAGCACTATTGTTCATCAGATTGTGAACAAAACATGAGGCTTAAATGATACAATATGGTATTTTTTATGTTTTGGACTCTTCATAAACTCAGAAAAAGTTTTATTAATTTATTAAACATAAATTTTTTTCTTACCGTCAATCCCATGGAAAGACCAAAACCAACAATATGTTTGTCCATCTCTCAATACATTTCAACTTCCTTTCCCTGTTTGTGGCTCATTTAGTTTGTTTGAAATTCAATATATTCTGCATTACAATTGCTCAAACAAATAAAATGCAAAGACAATAAATTACATGTCCATAAAACTGCAAATCTTCATTTCTCATTGAAACAGTAATTTGTTCAGCTTTAGCTGGCATGCAGCCTCCAAGGTTTTGAGACCACAATTTAATGCGTGCCATCAGTTCCTACCATTATGGATTTGTTTGCATGAGCAAAAATCACCCGATGTGGATCGAGTTACAGGCCACTGTGACTATTTGAGATTAGGTGTGATGGGGGATGTATAATTTGTGCGGTGACTCTTCTTTGGGAATAATCGGCACAATAATCGGCACAGGGCAGACTAATCAGGAAGAATGAACCTCTCCGAAGGCTGAAGGAAAGGGAGCTGATTCCTACACAGCAGATAAAAAGTAGGATTAGAGTGTAAAAGTGGTTTCTCTCTGAGGAGCCACAAATAAAGATGTTTCATACTGAGGACTCCACACATTTTCCACCCGTACCGCACTCTCCTCAGATTCAGGGAAGAAATGCTCGAGGATTTTCTCTCTTCTTTGTGGTTTAGGCCTCACAGCATCTTGTTAAATTGTGACTCCAGCTTTAATTGATAAGAGAGAGTAATTTGGGTTAGAGGGATTTTCGAATGGTCATGGCAGCTAAACGCAAATAGGGAAACGTTTTAGGTATATGGGATTAAGAACTTTCACAATAGGATTTAATAGCATTGTTTTTCTGGGCACGTTTCAGTGCAAGCCTCTGTTGCAATTTTAGCCAACAAAATACCAGCTGCTTAGTGGGCCTTGATTGGAAATCTAAAGTTTATGGAGAAGCCTGCTCGTGGTTGGTGAGGTCCTAACTGACAGAGTGCTGCCAAATGCATGAAAATCTGTCACACTGAAAAATAAAACTGCATTCCTAAGATTAAAGAAAAAAAATCTTCTGGAAATGTTGGCATTCTCCAAATGCTGCGTTTAGTTGTTAAACTTACAGTGCATTCACTTACAGTATGAGTATGTGCCACTGTGCCTTCCACCTCAAACAAAATGTGAACACACTAGGTCGATCACTCTGAATAAAATTGGCTCGCACCTGGCCCTCATGCGTGGTTTCTTTTCATTTGCCAAAGACCCCACTCATTATTCTACGAGAAGGAATTACAGCCCTTAAATTTGGCCTATAAAAACACACAAATTGGTTCTTGATTTGCTCCACAGTGTAATTAATCCCCAACCACCCGCTTGTTAGTTCATACGTAAGGCTGGTTAATTGAATGCTGTATTTGTCATCAATGCTTTTGGAAATGTGGGTAAAAAGACAAAGTGTATTTGCTGTGCACTGGGTTGACATGTAATATCAAACACATGTACAGTACAGACACACACACAGTAGCCCTTCTGCCTTTCCAAAAAATTTAATAAAAATCAATTTTCCAGGGTGTGTGTGTCTTTTTGATTTGATATGTCATATGCATCCTGTCTGACTCAATCCTCCCAGTGGCTGTGCATGTTGGTGGTTGGCGGAATAGCCACAGCACAGCGCTGTCTGGTGACATACAGCGCGGCACGCAACGCGAGGTAGCACGAATGGTCATTTCCTGCACACACACACACACACACACACATTGCCAAGCTGTAAAACGTTTTCACATGTTGGACTTTGCAATAAATTTCATGTCAAGGGCTGGTGCTTTAATCCGCAAAAAAAATGTGTGCTAAAAATGCATTTGTGCATTTTTATCATCAAGAAGAGGCTGTTGTGCGTTTCTCAACTGAAATTACATGCTAAGTAATAAACAAAAAGTAGACAAAAAAGGCGACATAATTGATCTTTCCTTTATAATCCATATGAACCACTAATCATGTTCAAGCTCGCATTCATGTTCAAGTTGTTTTCCGTGTGAAGCTGACAGTTTTGACCCGGCGACCTTCAGCAAGAAAGATACCTCTGCACTAAACCTACTGATGTACTGATGGCTACTAGCAGATGTTTTAACATGTCTGTGCTAATATGTCACATATGGAATGTTACAGTAGGTGTAAAACAAGACTCATATTCAACCGCACACCCGTGTCCCGTCTTATCATTGCACAGTCCCTTTTGGTCTCTGTGTGTACCTCTGTTTTCGCATATTTCATTTTCTTCCATCATATCAATTTTAGGCTGAAACTAAACACCTATCAAAGGACTTTTTGACTTGATGGGGCCACTAGATGAAAAATCAGGGTATCACCAAAGTCAGTAGGATCAATCATCTGAAAACCATGAACATCTGTACCAATTTTGTGCCAATCTAATAGTCGCTGAGTTGTTCCAGTCTGGACCAGTGGTGGAACAACCAACAAGGACACTAAAAAATATAACTGTACGCCTCTTTGTGCTCGGTTTTAGATGGATTTCTTTACAAGAGAATTCTCTAAACTCTGCTATTTGGCTCAGTTACCACCTGGCTTGATTTCATGTCACAGGTGACATCACTGTTAGTGTGTGTCATATCTGGGATCTCCCTTAAAAGCGTCACATATACCCTCTCAGACCCCTGCTCGGTGACAACACACTGCTTCATGTGGTGAACGCTAAACCAGAGTTGAGCTCGAGCTTTGAAGCCATTGTTAAAACCTATGAGGGTGTAATACCTTCAGTCACATGGGGAGAATGAATAATATGATTCATATCTCATAAAAGACGACGCCTGTGCTCACATGGCACACTGTGCACTGCTGTTCCAGCGCAGTGAGGAAAAAAACAGGCCAAGACTACATTTCCCCCCGATCCCAAATCTAATTGAATCTGTCATAACTGCTCTATTGATGGACGGGTATAACCCCTGGAGTCCCCTGAGGGCCAGGGCTTGGGTCCTGTGAGTCTCGGAGATAACATGCCCCACAGGTGTGGGGAGATGATGTACACAGACTCAGGTTACAGCAGACTGGCCTGGGACAGGTTGAAGGAGACTCTGATTGATCCTGAAAACAGAGACGCCTGTGGGAGAATGGTAATTGAACCTGGAACAGATGTTTAACAGTCCAGGAAGAATGTGGTTATGATGAAGGTACACAGCCTGTAAGTAGAAATTACACAAGACGAACAGAGATACCACAGTTTTATTAAATGATATTGGCATGAGGACTCTTTCTGGTGTATTCGATTGTTAACTGAGCAGACAACAGACACCGAAGGGGCGACAGGGTTCAATGTGCAGTTGGAAAAATGTATCCATATGGTGGTTTGCAGCAGAAACGTGGTCCATCAAACCTTCTGAAGAAAACACATCTTCACTAACCTAACAAGCAGCAAAATGTGTTCCAAATTGAAGAGTAACCACAGATAGCCAGTGCCAAACCCTCAGTCCTCTATACTCCCTCACTAACATGAATATTTTCTCAACTTGAACTCATCTGGTATAAACTCTTATTTCACATCTGAGCTTCTGAAGGGTACAACACCTAAACTCAGACTGTACTGCTTATATGTGATGTGTCATTTCTTTTATCAGAACTAGCAGGGGAAAAAAAGTTCAAAATGCTAGATGTTGGTCTTTTATAATGTTATTATTATCCTATCATTGTAATCTGGATACTTTTCATTTATATATCAGTATTATCATGCCATTTTGGACTGATGTTGTTATAATGTACTGTGTCTATGATGCATTTAATGTTAATTTTACTCCATCTTTAAGAGTATGAATCTGTTGTCTTGGCAGAAAACACTAGCTGCAGCAGTGAATTGAAGAACTTTTACTCAAGAACAGCAACTTTTAGGTCTACAATGTTGTATTGGTACTTTTACTTAAGAAAAAGATCCCAGTACTTCTTCGAACACTGTATTTAACTCAGTATAAAAAGCATATAACAGTACATACACACTGATAATAATAATAATCGAATAATGTTGATAACGCGAACAGCAGTCATTCTGTCTCCACTGATAGGCCTAATTACTTCTACATTCTTGTGGATAATTCATTCTTACGTTTACTTATATTTGGAAGGCTGGACCTTGTAATAAAATATTTCCACAACATATTATTGCATATTTTATTTGAGAACAAGTGCAGATTACTTCTCCAACCACTGCTGATCTGAAACAATAACCCTGTGATTTTCATATCCCTGGCTTGAGTAGATAATAAGGTAAAGTGTAACCTAAGTGTTTTGGAAACGTTTTCTCAAAGACACAAAGCAGGATAAAATTCAGAAGAAATGTAGTCTTGATGGCACAACACTGCCACCTGCTGATCCACACATATATTGAAATGTATTTAAAATGATTAATTTCAACCTTCCAGTAAAAAAAAACACTCTTTCTTCATGAGTATTTATTTCGCCGTATTAGTGCCTTTTATTTTCACTACTGGTCTTGTCGATCTACTCTGAAGCTCATGGTGACAACGTCCTGGATCCCAGCCTGCAGCTCATCATGCTCCTGCACGGCAGAGACTCCTTTAGGGGTCCCAGTCAGAATGAGATCCCCCTCCTCCAGGGTGATGAAGTCGCTGATGTAACTGATGAGATAGGGGATGGAGAAAATCATGTCGGAGGTGCAGCCGCTTTGCCGCAGCTGGTCGTTCACCTTCAGCCACAGCTTCACATTCCCCGGGTCAGGGATGCGCTCTTTGGGGATGAACTCACTGACGGGGCAGGAGGTGTTGAAAGCTTTGGCCAACGTCCAGGGCAGACCTTTGGACTTGCAGTCGTCCTGGATGTCCCGTGCTGTCATGTCCAAGCACAGAGCGTAGCCTGCAATATGGTCCATAGCGTCGGACTGAGGGATGGCCGTGCCCCCTTTCCCGATGACCACCCCTAACTCCACTTCATGGTGCAGGTTGCTGGAGTACAGGGGCACCAGGATGGGTGAACCCTCTCTTACGTATGCAGAAGGGGGCTTCAGGAACAGAACTGGCTCGGTAGGAATCGCATTTTTCAGCTCTTTCGCATGGTCTGCATAGTTTCTCCCAACGCAAATTATCTTCCTCCCCCATTCCCAAAACCGAGATAAATTTCGTGCTGTCATTGAGGAGAACTGTAGAGGTTTCAGCCGCTCTGAAGCAGTCAGCACCCGACTGACTAAACTTTGACCGACTCTCTGGTTCCTGGAACCAAATTATTAACCTACGGCAAGCCTGGCAGGACATACAGAGAACTCAAATCTAACTTAACCAAAGCTATAATATTGCTGTATTTCATACGTTTGTAGGGGCAAAAGTAAAATAATACCCCTCACATATTCCCTATTATATCTTTATTGACTCCGCGTTTAAAATGCGGAAATTACAACAGTATTCACGAGATTGACTGCTTATAGACGATCTACTCCCCCTGACTTGATTGGTGGAGCCTGGGAGTTGAAGCGGAACTGAAGCAACAACCAAACTTTTCTGGTTTATACCATACGAACGTGATAAGGATATCGCTGCCGTTATGTTATTTAAGTCGATAGTAGGGAGTGCGTGCACTCTACTTGGAGCTGCAACAGCCTTCAAATTTGGTATGTCCGTGCGTGTATACACGTAAACAAACATCTAGCTAGCATGTTAGCTTGTGTGCATGGATTTTAACTAATTGCGGATGGCTAACAGTTTTTTTTTCTTTTGTCGTGGCTTGAGAGGTCACAGCTGGCCTGTTTGAGCAGAACACATGTATCTTCTTACATAATTTCATCCGTGGCAGTCACGTTAGAACAATGCTGTGGCAGCTAGCTAGGTAAAAGAAATGTAATGCATTTTTTAAAAAGGTAGCATTGAAGCTAACGTTGTTTACTTTATGGTGGCGTCATATTAGCACGCCAGTTGAATTACGTTACCTGTCAAGGCAGTGGCTATTGTGTGTTTCTGGTTTTTGTTGTTGCACAAAACGAATACTTGTAGGTTAAGGGTATTTTAGTGGAATTAAAGGAATTATTTAAAACAGACTGTCGTCATGTCAGTCTGACATTGCTGGCTGTCATATATTGACTTGTATCCTCCCATGAAGCACCTGTGGAAGTCCAGGCCCAAGCAGCTGCTCTCCTTCACAGCGCAGTAAGGAAATCTTCTCTGGTGGAACAGGCAAATATGAGGATTGAACTTCTCCCAGCACTCACTGATAACTACATGTACCTCCTGATTGATGTGGACTCCAGAGAAGCAGCTGTTGTTGACCCTGTGGAGCCAGTAAAGGTCTGTGCATTATGTTCTTATAGTATGTGAGATTGCATTCAATGCTTGGAAGGTTTTATATTAAACATTTATACTACTAAAAACGTGATCAATTTCGGATTTGATGCATTTGGGATTGGCACTATACTTTATTATGGTATATGTTTTTTTTCACCATTACAATATAGTGTCTGCAAAATCTATTGTGATGTGTCGGTGGATAAAATGACCCAATAGAAATGTTTGTTTTTGGACCATTCAGTAAATAAAGGTATGTTCAATGCTTGAGCAATCAGTGTACTCCATCTTGTATATCCAAACATTATATTGATTTTAATTTAATATTATGGCAAAATGTCTGAAGGTTGACAAATTAGAATATATTGTCCCATCATTTGATGCATTGTTTATAGATTAATCTAACCAGGATTATATAAAGTACTTAAAACTAGCTTCACATTGACCAGCTGCCTTATCAAAAAGCTGCTATCTGTTGTTGCATCAATAATAATACAGTTGTGTATATATATATCATAACTGTTCTGCATAACAAGTAATTTTATGCAGGATTGCAAATTAAGTCTTGTTATTATATTATATTATATCTGTACTTCCATTTTTGGCTACATCTAATGGTTATTTCCATTATAATGTATATATCTTTTTTTCAATCATTTAGTCTTTAAAATGCAAAAATTGTCTTGTCTTCACTCCAACACCCACAGTTATATAATGTGTAATGATAAAACAGAAAAAAGAAAAAAGCAAATTTTCACATATGAGAGGCTGGAACCAACAAATATTCTGCACTTTTCCTTGATGAATGTTTAAAACAATTATCTAAAACGTCTGGTGATTAATTTTCTTTCAATTTGATTATTCAAACAATAATTTAAGCACTGCTTCAGTTTGCCCTTTTTGTGCTTTCAACAGGTTGTAGAAGCCATCAGAAAACATGGTGTAAAACTCACGACAGTTCTGACCACCCATCACCACTGGTAAGCTACATGTTAAGTTGGCTTCCATTTGCATGCAATATTCACGGGAGCATTTTCAAAACACTAAAGCTAACCAGCCAAAAATGTCAGTATACTAAGAAACCCATTAGATCTGGGTATTGTTGTGTAGCAACAATAAATTGATCATTCTCTCTTCTTAGGGATCATGCTAGTGGAAATGAGAAGATGGTAAGGCTGATGCCAGGACTGAAGGTCTATGGAGGAGATGACAGAGTTGATGCTATTACAAAGAAAGTTTCTCATTCCTACAACTTTAAAGTAAGACTGTCAATCTCTCTGCTCTGCAATCCAAATGCAAGCCCAAAACGTCTGATGTCTGCTCACTGGTGTCTTTCTTTCCCAGCTTGGAACACTCAATGTCAAATGCCTGTTTACACCATGTCACACAACCGGTCACATCTGCTACTATGTGACAAAAGAAAACAGCAGTGAGCCACCAGCTGTTTTCACAGGTACGGTATGTCAAATCACATTCAGGTCAGGTGAACTGCTCAAATACATGAAATACCAGGCGATACTGGAGACAATGAAGACTCTGACAAAACAGTCACATCTGTCAAGCTTGATCAGTATTGATGCAGCCTCTGTAACGAGTCAGCACTCGTTTCCTTTTCATGACCTAAGGACTCCTTTTCTTTCCCATGCAGGGGACACGCTGTTTGTAGCTGGTTGTGGTAAATTCTTCGAGGGTACAGCAGAGCAAATGCACAAAGCCCTGATAGAAATTCTCGGACGCCTGCCTCCTGAAACGGTAATTATATGTACTCCGTGTGTAATGTCTGTAAAAAGTATTTGTGAATGTAAACAGAACACTGAAGACATAAATCATACTTGAAGTATATTACAGAGGCTGATGGAGATGATAGCTAAATTTTGAAGTTTTTGAGATCATTTGATACATTTCTGATTTTGGGTGTTGAAAATGTCCTATTCTGATAAAGTATACTTAAGCTGTATGACACACTGACTGACCATGGTGTGTTTGTGTTTAAGCGTGTTTACTGCGGTCATGAGTACACCGTCAGTAATCTGAAATTTGCACGTCATGTGGAACCAGACAACGAAGTCATTCAGAAGAAGCTAGCATGGGCAAAGGTACTTGAGTGACGTGTTGCATCCAATCAGGTGATCAACCACCGACGGCATTGAAAATAAAAATATCTTTGCATCCACTTGTTTTTCTGTAGGAGAAATGCAGCAATGGAGAACCCACCATCCCATCCACTTTGGCAGAGGAATTCACATTTAACCCCTTTATGAGAGTAAAGTATGTAGAGCTTGATTTACTACTGATTATTTCAGTAGAATGTATCCAAAAAATGTTACAACACATATGTGTCAGTGTAGTTTGTTTAGAGCTAATTACTGTTAATTCTACTCATATTTTCTTTCACGTTTAATTTAGAGAGAAGTCCGTGCAAGACCATGTAAAGCAGACAGACCCGATTGAAACCATGAGAAGTCTCCGGAAAGAAAAAGATGGCTTCCGGGTGCCCAAGGAGTGATGTCCAGTGCACTCATGCTGACCATTTCTGAACAACTGCTCACAACACTGCAAGCTGTCAATAGCATACTACAAAAAAATATCTGCAATTCAACTTCAAAGCCACTTGAAATCTACTAAAGTCACTTTTAGTCAAGGCACACATTCAGATATTCAGCCCTAATATGGCTGTTAAGTTATCTGTCATTATTTTAGTTGTTTGATTTATGGATGATCTTGGTGGGTTAGTTTTAAGGAATATATGGCCATTAATTGAACGCTTTCCTGAGAAATTACTTTGATAATCTGTAAAAAAGTTTTAGAGCCTATTATGTTTTATGTTGTAAGATATTGATATACAAACTACTTTTTCATAAAGTGTTCAAATTCAAAAACTTTTCCAAGACAGGGTGCCGCATGAGTAACGTGTAAAATTTCTGTAAATTGTGGGGTTTTTTTTTTAAGGATTTGTATTTTATTCTGACCTGAAATGTTTGTCATTTGAGAATGATGACTCATCATATTTGCTAGTTTGTTATGTAAAATTCGGCACAGTTATGTTTTATTTCTTCCTTTATTGAAATTTATTGTGTGAGCAAAGGATTGTCTACTTCTGATTAAATGTTAGATACCCTCAATGATCTCTTGCATGTTAATTACAGTCTTACAAAGCATGTTGCATGATGTTCTTTGGGGGAAAAAAGCAATAAAACACATGTATTTTAAGTCGGTAGAAATTGAAATCTTGCATTCAAAATGTAAGTTTCTAGTGAAGCTCGTCAATGTGGAGCTAATTTGAAAGGCCGCCGAATAAATGCTTTATACACTCTTGGGTTGTTAAATCTATGTAAATGCATCACTTTTTGTATACTATAAAAAATCATTTTCTGCAAAGTGACTCATTACTCTAAGTGTCAAAAATGTGGAGTAAAAAAGTATTTTTTTCTGATGTAAAGTATA
This sequence comes from Hollardia meadi, assembly GCA_037974645.1. Taxonomy (NCBI): domain Eukaryota; kingdom Metazoa; phylum Chordata; class Actinopteri; order Tetraodontiformes; family Triacanthodidae; genus Hollardia; species Hollardia meadi. The sequence continues at coordinate 5,459,695 of JBBPCS010000672.1, forward strand.
GCAGAAAATGCATACGCCATTAAAAGTACCCCAAAATTGTGCTCAACTGTAGTACTTGAGTGAATCACGACCAATGTGTAATGAAGTATTTTACAGTTCAGATTTTAAACTGGAGGCTAACGAACAAAATATGAATACAGTCGTGTTTAACGTGACACATTCATAATAAAACGAGTGAAGACACGTTTTCCTTTACAGCAGTATCGTTAAAAAAAGATTGAAAGACGTTGTTGAATGTTTCTGGGTTCGATTAAAATGGCTTGGATTTGACATGTTGGCTCTATGATGTCGCGATAACATCTCTGTGTGTACACAGTCAGTGGGCTGAATGCAGAAATGGGGTATAATAATTGTCAGAGCAACACAACCCTACGAGGATAAAACAACCTGATAGGAGTCATTTAATCTGAGGTAACCGTGTTTTTCTTTGCGTGTGTTTATCGATTGCTTTGCCTTTAATGATCAAACTGCAGGAAATGTCCAAGCTTCATGACACATTAACAGAGCCGGTGGCGGTTTTAACGCGCTGCTAACCCAAGTATGCAGTTTCATGCTTTTATCAGCTAACTTAATATTTAACAGTAACAATGATGAGATTAAAAAAAAAACTGGTGCAGAGGTCGATAAGTAATGGTGACTAATTAAATTCTTCCTGAAGTGTCGCGCACTGTGCTGTGCATGCGTTTTGAGGGTACCATGAAGGTAAAGGTGATCTCCATCCTGGAGGACAACTACATGTACCTGGTGATTGAAGAGCAGAGTAAACAGGCCGTAGCTGTGGACCCTGCTGTACCACACCGGGTGAGGGGCACATACTCATGAATTAATCAGAAACACATACAAGTAGAATAAGGCCCTAGAAACAAAAATTATATGTACTGACAATAAAATAAATGTTTGGTGAAAAACCAGAACAGTAGTGACTTTACAGATAGAAACAGTTTTAGTACAGACAAATACAAACAGGGTGACATGCAGAACTTAACGTAATACATGTATAAACCAAACCAAAATAAACAAGGATGAAAGTACAGTCACAATAATAATAATAATAATAATAATAATAATAATAATAATAATGGCATCCTGCAGTTACCATGTTTTAAATTACTGTAATAACTGAATTTTTCAAGGGGACACCTGTCAAATATGGCACACAAATCTATGTGTGTGATTGTATGTGTATGGCGGGAAATCAAAACGGAAAAGGTAATAAGACAGCAATTAATATTAAATAGGTTCTAATAAGATAATAAGGGGGAAAATAAATACATCAATAAATGGTTTGTAATTGATTTGAGTGAATGTTTACACATATGACTATTTATTAACCTGGCGTAATGTTCTCAACTAGTTTTTGGGTACAAGAAAATTCATATTCATATTTTCCTATAGCCCAAAGTGATGTCATCAAATGCTTGTTTTGTCAAACCTACAGTCAGATATTCAGGTAAATATCACATAGACAAAGAAAAGCAGCAAATCTCCACAGTTTTGAGGCTGGAACTAAGGAATGTTTGCTTGGAAAAATAACTTAAATTATTAGTTGATTATCAAAGATAATTGCTGATTATTATTCTGTTGTACCTGCTGCTAACAGGTAGACATCTGTTGTTGTTGTTTTGGCAGCTGCTTGAAATAGTGAAGAGAGAGGGCTTGTCTCTGACGGCTGTTCTCACCACACACCATCACTGGTGAGACCTTTTGGAAGCCATGATTTAAAATAATCAGAACATCAACACAGAGAACTAACCCATTTTCACTGATCAGGGACCATGCTCGGGGTAATGAGACTCTGCTGAAGGAGGTTCCTGGGCTGAGGGTGTACGGGGGAGATGATCGGATCGGGGGTCTGACGGATAAAGTCACCAATGCCCAGGAACTCAAGGTGCCCACAACGTATAGCAGGAGTAAAATTTCTTTACCTGGACAGTGCTCCAGTTACGATTTCAACGTGTCAATTATACAAAAATACAGCTTTTCTTGTTGTGTCTCTGCCACGTTGTCTTTTGATATTGTGTTTTCTCCATTTTGCAGTTTAACTCCATCAATGTGAGGTGCCTGTTTACGCCCTGCCATACCTCTGGTCACATGTGCTACTTTGTTTGGGAGGATGAGTGCACTGACGCCCCTGCTGTGTTCACAGGTCTGTAGACATTAAGAGCTGGTGAACCAGCAGCTTGTACCTGCACAGTACACTCACTCGATATACAATAACTTTCTGAGTGGCTAGAAATATGAATCCCTTTTGTCCAGCACATTGTCCATTGTTCTTGTTGTATGGGATGACAGGGACTGACCACTGCCTCCACTTGTCCTTTCTTTTGGTTGTCAGGGGACACGTTGTTTATTGGTGGATGCGGGCGGTTTCTGGAGGGTACAGCAGAACAGATGTACCACAATCTCACCCAGGTGCTGGGCTCCCTACCCCAAGACACGGTTAGTGGAAATAAGCCAGATTTGTCATGGCTGTGTGTGTCCCTCGAAGGGTTAACGGCAGCTAACGTAACCTCAGATACAAGCTGGTGTGAGTCACTGCGATGAATAAACACAGATACAATGAAGGGATTGAGTGCAGCCTGGCTCTCTTCTCTCCCTTTAGAGTACAAAACATCATGTCACGAAGCCCAGAATGACCAAGATGATTAAACTCTGCTATGTGTGTGTGAGTTAAAGGGGAATTCTGGTATTTTTAAACCTGGGTCTTATGTTTATATATTTGGATGTGTAAATGATTCATACTTACCAAACGTTTTGGAATTGGTCCAGTAAATAGTCTCAGCCGATAGCCGTGACATGGCTGCAATGGCTGCAACATAATCCTTAGGGGCAACTCCGTCCATCAGTTATATCCACTGAAAGTGTTTTTTCTTGTCTCTCACAGTCTGAGATTGTTACGATTGTTAAATGTTTGAAAACATTACGGAAAGGACCCGACAGCGATAGTCCTCATTGTTGGAGTAAAATCCTCTTTATTTAACCGGAAGCACAAGTCTCGTCTGAGGAGGAGTCTCACGTCAAAATGTCGCTTTAAAATCTCGTGAGATGCGAGTTGTTGCAGGAAGACGACTGTAGAGAAGTGAGTGAGAGTTGGAGAGAGGAGTTTGGAG
>JBBPCS010000672.1:5471778-5490064 GCA_037974645.1 Hollardia meadi
TGTGTGTGTGTGTGTGTGTGTGTGTGTGTGTGTGTGTGTGTGTGTGTGTGTGTGTGTGTGTGTGTGTGTGAGACAAAGTATGAGTGTTCACGAGGACCAGCGCTACCATGTGTATCATTTTTCTGGATTGATTTACTGAAGTGAAAAATGAAGCACTGTTAGCTAATTAGGTGCATACAGGTCAAAAGAATAACTAACTACATTCTTTTCCTTTTTTTTCTTTTCCATTTCTTTTCAGGCGGTACAGACTGAACATGTCTTGTAGCCTGGTCTCTTCTTCTTTGCTGCAGTCAATAAGTGAAATTCCTCCGTTGCTTTTACTACCTAAAATGGCATCACTTAATTTCCACTTTGAAAGACTGACTGATTCTGTGTATGGGTGTATACTGTATGTGTGTGCCTGTTTGAGGCCATTCCGGGAGCGTATAAACCTCCCAAGGTGCAGGGTTGCTCTCCTGAGCCACTCGGTCATATTGCATCTTTATTATGAAGAATGATGGACATACCAGACATCAAAAATGTGTTAAAAACCTGATCAGTTTACTGAAGCAGAGTTTGCATCAAATAAATGCTATTTTCTTATACAGTTGGCTTCCACCTATCTACTTGTCTTATTCCACTTGTTTTTGTTGTTGTTCCTGTTTTCTGTTTGATAGGATTCTTTCAATGTGTTATTAGATATCTGTGATCATATTTACTGTACATTAGTTTTTTTGATAGTGAAAGGAACTAACCCCATAGAACTTAACATTTTGTCATATTTGACCTGAAGTGAATGCATCTTTCTTTCTCTCTGAGACATTATTGGCTTTGGAGTGAAAACAGTTTGGATGTTTTCCACAGTAATAATCTACTTAAATCTCTCATTATAACAGAATTAATTAATTGTGGCCTGTTGATATGTGATCGTTTCCAATTTTCTCACATATACAGTAGTTGTGTTTCCCCGAAGTCCACCATCTCATGGGAATGCCAGGTAAAACCCACCACGCACTGCTCCACATGTACACACCACAGGGCTTGTTCTAACCTCATGCCGTTTACCTTGTATTACTGTAGAATTTGCAATCCTTCGCTAATTGTTTCCATGTGTGAGTGGCTTAGCTGAAACACTGCTGTATTTGGTGTAACCTTGAGCATATCTGCAGGCTACATCACTGTAACTGGTGCTCCAGTACTGAGGTTATCATGGCCGCTATAATCAGAGAAGTGTCCCTGGCTGGTACACCACACTGTTTCTGGGTCAGTCCTCAGCCCTCAGAGAGGGCCCCATCCACATGAGCAACCAAGGAAGACAGAAAGTGAGGGTGGGAGAGAGAGAGAGTGGGAAAGGTATTTATAGAAAAATGGGGCTTCGCAGTACCTTTTCTTGCAAAGAACCATTTCAGGACCAAGTGAGCGTGTCCCAGTTTTCTGATCGCAGCTCAACCATAGGGTTTGGACGGAGGCTGAGGCTGGACCCACCTCACCCAGAATGGAGAGCCCATCTTTCAGATGCTCTCCCCTCTCCTCTGGCCTTCCGCTCCTCAGCTGCACACCGCTGGTTCTCTGATTGAGAACAGGGTGAGGCATCGGCCCAGATAACCTGCAGATGTGACCTTTTAGGAGTTGCACTTGATTTGCCTAGCTGGGTGGAGGCTTTTGGGGCGTTTAGCTCAGGTGAGGAGCAGCACAAAGGTGTCCGTGGACACTCTTTGGCTGCATCAACCTCCAGGCCGGGGGTGAAGGGAGGCTGGCTGGAACGTGCCCTGCCGCAAGCCGGGCAAGGATGAGGCGTTTCCTGAGCAGAAAGGGCCGCTTCTCCCTGCGCCAGAGCAAGTCTGGGACCCGGAGTGCCTCCAAAGATTTCTGTAAGTCTATTTCTCTTCATCATAGTTTTTATATGAAGTTCATGAAATGTTTCATCTGCAGGAGGTGAGATAAAGAGGAAAGCGAAAAGGTGCTAAAGCTGAGATGCTGTATCTGGGGCGTAGGCTGGAGAAGACTTGACAATCTAAGTGACGCTTGTGTTCTGGTGGGGGAGAAAAGATGACCCTCAGCTCCATGTCAGTGATTTCCCAATCTATTTTAGATCAATGATCAGCTGCAGTTTGATGTTTCTGTTCAGCAAGCTGACACCAAGTTCTGTGGCTTTTTGAGTCTTTGGATTTGATATGTTTTATTCAGTCAGCCACATGTCACCCTGAATATGTAGCCCTGTGCTCCACTAAGTTCTGATTTGTCTTTTTTTTTTTGGTTTTTTTTGCATGGGCTACATTTCTTTGCAGAAGTCTTGCGCAGACACGTTTTCTCACTTCTCATGCACTTTTTTGTTACTTGTCTTACTTCCCGTCTCTAATTTAGTCTTTCTCAATCTGTCTGACTTTTCCTTTGTCTTCATCTTTCTGTGCCTCTGATCAACAGCAGAGCAGCTTGGTGGTTTGATGGCTGACTGCATGCAATTGTTTGTGTATCTGCAGTTTAAAAAAAAAAAAGAAAGTATCTTACATAAATGTGCTCTGTTATGTTTCCCGTTTCCCAATGTGAAGTTTTCCCTTCTGATTTTGCCCCTTGGAGATATTTCATCATATGATAAGACTATTAAAATCATTGTTAATGGGAGGGGCAGCGGCACATTGCCTTGAGGCAAATGTGTCATTTAACTACTCACATTCAGGTATTTCCTGCTTTTACATAGAAGTCTGACATAAGTACAAACAGTAGATTTGGTGAAGTTTCTAATTCTGCCGCAGTAAATCAAAGGATCCTGGTAATACAGATGTGAAAAGTGCAAAAGACAAGAGGACAGGAAAAAAGATTGGAAAGGATAAATAAACTAATAACTAAACTGCATAAAACAAGCTGAAGTGTCGTGATTCATTTCATTTCATTCTTCGATCCAGAGTGTCAGAAGTCAGGTTTGGGTCGTTTGGTGAGAAATCATCACAATGTGGACTGACCAATCCCTATAGTGTCATACATACAGTATATTTTTGACGTATCCAGATGGCTGTAGATGACAGGAGAGTCAAGTGAGCCTGTTGGGACACTTTCTGCTGCAGTAGAATGAGGCAAGTGGCCAGGGGAAGTCCAGCAGTTCAACATGTGGACTAGATACCAACAGTCAGAAATAACCACGTTTCCTCTAGTTTTTTCAGTTTTGCTGTCATTCAACTTTCAGGAAGAAAAATCTATCACAATGAAAAAGCTTTTATGTGATTTCTATGTCTATATTTGTGGCTTCATTTAATAGGCCAATGTACCTGCTGCTATAGCAAGGCAGCTGCACCCCTGAGGTGCCCTATTTAAACTAACAGACCATTTGACCTCCATTTTACAGCTCATAAACTGCTCCTCTGTATAAGCCTTTTGCACCAGATTAGCAATGTTCCTGCATGCTATTATGACATACACGTATCCTACAAGCAGTGAAACATTTTACACTCCCAGTTAAAAACCGTACCAAGTTTCATCTTCTGTCCACGCTTCAGACCTCGGCCTCCCTGCCACCAATCAGAACTGGCCAGAGGCGTTTGGCTTCCGACTGGGTGGCACTGGGCCCAGCTACATCCTGTCCGTGGTGGAGGGCAGTAGCGCCTTTCTAGCTGGCCTGCAGCCCGGGGACCAGGTGGTGGACATCGAGGGCCAGGACGTGACAAACCTCAGCACGCCGGCATTGATCGCCCTGGCTCAGACCCTCAGGACGGTGCCCCCCAGCATTGGAGTGGTATCACGGATTGAACAGGTCAGCCGACGCCTAATAATCTACATTTTGCAATAAAAACACATAGCAATCAGCTCTGCAATGATGAAAACAGCACTGAGATGTCAACCATGCTTTTTGCCATTCCTCAGATTGACATCAGTCCCGGCCCAGATGGTCGCTTTGGCTTCACCATCGTCGGAGACAGCCCTCTGATGGTGGAGGACTGCATGCTTAACGGTCCGGCCAGTCGCAGCGGCCTCAAGGTCAGGGACTATGTCATGGAGGTCAACGCCATCCCAGTGAAGCACCATGAAACTGCAGCGGCCATGATCAAAGCTGCTCAGGGTCGGCCTCTGCGTCTGGGCGTGCTCAGTATGGCCCGGCGGCCCAAGCGGCTGAGCAGCAGCATGAGGGTGTTGTCACAGAGTGGGGACAGCGTGCGGGAGAGTCGCGCCCACAAGGCCATGGAGTTCAACAAGAAAGTGGGTGTGAAATAGATGCTTGTTTCAAAACATATTTGTGTGTTTAATTAATTAATGATTCATGTCTGCGCATTGGTCTATCCATCAGGTGGAGGAAGTGCTAGGTGAGGAGCCAGATGTGAAGGAGCACCTGTTTGAGGTGCTCAAGCAGTACGCTGCTGAGAGGGACGTGGAGAGTCTGGCTGAGGCCCTGCCCGACATCTTGATCACGGAGGAGCATCAACAGCTGATTGACAGCGTCAGGTAGCCAATCAGTTGCACAGATACGTGTTCAGAGACAGACCTATATGTCAAACGTATGTCTGTGCGCATTGTGTCTATGTCTTGTTTAGAGAGTCTTAATCACTTACAAGTCTTAAAGTCCTTCTCATGTAGTGATTAAAGAAGCCTTGTCAGATGTGAGGGAATTCCTAAAACTGTTTATACCCCCTCTCCCTCTGCACTACAACAGATTTCTCTGCATCTGGCTTTACATCTGGTTTCAATATCTCTCACTGCCAGGGATGCAACGAGGACAATTCATTAATGTTTTAGCCAGCAGTGCTGTCTTGTTCTAAACTCTCCAAGGGTATACAGTATGTGCTTGTGAAGAGTGGCATCTTAGTGCCTTTATGCATTTGGAAGTAACTGAGATGTTTATTTGAAAGGGAAGTCGCTGTCTTATGACCAATCAAAACTACTTAGATTAGATTTGTTTGCATTTTACATTGTTAAATAGATTGTGCTAAAAAATGGCGTCATTTCACCTGTAAAACATTAAAGAAACATGGGAGCACAGTTTGGCATCACATTCCAACCGATCCAAATTCTCAATAAATGATAACCTTTTTTTTTTTTAAAGACAGAAAAACAACCAAAAATTAGCTTGTCTAAATCAGTCTCAATGTAGTGGTGTACAATTCTATTTAGCTGAGCAGGGAAGTTAATATTCAACAACTAACTGTGATGCATGTAAGGCCCTGGATGTGTTGTTTAAAGCAGTTTTCTCACCATCATTGTTTTCGAGAGGATGTCGAGCACTGGCTGCAGCCCTTAGGTGCTTCACAGTCAATTTGTTCATGTTTCTTTCCTCTCAGATACTGAACACAAGGGTATGGTTAGGAAATTACAGCCGAATATTGTATTTCTTCCTCCTCAGCACTGGTCGGAAAATCAAAACCCAAAACACAATACCTCTGCACACACTTGTGATTTGTTTTGTCAGCCACCACCCTTCTGTCTTTACCTCTCACTTTGACTCTCTCTCTGTTGGTCTCTTTCTTTGTCGGCTGTGATGCTCTCTTTGATACATGCACCAATTTCACTGGATACTTTTTATTCCCTCCTCTGCATCCAGCTCTTAGCTGCTACAGCCAGTTGGCTGCTGGTGTTTGAGAAATGCACACATGCGCTAGGAAAACAGAACAACATGCAGATGCTTAGGCTGCATGCACACACCACTGTCTCTCACGTGCACACGGTCCTCGCTTTGAAGTCCAATGCTGGAAGAAATTATGAATTGCTGCCTCAGGTGAGTGCTAAACAACTATTTGGCATTCTATATTGAGTTGTAGCATGTAACTGGTCATCAGGTTTGGTGTCTTGCGTTTTCATTTATGATTGGGCACGACATAAGCTGCAGTGCGGTTAAATCATTCTATAGCAGCAGTTTCATAACAGTAAATCAGTGTTAAGTTTTTCCAGGGGAGCAATCAGTTCTCCTTCCAGCTAGAAAACAAAGCCGTTGACCAGCCATCTCGGTTTCCTCTGACACCGCTGTCTGTATCACAGCTTTGATAGCACATTTCCTTCCTGTAAAAAAGTGCCTGTAAAAATGCTTTGTAATGTTTGTTTTTGCCCAGAGTTCCATTAATTATGCATTGGTTGGATCCACAGAGGACTGAGAACTGTTTTGCTCACCTTTTAGGCTGTGAGAAAAGCACAGTAACTTTCCCAATGTCTGAATCTCCCTTTAGATAAAACCACTTCAGATAGCTGGAGTTACCCATAATTCCATCCTGGTGTGTTTAGTTCAGGTGCACTGTGACCTCGACAGGCTTTAATATGCAAAGTTTTTCCTCTTCTCTCTCTCTCTGCTGGCCGTGTCGTTGTGTTGTTGTCATTATTAGCGCTGTTTGTGCTGCAGTCCTTTTTGCCTGTTAAACTGAACAAATCTTTCACAGTATCGTTGGTTTTCATTGTCCCAAAAGGGCTAAAAATGTTGTATTTCAGGTTTGAAATCGCTCTTGATGTTTCCAGCAGAATCTGGCGATCATGTTTCTCTGGTAGGCGCTTCAGGGAGCTGTCCATGAGCTGTGCCTCAGGGTGTTGTTGGTGTAAATGGCTGCTTCAGAAAATGAGATGTCTCAGGGGTTTGGGGAAAAAAGTGCATTTTGGAATTCATCTCTTCTTGGGAAAATGTGTTGCTGATGATATTTTTAATAGGTGTGTTTTAAGGCTGCTTTTTAGTTTGCCATGATAGGGGCATGGCTGTAAGGATAGCAAAGTCTGTCGGTTGGTCCTCCACTTTGGTTTAGACTGGAAAATCTCGACAACTATACGATGGATTGCCATGAAATTTGGTACAAACATTCATGCTCCCCAGAGAATGAATCCAAATGAATTTTGTGATCAATTGTTTTCTTGCCAAATTTTGGATTGGCAGATATCCATGGTTCCCAGATAATGAATAGTAATGAGTTTTCCTGTAGCTCCACTTGCAGGTCAATGTTTTTACTTATTCTGAAAAATATCTCAACAACTATTGGATGGTTTGCCATGAAATTTGGTGCAGATAATGGGTTCCAGATGTTGAATACTAATGACTTTGTTGATCACTTGACTTTTTCTCTGGCGTCACAATGAGGTTGACATTTGTGGCTTTGTGTCTTGAAAACTATTAGATAGAATTCCATGAAATTTGGTACTCATGTTTATGTCACCCTCAAGGTGAATTAATTGGTGAAGGTGAATAATTAAAAAAATAACTTTGGTGATCCCTTAATTCTTCCCATAATTCCATCACCGGGTCCAAATTTTAGTCCAATCTTTCCTTTTATGACTACAAAAGTATTGGCAATGAATCAGCTCTAATGATACTTTAAGTGCTAATTTGCAAGTGTTGTGGTACATGCGGTAAACATTAAACCTGTGGTATGTTGGCACTGTCACTGGGGGCATGTTGCTCAGCTAATCTTAACACGTGGTTCAAAGTACAGCCTCACAGAGCAGCTAACAGAGTCTCTGCTGAAGTTAAGACACAGAGTGAGAGCTAGTTTGAATATCTCCATATTGATTGTCTGTTTTCTCTATTTTCTCGGTTCCAATTTGATGGTTGCCCTATAGCTCCTAATCACAGTGATCTGCAAAGTTATTATTCTGAGCAGGAAAACCACCCACTGACTTAGAGAGTAAGAAAATAGACATATCATATGAGAGGTTGTTGAGTGATGAGCTGTAAGCCAGTGTTGTCATTTAAGGTGTGGAGAATCAACGTGTCTGCCGCTGAAGCTAAATCTCTTTTATTCACTTGCTGTCTCCACCCCCCTGTTTTTGTCTCCCAATCTGTCTCTCTCCATCTACCTTAATCACCGTAACTTCCTGTGACAGTCACACATGCACAAACACATGAAAACTCTCCACCCTTCCCACCTCGGCCCGATAATTTAGAGGTCATGTATCAGAGGGTGTGAGGTGTGCTTAACGGGCTTGTGAAGTTATTTCTTCTGCATGCCTCGTAAAACTTGACCAGCTAGGCCACCCTCTGCTCAATCTGCTTCTGTCCCCTCTTCGCGATTTGCCTCGCCCTCCCACAGGATGTGTTCTATTTTTAAGCAGCCTATTTCTTTTAATAAACTCTCTCTTAGGTTTCTGACGCACTTATCAGTGTTGTTGCTTAAACGGCTCTAAAACCCAGGGGTTAGCGAATGCTTGAACACTTGAAAGTTGTGCGTAAGATTGTGTATCTGGAGTGTCATTCAATAGAGACATCATGGAACACCTATTAGCTCTTTTGTTCATATACTTCTGTTGTGTTATGGTAATTGAATGTAGTTATAGTGAACTGTAGGCCTTTGTCTGATACAGTGTCTGTATATAGACTTCAAAGGAATGAATTAATTAGGCTGATGCATTCTTTTTCTTTTCGTTATTATTTGAATACCAGAGTGTTTTTATCTTTTATGAATGTTTTATGAATCACTCAAGTTGTTTTGGGCTGGAAATTCTTGGACACATTTGGATAGTTGTCAGCATACATGTAGAAATAAGAGTTATGGATGCTGCAAGTGAGCATGTGTCACGCAGACGTGACTGTCAAGGCTCCTGCACGTTCACTTATGCACATTATTGGTTCTTGCACACTCACACAGTCAATGTGCTGACCTGCCTATGAAATTCCACTGGGGCTCTCCTCACTTCTCCACTTCTCTCCTCTCTCCCTCCTCACTTACTCCTCTGTTCATCTCATTCTTTCCTTCCTCCTCCACTGAGGGAAGAGAAGATTTGTTACTCACTTACCTCTTCCTGCCGAATGATGGACAACTCTCTGACGAGGATTATTTTTTTACCTGTGACCAAGACGACTATCCTGTGGTGACCCTGGCCTTTTTGGGACAAAAGATGGGAACAAAGGAAGAGCGCTGCCCCATACATGAAGTTGGAGACCAGCTGATGCTGCTGCCTGAGAATGTTTTGGAGGTGTGGATGGATGTGAACCACAGCCACTCTTACAGTTTGCTTCCTCCCTCTCTCTCATTCTCCCTCTTTCTTTACCTGGCTGCTTTCCGAGCCCACGGCAAGCACTTTTGAGATCCAGGACACCTTCCCTTTTCTCATCTTCTCCCCCTCTTTGTCCGGGAGAGTTTGTTTGTTCAAACTACATGGGGACTCACCGAGATAGGGAGGAGGCATTTGCATTGCTCAACTGAGCTTAGGCACTTCCTCATAGCCCCAAAGAGCCATGGACAGGGATAGGAGCCTTTCCAGACACTTTCGGTAGGGCACTTTTCCTTTGATCTCAGCAGTGTTTGCTGTGCTTTGCATTGTTTGTGCTGACATGTATCTGAAGCTGCTGAATTATTATTGTGCAACTGCTCTCTATGTGTTTGTTATCAAGATTTCAAGATTTGCATTGATGTTTTTTTATACACTTTTTGTCAGCATATAAAAATATGAACATTTGTGCTGTCACTAAATTTGACTCCAGCATTGGAAACCTCATGAGCAAACTGCTTGATTTTAGCAAAACTCACCTCTACTATTACTGATAAGTCTTTCTTGTTATATTGTTGTTTCTGAGAAACTTTTAATTCCACTCTGTGTCTCAAGCCATGCTTTGTGTTTGCAAATTCATAACTGGCCCAGCTGTCAAATCGGCTGATCAGAAGTGGGTCTGATAATAATGGTTTTTGCAGTGAGTTTCCCAGCTGATTGCAATTGTCATTCATCCCTCTGTGAGCTGTGTCCTTGATCCACCCCTCCTTCAGACCTAATTATAGGCTCCTCTCGCCCTCCTTCTAATTGAGGGCATCCCAAGGCCTACATCAAACTTTAATAGAAGAAAGCTGTGAAGTTTCTACTCATGTGTTTTGGCTGGGCTACAAGATTTTGCAAGTGAGATGTTCTTTTACTATGATGCAAACAAGACAGGTGTTGGAGGTGATGGAGTTAATGGAAATCAATAGTTGATAGAATGAAATAGAGCCATGCTCTGTGACTGTCATAAATACACAATAAATGGCCCCATTCTGTTTAGTTTTCCCTGTTCGCCGTTTGTCTGAGCAACCATGGTGATGTATGAGTGCTGCTTGGGAAAGTTCTGTGGCCTACATAGCCTGTACGTGTAGACTAGCCTGCTTCATTCCCAATAGTTAGATGACCCTGGCCTAGAAAGAGCTCTAGTTCTCCACTTACTCTTGGCTCTTTTCTCGTCTCTGGTGCCGTCATATTTTACTGCTTGTGTCTTCATATCTGTCTCTGGAACTTTTTTTCTGACATTCTTCACCTCAATTCATTGCCTCTGACAGCTGGTCTGGTTGTCAGTCTGTCTTTCACCATCTTCTGTCTCTTTCTTTCTATGGGCTTTTTTAGTTTACCGAGTGTAGATTCTTTATAATTTAATGCTGTGTTGTGTTTCTAAATAGAGTTGTTATAGTTCTTTCGCTATCCAAAAAGATAACTGTTCAGAGCAGCCTTGTGTCGCAGGTGAGCACATTGCAGCCCTCGGGGGAAGTTTTGACTTTTTTGCTGCATTAACAAACCCTTCATTTAAACACTATCACCAACAAACACTACTTCCCTTAGCTTTTAGTAAAACTATCCTTTCAATGATGCCCACACTGAGTGACCAAGGTTGTACTGATACAGTTTCTACACACAGACGTACATTTGCCTTTTCCTAACAAACTCATACATGTATTTATACGTAATTGATTGGACCTCAGCAACACATTTTCTATCAATCATTGCAACTTGAGCAAAGGCAGGACTCCTAACTTCTATAGTTTTAAGAGATAATGAATCATCAATTTTCTTGGCCCTGGCATTGAACACTATCATTTCTGTGGTGTTGTTTAACAATAAAAACATTGGCATTCCCCTTGTGTATGTAAGTTTACTGATCAGACTAAGATAATCCTAGGTCAGATGATTTTATTGCACATGACGGTACATCATCATCATAATTATGGTGATAATAATGTCTGGGGTTTTATAGAAAGAAGGACCACGATTGGTCCCTGTGGAGCACCATATAATGAAGTGATGTTTTTGACACATGCAGGAAGATTGTTGAAGCAATGTGACATACTGCCAGAGATGCCCAGTATTTTTAATAGAATAGTGTGGTTTGCAGTTTTGAATGTAGTGATATGAATAAGAATAAGGTCTTGAGTTGGGCACACACACACACACACACACACACACACACACAATAAATCTGTAGTTAAGTCAGGACTCTCATTGTGTAACTGTAATGTGTGTGTATGATTCTAAAGAGTGGCGAACCAGGAGAATTTGTGGAAGGGATAAACTGTACTGTTGCTGCAGTGCTTTTGGCTTAATAGGGACAATAGCACTTGCAATATACTGGCATAAATGAGATTCAGTGTGTCGCACTATAATTGAACACAAGGATTGCAAAGCAGAAAATCTACCTAATGATATTTATACTCTTTGTATATTCAAATGCATTTGATAACTGCATTTGGTCATTTCACTTCTGATGCCAAATAATAAACCAGTGTTGTTGGTTTGTCTTAAATGATGACTGACATTACTTGAGTGTGTTTATGTAGCACCTTCCAACAGATTGGCTTTGGGTGTGGTTTCAGGGTTTTTTTAAGTGAGGGTGTCCGGGACCGCTGTCATTACTGGCATGTTCTTTTGTTGTGTTTGCGTGCAGTTGTTGTGTTAGTTGAGATTAAGGTTAAGTATGAATTCATCATGGTAAAATAATTGTTAAGGTTTAGCTTAGGCTGTCCACAATGAATGAAAGGCAGTATCCTAACAAGGATAGCTGTGCTAATCTGTGTTTACGTGTATGCTTACAAAAGCCTGTGAAGTTTAGCGAGACAGAATTATGTCTTGGTAAGAATTCCCCAGGTGGGAGTATCTGTTAGCTATGGAGGCAACTCAGCTTATGCGGCACTCTTAAGTCAAACCCAATGCCTGCTGTACATTTGTATGAAACTACCAAATAGAGAATCATCTAATCCTTGCCTCCTAACAATGTTCACAAATGTACCAGCGAAGGGACTGTGACAGCTTTGAAAACCAAAGTGCACTGCAGAGCCTTCCTCAACAGTAGCATTTGAGCAAGGAGATGTGCAGTGTATTTAGATACACATTGGTGGTGCGCTCTGAAAAACCAAAGTTCTCTTTTCTCCTCTGCACAGTGGAAGTACTCAGGAGATTCATGTTGATGACAGAGTGATAAAGAGAGGCTTGGAGGGTGGAGGCAGCAATTTTTTCCGTTTTGTAGGTGGGAAGGGAAAGAAGATATGCAAAAGAGAAAAGAGACAAATGAGGTGTGTGTACATGGGTGTGAGATGAAGTATGCTTGTGTATGTGTGCGCAGAACCACAGATAAAAGTGAAAGAAAAATGGGAGAAGGCGTCCTATATTTAAGAAACAGAAACACTCTCTAAAACACTTTTCAATACAGAGGTAATGGCAATGATTCTTCCGTTTCTGGGTCATTTCTATTGTTTTGTTATGTATTGTTTCTTGTTCTTGCGGATAATTGGCAAATATAAACCACATGCAGCAGACAGTGAAGCTACAAGAGAGTTTAATGAGAGTAGACATTTCAAGCAGTCTAGAACATCAATGGTAAATGTCACGTTTGAGTGTTAGTCCCCAGGAAACAGATGGAAAAAGGCTGCTTTCTTCACAACTTACAACACGGTGCTGATGTTGAACAATCTTGCGGGGAGAAATATATCATAGAGAGGCAGAAGTAGCCTATCAATTTTTACAGACAGCTTGTGCATCCGAAATAGAAGCCTGCTTTGATGAGTTTGATGCAGAATTTAACCGAGCAGCTACAGCCAACGAGATTAGTTCCTTCTCTAATTCACTGGACAGGTTCTTATCATCTACACGTATGCAGCACACAAAACAGACTGAAGGAAAGTGGGTAAACCACGTTAAGAAAACCAACCCTGGAACACACTAAATATCAGAAACGGATATCTTAAGAGTATCTGAGGGTGGGTTTTTCCTTTAAGAAGAAAAGAGGCATTGGGGGTTGGTTATGGGAGGAAAAAATAACACTAGCAGGAGGAGTGGAGTGCTTTCTCCCAGAGGTGGCTCTGGCTCTGAGCTTCCTTCTGTTCTCATATTAGCAGTGAGCTGTCACTGATGCTGAACACTCTTACCTGCAGCTGCTAATGTGACAGGAGCACACAAAGAAAAAAGCTCATCCCTTATCTCTTTCATTCTCTCAGACACATGCGTACACACAAACTAATGTTGGACCAATCCCTCCTACCTGCCTTGGCCCTCCCAGGAGACGATATGGACTGAACTATTTTTGAACCAATTAAGTGGATCCTGCAGTTGGAACAATACGTAATCAGAACAAGAATCCCTCTGTTTTTTTGGGCGGGGGGGGGGGGGGAGCGTTTCGGATACTTTGGACGATGGATGGTTTGAGAGATCGGGATAAAGGATTTTGGCTGAAATGCTGCTTTAATGCTATTTTTTTTCCTGTAAACCCTTTCGATATTTCTCTTATGTAGAAAAGTAAAAAAAAAAGAGAGGCTGAACTGGACTAATTTGCCTCTCCATTTCTGCTTGCCTTTAGTTTTTCTTGTCAGTCTGAGGTTGTGTCTGATCCCACAATGTTTGCCAGGATCTTCATTCCCAAGAAGCACCGGGAGCGTTTTGACGAGGTCGTTTCCCAGAGCCTGATGAGCCGGCTCAAAGGGCGGAGCTTCAGTGACCCTAGCCGTAACCACCTTCGCCGCAGCCGGAGCGAGGACCACCCCGAACGACTCTTGGTCTCCACCCGGGCCAGTTCAGTGCCACGCACACACGCAGAGGAAGGCGTGGTCCCTCCAGCCCGCGGCATGCGCAAGACCACCTCACTCATAGCTGGGCACTCCAGTGGCTCCACCACCAACTGCAGGTGTGTATTTAGTCTCCTGTGGGTGTCACAGGATTTTCTTTGCTCATTCTGTCTTTTTACTTTTGGCCTTTTATCAGCAGGAGTCACAGCATTTATTTATTATTTATTATTGTATTTATTTATTTATTTATTTATTTATTTATTAGTATTTATCAGCTACGCACTGCTTAACATTAAAAGAAAACCCTTCTCCTACAATAACGTCCCTCTCCTTACCTCTGGTCAAATTTATACCCACTCCACATGAGAACTGCTATGATGGGTTTTCCTGTGTAACCATTGAATTTATCTGAGTAAAGATGAGTTGAGTGAAAAATAGACCCATCAGTGAGTAAGCCAATGGGAACATAAACCTATCTAGACAGTCATGATTGTTCTCTTGCGCTCACCATGTGCTATGATGTTGTTTCTCGACTTGTTTCTATGAGTTGATGACACTTTGTATTCTGCTTGGATAACAAAATCAAACAGATTAAAAGATATTTAAAACGTGTAAACAGCATGATTACAAACGTCCCATCATCATCTCTTGAAATTGCAGGAAAAAAGTGCCCCCAAAAAAGCTAATCTCCTCTACAGCTCAGGCTTGTGGGGATGTTGCACGGCTCCCTTGGGATATACTGTCCATATTTAAGTAGGGTTGTTCATGCAGGATGTGAATTTAAAGTAATCTGCTGAATATGCAAATCAGCAGGAGGTCACAGATGGGCTCATTCTCTTTCAGGTTGAGCAGAGGAACTTACCAATTAAATTGTATTATTAGCCATATTGCAGATGACTTTTGGAACAGATTTTTTAACAGTGCAATGAGCTATAGTAATTAATGGATTCTACCACCCGTACTTAAGTACAGTTTGTGTCCACTATGTCATATTTATTAGTTCAACAGAATTTCTATGGTGGCCTGTGCGTTATTTCATTGTAGACAATCATAAACATCTTAATCATGCATTAATTATGCAAATCTAGCCATTATTTGAGATTTTGTGTATTTCTACCTGCTTTTCTTTTTTCTTTTACTTCAAAGTGCCTCTGGTTATTTGTCAGTCCTGTCATTATTCAAAGCTCAAATTTGTCTCTTTAGGACAGTGAGAGTGTGTAAAGGCAACATGAGTTTTGGCTTCACTCTTAGAGGCCATGCTCCAGTCTGGATTGACTCTGTCATCCCCGGTAAGTTAAAATGATTTATGCTCATTTGTGTGTGCGTGTGTATGACCATGCTGTTGTCGTATATGAGTAGTTTTAGTTACTTCATTGTAATAACACTGTTATTGATATTTATTTTTATTTAACCGAGTAGTAACACTTTTTAATATCTTTACAAAGCATCCAAACGCTACCACTGTGAAATAATCAAATCAGATGTCTCTTTCTCTCACTGCAGGAAGTCCAGCGGACAAGGCAGGTCTAAAGCCAGGAGACCGCATCCTGTTTCTCAATGGACTGGACATGAGGTTGAGCTCTCACCGGCATTAGCATATACAAATTCTTTGAAAATTTGTGTCCAAACTCTGCATAAAACTGTGCTTTTTCTTAATCTAATTCAAAAGAAAAGGATTCAGTTTATATGTAAACATAAATAGGGTAATACAGTTCCCTTGTTGACGATGTTTTGTTGTTTGTAGAGCTCGCACCGCTGTTGAAGGGAGTGAGAATCTCATTTTAGATGGAATTGATAGAAAAACAACTTTCCTGAAAATAGCTCATGTTAAAAGACAAACAAAGATAAGGAAGTTCCTCAGACAATGTAAAAATGTCTTTTACATTTTACTCCATGTCAGAATACAGAAAGCTTTTCATAAGTTGTTTATTTATTTACACATCATTAATGTGTCACATTAAGCTTTTTTCTAAAACATAATTGGCAAAAGTCTATCACAGTGTTTGTGCATGTGTCGCCATTCGTATCATGTGTCTGCCTGTAGGACCTCCTCCCATGAGAAGGTGGTGTCCATGCTCCAGGGCAGTGGTGCCATGCCCACTCTGGTAGTGGAGGATGGGCCGCCTACTTTTACCCTGGCAGAGCAGGACCTTGCGGGGAGCGGCGGTCCCCCAGAACGTGCCCGCTCCCCTGTGCTCAGCTCCCTGCAGTGGGTGGCAGAGATTCTGCCCCCTAGTATCCGGGTTCATGGCCGCACCTTCGGACAGCAGCTGGAACACCTGCTGACCATCCAGGAGAGGTACACCATCTGCAAGGCTCTGGAGAACTTCTTCCAGCACAGGTGAGCAAAGGAGGGGAGGAAATATGATTGGGAGGAGAGAAGGGGGAGTTGTGTGAGATAGAGGGAGTCAGAGGATGGTTTGAAGTGATATGCAAACAAGGCAGATAAATTACTGAGAGGAATATATTTAAATTTTGTACTTTTGGGGCTGTTATGCGCATTTATACTAAACCATAATAATTGCATGTAAAGTTACAGTGAAAATGAACATTTTATGTTAATATTGCATTTGTGGAGGTATATATAAATACATTAAAATCATATGGTTATGTGTCACAATTTAGCACAGGGATCAGGGAACATAATTAGCTCCTATGGGAGTACAATTCAAATTGTTTATATGCTGGCTGTAATTTTTATTAGTTTCTGAACATATTAAAAGGGGTACTCGGATTTATGAGAGCCAGATAAATAAAGTATTTTTCAGAATTTAAACAACAGAGGCCAAGATATCCTATTTATTTGTCCCTAGTCCCCTGGATCTACATCCTTTATTTCCCATAGTGCAACTGTTAGCCCTCATTAGTCCCATTAATACCCAAGTCTTTCAAGATTTGTAACACAGGCTCTCAGTTATAAATTTTTAGTGCCTAAGCCTAAAAGTAAATGTGTAAAAAATTTGTGGCATGCCTCATTAATTTTGTGTCTAGTTTCCTGCATTGCAAGGGTGAGCACACCCACGAGCTCAACTTCGACCTGTGATAGGACAGCCAGGCGATCTCTGTCACTTTGCCTGTGTTTCCATGGCAACAGGACTGTTGACACTCTGATCGTGGATGTGTTCCCGGTGCTGGATACTCCAGCCAAACAGGTGATCTGGCAGTTTGTTTACCAGCTGCTGACGTACGAGGAGCAGGAACACTGCCAGAGCAAGATCTCGCGCTTTCTTGGATACAAAGCACCAGGTGTGTGCACGCATTTGTCCTTTTTTAATTTTTCTGGTTGACGAGCCTTTTAAGGTCAATGTGTGTATGAATGAAAATGGGCTTGTGTGTGAGATGGACGCTGTCGTCGCGGAATAAATTCACTGGTTCAGATCAACTCAGGCGCTGAAGCCCTTTTTACACCTGTGCATTTTCCGCTGCATTGCCAATATGTGTGTGTGTTCCAGTTCCACCACCACCACCACCTCCTCCCCCCCCTCCAGAGCCCGAGGTTGCCCCCGAACCCCATCGACGTAGCAGCTCCATGAGAGTGACAGGGACCACGTACAGGAGCAGTGTGAGGGGACGTAGCTCTGATGACCTGGTCATTGGCACACACTTGGGCATGGGTACAGAATTTCATCATCTTCATTATCATCATCAGTAGCATCAGTAATACTACGGACCCCAAGATTATCATCACCACCACCATCACTATTGCTATTTTCAGCATTCACATTATCCTCATTCTGATCATAAACACAGCCCTAAAAATTTTTGTAGCACTGTTTGCTTTTGTTTCCAGCTTTAAAATTATTTTACAAGACCAGTTATGTTCATATGAGTTCAGTTCATTCTGTATATCTTCTACAGGATTTTATACACTGAATAATATTTTAACATATTCCCATGTAGTCAGAATCGCTCCTTCATTACTGGCCCAAAGATAGCTTGATCACTGCTAGCTGCCCAGATCATTCCAAGTCCACATCCTAAAAAAAACAATCTAGAGCTGGCTCCTTTTAGTCCTCTGATGTTGGAACACAGCCATACGTGCTCAGCTACAGTCAGCTAAATCTGCTACCTGGATTGTATTTCACTCATATTAATGGGTGTATTCTCATAGGCCTCCGTGCAGAGCCAATGCTGGAGACAGGGATGAGGTTGACTCCAGGAGAGAGACAGTCAGGAGATGGTACCTCCCTTCCTGAGACTCCCAACAACCTCACCAATGTATGTACCAAGGCCCATCCTCACAGGAAAAGATACAATAATATCATCATCATTGGAGCAAGAGGTCTTACTTTGGTTTCTCTGTACATTTCTACCGTACAAGCTGTCAGCAGTGTACGCTGAACTGGAGAACATGTATTCAGCCAAGAGGTCCAAGTCTCTGAAGAGTCGTCCTCCTCCTGCCCCTGAGAGTTTGCTGGATCTGGAGCCTCCCTCGCGCACAGCCTCCCCTACAATACATGGTAACACAGGTAGCTGAAAGTATACATTTGCTCTAAATTCATAGCAGCTGGAAATATATTTGGCGGATATACTGTATAAAATAACTACCTTCCTGATTGTGTGTGTGTGTGTGTGTGTGTGTGTGTGTGTGTGTGTGTGTGTGTGTGTGTGTGTGTGTGTGTGTGTGT